>JALMGJ010000026.1:8610249-8685675 GCA_023362775.1 Charina bottae | reverse complement strand
AATCTTACTTTTCCTTGTCTTAGACTTTGGGGTTGTAACAGTACATTTTTCGAGCTTCTGGCAGAGATGTCTCCTAAAAATATTTCACATTCGTGACGCCAGACACGGAATGCTTTATGGTGCCAGCCCTGATGTTCTGCTCATGGAGTTAGGAATGGGGAAGGGTGCCCTTCTTGTACACTGCAAGTAAACACTGTAGTCAATGGAATTGGGGGTGACCAGTCACCCCTTTATTGCAAAAAGACAGCGGTGGATTATCCCCTTCGGGTCACAAGGCAAAACTGCTCTAAAGAGATTGTGAGAAACGTTCTGCCTTCTACGTTACAAAACTTTTTAATTTTTTTTTTGGTTGCTGTTTTTTGCTGCTGCTGCTGGTTCTGCAAAACAGCTTCTCAGAGGACTTTGTGTGTGTGTGTGTGTGTGTGATGTTTTTTCCTTTGCTTTCTTTCCAAAGGTCAGTGCGTGGCATTATTTGGCTACTGTTGTTCTGCATTTTTGAATGCCAGTCGATAACTTGGACTTTGTGGATCCAACGGGACGTTGACCCCTGTCATAGAAATCTCCCTGAAATAGATGAAGGGAGGGGAGCCACTGTCTGAGAAAGTTAAATCCGATAAGTTATTCCTTTGTGGGAAAGGGAACAAAGGTTGCCGAAGGACCTATCGGAACGTCACTGGTTGAATCGTCAGAAATTTGGGAAGGGGGGGCTCTTAAGTTATTACAACACAGTCCAACCAAAAAGCTTGATTGCTTAGCCTTAGAAAGTTAGCGAACTTTAAAGCTGCATTTTTTTCTGAGTGGATAAATGCATCGGGTGCCGCTTCTGACTTTGAGGAAAATCTCTAAGATCTTGGCTATGGTTTGCAAATGGAAGCTGCAAATTGGGGGGGGGGCTCCCTCCCAAGGGGGGGGGATAGGCTCCAGATTGGCCTGTTACTGCTTCTCCTTTTGCTTCCCTGTTCCCTGGGCCGTAGACGGGTGACTACATCAGAGTGTTTTGCAATCCAGGGTGCACTAAATGTTCCCGGAGACAAACCGCACACTTTTGGGCAATGGAAATAAAGTTGCCCAAAATTCGATCCAGTTCAGCGGGGACTCGGTTGGGAAAAGACGCCGTGGTCCTCCGCTAAATGTGTCCACGAGATGAGTGCGGTTGATGGAAAGAAGGATTGTTTATCTAGGATAAGAAACTTGATTTACCTAGGATAAGAAATTCAGAAGATGGTTGGGTAAGGATCCAACTGAACACCGGGGTATCTTGTGGACAACCAGTTCATCCCGTTCCTCCAAGAAAAGATACTTTGGGGAAGTGTAATGGTATGTGGGAAAGACCTTGGGAGACGCGGCGAAGAGACGCTGCCAAGGGAACGGTCAGATAAGAGGCAGCTTAGCCCACAGCTGCATAATGGGCAGAGAAAGAGGCTCAGAAGGGACCCTCCCTAGTTTTTTGGGCTGTAAAGGAGACGGTGGGAGAATTGGACTTGCAGGATTGTGTTAATGCAGCTTTACAATAAAGTAGAATTAGCTCATCTGGGTGTGCTTCCTGTCTGGACTACCTCGCAAGGCTGACAGGTAACCCAACAGGCATGCACAAGAGAGAGTCTGCAGAACGTCAAAGCCATTCCATGATAATTAAAGACCATGAGTCCACCAAGGGAAAAAAAAACAAGGATGGGAAGAAGAAATGGAATATCTTAGAAAAGGGGCATGGCTGATCTGGTGCCTGGAGACTTTTAAAGGAGGACAGACTCTCTGTTTATCCTGTCATCTGAAGCGGAGACCGTGGGACACCCACGACGTCGAATTTCATCGGTTGCATCAATCCAAGTGACTGAAATTCTCCTTGCTCTGTTGCAGTGTAACCGCTCGGCTGGACTGCTTGGGAGCGGAGAGGGCGAAGGACCCCTTGGAAGAAAATCAGGGATGCCCTGCTGGGAATGGTGCTGGTGCCCCTAACTGCTGGATTTTGTGGCAGCAGGGCCAGCCCTGCCATTAGGCAGAGGGCACATTCGGGCTGCTGTGAAAAAGCAAGCAAAGCCGTGCAGCTGTTTGCACAGATTGGGGCAGGAGAGCAGCCAGGTGAGAAGGAGAAGAAGCTGATGCTAGGAAAAGTGGAAGGCCAAAGGAAGAGGGGCCGACCAAGGGCAAGATGGATGGATGGTATTCTGGAGGTGACGGACTCGACCGTGGGGGAGCTGGGGGTGGCGACGGCCGACAGGAAGCTCTGGCGTGGGCTGGTCCATGAAGTCACGAAGAGTCGGAAACGACTGAACGAATAAACAACAACAGCAGCCAGATGTTTTGCTGGGCCTTTGGTTTGGACGCTGTGTGAGCATGATTGTCCCTTAATTTAATAAAATGCACTTGTTGTGGTATCTGGGCCACGTGTCACGAGATGTTGTCTTCTGGGTTTAGAAGGGGGGCTGCCCTGAAGCGTGGGAAAGGATGCTTGAGGGGAAGAAAACAGTTGGGCAATCTTGCGAAGGGGATGGGAAACATGACAGGTCCAGAGGAAAGTGGTGGCGAAACCATCCATCTGTTTTCCTCCATTTTTTTTTTTTTTTTTTGTGTATGTGTGATAAATAGCAAGAACGGAAGCGGGTGCCTTCTTGAACAGGAGGGATGAAAACTCCTTGAGGGGGTTTGCGGGAACAAACTTCCTTACCTAACCGTAACATTTTCTCAGTCTTCGTTCTTAAACCGCAACGTCCTCCATCCTGGGAAGGGACGCCCAGTTGAAATGTAAACGATAGCGGGCATCGGTTGAAGCATCCTTCCCCACTCTTAAAATAAGGGCAAAAAAATTGCGCCCAATTGACACGTACTCATTTAGAGGTATGGATGCAATTTTGAAAAGAATGATTAATATTTACCTTCATCCCCCGAGACTGTTGGAAAAGCCTTCCCAAAATCACCAGCCAGCTGTCACTTTTCATAATTGACGTGAAAGATATTTAATAATTGACTACCCGGGTGTGATCATATTGATGGCATGCAATTGAATTCACTCGCAAGCCAATTTAATGAGATCTAATCCGGTTTGTCTTTTGTCCAGATCTTTGCCTCTGTATTGACCTAACTTTTAGGGTGAACACAGCCCTATCTATCTATCTATCTATCATCTATCTATCTATCTATCTATCTATATCTATCTATCTATCTATCATCTATCTATCATCTGGCAATTCCCTAAAAGAAGTTTGCCACAGAAGTTCTAAAGACCCTTTTATTTATCCTAATCCAGCCTTCCAAGCAGGTGTGAAATACAGATGATCTGCCCATGTTGAGGACCCTTGCCAAGTTCAGCTTCAAAAAGCTATAAGGAAAAAAAATCCCACAATTCCGGGAGCTTCTCTGTTCCAGGGAATTGTGGGAAATCAAAGAAGTGTCAAATCTTAGCCTTTTAGCAGTAGTTGCAGTATGTTACACCCCTTCCCACCCCCAACAGGAAGGGAGTGGGATTGCTTAGGGTCTCTTATTCCCCCCCCCATGTAAAAAAGTTGAATCTAGCATTTGAAGCTGCTAGATAAAGTGGCCCTTTTTGCACGAGGAGGTCAAATCACTCGAAATCAAATTTCTAGAATCCTTTGAGTTTCGACCTCTCTCCCCACCTCCTTTTCCCACAAGGACTTTGTGGTGGTAAACCTCCGAATTAATCACGTTCCAGATCAGTTTTCATGTCAGTAAATCACTTCTGATTCAGTGGGAAATGTTGATGGCTCCCAGATTTAGTCTGCTTTCTCTCTAGGAAAGCAACACGGTTGAATTTCCTTCTGGCCAATCCTATCTTGCAGCCTGCAACTTGCAGCAGTTTAGAGCTTGGCCCAGGGTGAGAATTGTCTGGTTAAAGCCCCCCTCCCCCTCCAAAAAAACAACCCTTCCAGCTCTCAGTCAAATCTCTGGGTTTGCAAAGGAAGATTTTGAACCTGCCCTGAGATTTATCTCGCCACCGGAAAACCACCAACAAGATGGTGTCAGATTTTAGTTGTGGCTTGGATGAGCCTCCTTTGCATTTGATGGCTGGATCCAGACCACGCTGGGCTCCCAGTTTGGAATGGCTTTTTCAGCCGCCTCCCCCGTTGAAGCAGAAAAGCTACATTTCAAAGACAGAAAGAGGGAAATCCGTCTGTTATCCCCAGAGCAAAGTTGCAGAGAGAAAGAGCTCGTGAACTGGGCAGCTGAAGGCCGCCCAACACCCTGTTTGGCCCTTGTGCAAGAGAAGCGGTGGGCTTGTTCGGTCTAGATGACCTCAAAGTTCCCCTGGATGCTCAAAATCCTGTGGTTTTACGATTTTAGGGCTTCTTCCTGGCCCAAAAGTCCCCATGATGGTTGTTTTGATGCTGGTTGCCTCCCTCAACCGGGTTTCAGAGTTCGTTCCCTCATTCCTTCCTCTCTGGACCCAGACGCCTGTCAACTTCCCCTGAAACAGTGCCCTGTTGCAATTCTCAACTTCCCCCAAAGATGCCCGGCTCTTGTTTGTGTCATTTCTGAAGAGACACACAGCGCCCGAGCCAGAGAGCCAGTGATGCAATATGCAAAGGCAGAACGTGCATGAGAAAAAAAAAAAGAAAGAAAGAAAATGAAAGAGGAAAAAAAGAAGAAACGTTTGCAAATTTGGTAGACCTTGGTGGTTGCACAACTTGATTTTTATTTTATTTTTGTGAGGTTTCTAACATGCGTGTGAAGGCACTAATTCCATTGGTGCTGACGGGCCACACATTGCTTTCCAAGGATGCTGTTTGTGTAGAAATTTAAATGCAGCCAATGCAATCAAACAAATAAAAGGCAACATTGTTTTTGCGCTGAAGCTTCCTGTCTGTTTGCAGAAGCCAATACTGTAGCTTCCCTTGATCTTCTCTTTTGGGAGAGGGAAGATAAGCCATGTCCGGACTCAAAAGTCCAATAAATGGATTGGGTGGGTGAACACATAATGCTAAGCCATAGTTTGTTGAACAGACCAGCATAGGAACGCGGTGGCTCAGCGGGTTAAACCGCTGAAGCTGTAGGGCTGCCGGTTGGAAGGTCGGCAGTTTGAATCCCCGCGCAACAAGGTGAGCTCTCGTTGCTAGTCCCAGCTCCTGTCGACCCAAACAGTTTGAAAGCTTGCGAGTAGATAAATTGGGTACCACCTTAAGTGGGAAAATATGCTGGCGTCCTGTCGGGGGTCGGTAGCCACCAGATGGAAGATGTCTTTGAATGGCGGCGGTTACGGCAGATCCCGGAAGCAACAACATCTATAGGACATCAGCAGCCGGCTCCGATGCAAGGCACCCTGGGACTTGTAGTCCGGAAGCCAGGAGGAGTCGGTTCCCTTACCCCCTCCCCTGGCGCGCGGATTAGAAAAAACATTGTATAACTGAAATGTATAAACGATGTATGTAAGCCGCCCAGAGTCCTCCGTTAGGGAGGAAATGGGCGGGGTATAAATACAAGTATAAATAAATAAAATAAATAAATAGGCTGGGTTCAGATCTAAGTCAGCGTTTTCTAACCTGGGCAATTTCCAGAGATGTGGACTTAAAAATTCCCAGAATTCTCAGCAGTGGCCAAGCTGGCTAGGGAATTCTGGGAGATCAGAATCTTCCACTCCCAGAATTCTCTGCAGTGCTGACTGGGGAATTATGGGAGTTGAAGTCCCCACACCTAGAAGTTGCTGAAGCTGAAAAACATGACCCAGTTGTAGCTTCGATTCAGCTACAATTCAGATTTAAATACGATTTCTGCTCCTGCTTAATATTACTATTTCCTGTCTGAGGCCTGAGTTTTCAAAGAGTTTTCTGGGGAAATGACGGAGGCTGCTTCTCTGCCAGCCATCAGCTGATAATCAGGTATGTCTTGTAAATTTGGATTTTTAGAAATACTGATGGAGCTTGAATTGGCTTTAAAAAAAATACCAGTAAGGAATCTCTTGCAAATTCCCACACTCCACTGAATTAAAAAAAAAAAAAACTGATTTGCTTTTATTTTATAAAGCTGCCCTTCAGCTTTGGAAAGAATCAAGGCAGGGGGTGTAAAATGAAAATGCTTAGGAAAAAAACCTCAACCTTTGTTTTAATCACAGAGTAACATTCATACATTTAAAGATCTAAAATGATTTTTGTGCATCCAAGAGGGCTTATGCTTCTTGCTCAATCTGGCTTTTTGGTTTGCTCAGCTATGCACTGTCAATATGCAGTATCGATTAATGCTCTCTCATTTTATTCAGACTTCTAGTTGTATGCTACGGTTTGGCCACACGAGGGCAGCATTGCTCTACTTTTAAGGCTTTCCCCCCTTTTCTTTTGCTCGATTCTGGTCTTTGAACAGAAGAGAAACGGATAGACTGCTGCTGAGCGTGGAGGCTCCACTCCGTCACAACTCATGGTGACTGCTTGTCCTCCATTCTCCTGGTGCTGCAAGCAGGACTTTTTAAAGTTCAACCAAACTACACCCTGTAACCAAACTAGTGATTGTGATTCAGAGAGACTACTCCTGCCTACAGAAGCTCCACACCTCACTCTCAGGTTTAATGATCAGGGCAAATGAGGCACACCTCTTGTTCCATGTATTTTAAAAGCAAAATGTTTTGTTTTTATAGCATCCAATCTATGAAGATTTTTTTGATCAGTTATTCCTGTTTTGTGCTGAAAACGTACAAATGTTTAGCTTTTCTAGGTTAGAATAAAGATTCCAGCAATGGGAGACTTTGGAGATTTAGAAATTTAATCTCTATAGCTGACTGACAGGATTTTTCACTTTTATTTATTTATTTTTGCTATTCAATCAAATATCAGAACTCTTAATAATTCAGTCATATGTGACATCGATGGAATAGTTTTGCTTTGTACCTGAAGATGATTATTCTTTTCCTTTCTTTTTTTGTACACATTATTATTTAACTGCCCCAAATTCCATGCTCTTTCAAAACAGCCTTTGATCAATTTTACAGCAAACTCTGAATTTTGCACACGCGTCCATTTTGGGGGTCCTCCGACTTCGGAAATAAATGACAGCAGAGAGGAAAAAGCTGCAGAATTGAGCAACACTGGGGGTGGGATGTGGGTGTGCAAAGGTGCTTTCCCACAATGCCCCAGGGGCCCACCACAGGCATTCTGGGAAACCGTTGCAGCAAGTAAGCAGCGGCTCATGGTTTGCACCCGAAAAAGCAGAAAACAGCAGACGTCTAATGAAAGTCATGCCAGCGTCCACCAGGGCTTGTGATCGGCGCCACGACGTTTGTCAAAAAAGCAATGGGTCTTTTTTGATTGGGGGGGGGGGGGAGGAAGTTGAAACAATGCTGGGATTTGTTCATAGAAGAAGAGGAAGCTGGGTGGGTGGGTGCGAAGAGCAAAGGGCTGATTCAGATTCAGATTGACTCACGTCCACTTTTAACCCAGCCATGAAATTAATCTCAAAAAATGAGGAAACTGATTCTTCTCTTGTATTTTTAAACCAGGATGCAAACCAGGATGGGTTGCGGCAGGGGGTCAGACCCCTTACATCAGGGTTTCTTAAAGTGTGGTCTGGGCCCCCCTGGGGCCCCCCCAAGATCCTCTCGGGGGTCCTCAAAATCAAAATGATTTGTGCCCAGAAACCTTATATGGACTTTTTGCTGAAAGAAGGAAGAAATGAAATGGTGGTTTATGGATTTGAAGATTAGGAAAGATGTGGGCTAAATGAGGGGCTGAAGGGATTTGTGTAAGATCTAAGAGGGAGGCGGGGAAGGAAGATTGTAATTATCTGTTGAAACGGAAGTCATTGATGTATTTCTAAACTTTTTTTCTTGCATTTCTTGCACTTCCTTTTTTCCCCTTTTTTCTTTTGATTAGTCTTTCACTCCATGTAAAAATTCTTAACACATATAAAACTCATAACTTTATTCCCATTCTGTACAAATTCATTAATCATTTTAAAGGGGGGTCCCCACCGTTGGAAACCCAAGGACGGAGGGGGGCTTTTGAAGGAGGAGTGCAAAATCCCACAGCTGTACGTGGCCAAAAACCTCCTTTATGTATGTGGATCTTACCCCAAAGTTACCACTTTGGATGTGGCGGGAGGGCAAACGTATAAAATGCACAAAGAATCCGATTGATTGTACATCCTCTTCTGAACTCTTTCTATTTTCTGTGCCTCTCCTTACCACCGCTGGCCCTGAAAAGTCAGGCAGAGTCAGATCTGCTTTTAACAGGGATGGGAGACCACCAGGAGATCCCACAGCTTTTGGCAAGACAGAAAATGCCGGGGAAGCACTTTTGTATTGTAGCTCAGAAATGGACTGTGAAGTCCCTATGAGTTAAGCGTGACTTGAAAAGGACTCTGTTTTATTTGGAGGGGGCCGAACTTCCATTGGCCACTGCAGGAACTGGGACGGGAATGGGAATTTAAAGAACGCACCAATATAGAAGGAACTTGCAGCAGGCGAGGATCCTACAGTTGAAAAGTTTTTGTTCAGAAACCCTGGTGGTCTTTTATCGGGGCCTCCCGAATTTACCCCCCTCCCAAAAATCAGTGGAGAAGAGGCATCTGATCCCAGGCTGGTGGGACTTGCAAGAAAACGTTGCATCGTGCACACCCGTTTGTCAAATGCCGCCATGTTTCATTCTGCTTCCCTTTGGGGTTTTCTCTTTCCTTCTCCCCGCAATGTCCAACTTCTGCGCTTCCTCAAATCCCCCACCCTGTGCGCAGCAATGCCGTTTTGGAAGAAGAAGAAGAAGAAGAAGAAGAAGAAGAAGAAGAAGAAGAAGAGGAGGAGGAGGAGGAGGAGGAGGAGGAGGAGGAGGAGGAGGAGGAGGAGGAGGAGGAGGAGAGAAAGAAGAAAGAGAAAGAAAGAAAGAAAGAAAGAAAGAAAGAAAGAAAGAAAGAAAGAAAAGAGAGAGGAAAGGAAAGAAAGAAAGAAAGAAAGAAAGAAAGAAAGAAAGAAAGAAAGAAAGAAAGAAAGAAAGAAAGAAAGAAAGAAAGAAAGGAAGGAGAGAGGAAAGAGAAAGAAAGAAAGAAAGAAAGAAAGAAAGAAAGAAAGAAAGAAAGAAAGAAAGAAAGAAAGAAAGAAAGAAGACAAAGAAGAAGACAGAAAGAAGAAGAAGAGGAGGAGGAGGAGAAACGGCATTCAGCGTCTAAACACTGGAATGCTGAAATGAAACTGTGCCAGGCTTGCTATAATTAATTTAATGCCTCTCCTGGACTGGGAACAGGACACTATTAAAAACAACCCGAAACACTTGAGCATTTTTATTTTACTTCTGGAAAAGTGAAGTGTTGTCCTTTCCTTTCCCTTGCAGATTCAAGTTGGTTCACATGGGGTCGGCCCAGCAGAAGCACGCCGTCTTTTGCAAGAGAGCGTCACCGTCGAATCCCCATCAGAAAGGAGGGCTCATCTGAGTTGTCAGTGGGAACTCGGGATTTTCATTCTTGCTGGTTTTCCTTCTAAGGACAGGAATAATAGCAGGGCCTCTGTTCTTAGCCTAGAAACCAGGAGCAGGGAATGGGAAAGATCTGAACCATTTGCTACAGAATTAATGCTCTCAAATCTAGGGCAAAGGGCTCTAAAAAAACAGGGAGTCTATGATCGGGTTCCCAGATTTAAAAAGGTTCAGGAGATTGTTACACGTTTATCCTGTTATCGGCAAAGAGACCTGCCTCCCCGCCGGATCCTAAGAAAGCTGTTAGAAAGAAAATCCAAACGTCCCCACTCGAGCATACGTGGAGACGTCTTGCTTTTAATGGAGATGAGCTTCTTCTCAATAAATCTCGCTAAAGAAAACTCCGAGAATCTGGCTCGGGAAAGGATCGGTGTTGGTTTTAGGCAGCTGCTGATAGGTGGGGGTTCGACTCCATCCGTTCCTATCCATTCAGCATCTGGCAAGGGTGGGGCCTCGCCTCCTGCCTTTGCCCCCCCCCCCTTCCCCAAGAATTTAGTAATGTTCAAGGGTGGCAACATTCCTATAATATCAAACAGGGACCTGTGGAATCTCGCTGGAGAACGGAATTGGACACAGCAAAAAAAGGAAGGCAGATCTACGTCTCCAGGCGAAGTGGAGGAATGGCGTGGGGCGAACTCCCCATCGTCGGCACCATCTCCAGTTTCCGCAGCGTTTCTCCAGCGGGCACGGCCCCCAGCCTGGGTAGATGTGGAGACTAGGGGGTCTTGCTCAGAATAGAGACTGGATAACGCAGAGTCATGTGTTCTGCTCCTTTGAAGGGGAGCTTCTCGGTGGAATAATAGCCCACCACTTCGGGGATGCTGTTGAAGAAGCCACTGGCTTGGTCCAAGGTGTACTTGTGATCCTTCGTTTGGGCCACGATGATGTGAACGCAACCCTGGCTTGTCCTGGGAGGTGGAAAGAGGGCCAAACCACAAGAATGTTAGTGCAAAGGACCCTGGGACTGTTCAGTTTCCCTATCAATCCTCCCAGGTTATTTTATTTATTTATTTATTTATTATTACATTTATATCCCGCCCATCTCCCCCACAAGGAGGAGGTTATATTTGGAGTGCTCTGGGGGGGGGGGGCACGTCCAGGCTTAGGAATTCTGTATCTGCTCCCTTCTCCAAGTTGGAGCCCACGGGCGCCTCATTTATGGCAGAATCTTGTTCAACAAAGACCAGGAGATTCCTTTCATTACCGAGGAAAACCCATGGGAGTTTCCCCATCTCTCCAGCTTCGGGATCCTAAATTTGGTCCTGATCTGGCTTTGGATTCACTTTCGGGATTTTTAATCGTGCCCGACAGTTCCATTTAGGCCTCCGGTGGTTCGCTCCCTTCCGGTCGGATAAACGGCACCCCGTGCGTGGCGGCACAGGGTGGGTTGTGTTAACTTGGGGAAAAGAAAGACTGAACAGCGTGCCACCTTCATCCTTAAAAGCACTTTGAAATGGGCTACTTTTATTTTCAAGCTGGGGAAAAAGGGGGATTAATCCAGAACGGGCACCCACGTATCAAACGAGGGAAGGGGAGAATCAGAAGCTGGCAAACTGTTTTGTGTTGACTTCTCAGCCTTCCTTTCTCCTAGCTGAGCTCCAAATTCTCAAAAAAAACCCCACCCTCTCTTTCTTTCACTGATTGTTTCAAAGGCCAGCATCCTGAGGAAGGAAACCAGGTCACACCCAGCCGGCAGCCCCGGTTTACAGCCAGGAGCAGGGAAAGGAGTCAGGACTGGAAAAGGCAAAGGGCTGGAAGGGGCAGAATAGCAAAGGGAAGGGTGCGGAGATGCTGGGGTGTGTGTGTCTTTTTCCCTTCTTTAGCTGCCCCCAATAAGAGTGATGGAGGAAGAAGGAAAAAGTGCGGCGTGTGGAAAGTGAGCTGAGCTGGCATGGAGAAGGTCGCCGTCCCCTGCCCCGGTCCCCGTGGACAAATTCCCAGCCCCCCGGACCCCGTTCCTGAGCCAAGCCAGGCCTCGGCTCACTCACTCACTTGAGGGCGATGGAGTACTTGCTGGGGCCCATCTCGCTGGTGCGCACAAGGTAGCCCAACTCCGGGCATAGCTGCAGCCGGCTCTCTGCTTCAGCTCGGGTGATGGAGCCATGGAACCAGCTACAGGGAAGGACAGACGTGATCTTCTAGGATGGTCATCCTGTCCGTCCTCTTCTGGGGGAGGTCCGTCAAAGCGGGCAGTTCCCAGAATTCTCAGCCAAGGTTCTGCTGGCTGGGGGATTCTGGGAATAGATGTCTCGACCCCTCCCACTTGCCCTTTGAAAGCCCTAGATCAGTGTATCTCAACCTTGGCAACTTTAAGAGGGGTGGACTTCCACTCCCAGAATTCCCCAGCCACTGGGGAATTCTGGGAGTTGAAGTCCACCCCTCTTAAAGTTGCCAAGGTTGAGAAACATTGCCCTAGATTTTTCTTTGGAGCAAAGGCAAGCGACGGGCACTCTTGGGCTTAATCTCAAAATAGCCATCCCCTAAAAAATGGCAGGTAAAAGGGATCAATCCCTTCCTTTTCCTTTGCTGGTCAGGAAAGAAAGAAGAGGGAATGGGAAAGGAAATCAGAGAAAGAGGGGGAAAGAGGGGAAAAGATGTGTCATGGTGCTGTTGACCTGCCCACTCCCTGCTTCAGCCCCACCCACAATGATGATGATGATGATGATGGTTTATAAGGTTGCCACCTCAAAATATCCAAGAGGAAAACCAAGTTGCCTGCTTTAGAATTTGGGCTTCTTAGAAAGGGGTCCCTTTCAAACAGTAAACCTTCAAACCCAATTTCCTGTTTCCCAGAACAATGGGGACTAGCAGCTTGCCTCAAAAGGGGAAAAACAGGTAGGATGAACCTTGTGAGGGCAGAGGGACAATGCTTGGGAAGTGCCAAGGATGCTAGGCCTGACCCCGGGCGGCTTACGGCTGTTTCTCCAGGACGAGGGCCGAATCCACCCGTTCTCCGTCCGTGCCCGGTTCGATCCCTGCGGGGGACTTCACCATCTTAGACGGCCAGCTTCTCGGGCAGGGGGGGTGCTGTGGTGGCGAGACAACCATCTCAGCGGCTGCCACGGGTTTCTCCGAACCCTCAAACTGCCCTGGAAGGAGGAAGGGAGGATGCGCAAAGATCGTGGCCGTGAAAACTCGGCTTCAACAAATATGAAGACCGTCCAAACCAGGGCTCTGGGCTCGCTCCTCTGCAAACAAGCCAGGATGTGAAGCCAAGGTTGTTCGTTCACATCCTGATGACTCAGAGATTCCCCGGTTTCCTACTTTCTCTTTCGGAACGGATCGCCTGTAGGAAAGCCTCCACTTACTGGGGGCGATCAGCCCGACCTTCGTTTTGTCCAATATGGTCCCTCTCGCCCCACTTCCAGCCTCCGCTCTTCCTACCTGAGAGAACTTTAACAATCTGGTCTTTTTTCCATTCCCACGGCTGTTCGTACTCGGCTGGGGGGCGCTCGTCGTTCGAAGGGAGGCGGATCTCGAACCTGGAGCCCGCCTCGGCCGGTTCATAAGGGGTATCGTAGAGCTGCAGGGGTTTTGTGGCAGGGACTTTGACAGCTGCGTCACCCTTGGTTCCTGGTTCATCCAGAAGCAAGACGGTTTTCCCTCCAAAGGGGTCTTTGGACCCACGTCTCCGGATTTCTGCGAGCAAGAAGCAGGGTGAACACGTATGTGCAAAAGGGCCTCTTTTATTGTGGGTCAGAGTTGTGGGAAGATGAATGCTCTTGGCTACCCTGTTCTGTGCCCAGGTAGGAGTGTCTTTTAAATATATAGGCTTTCATCTCCCACATTTCTATCTTTAGCAGGCAAATTCGTACCCGTTTGTTGCACTGCCGGCGTGCTTTTTTTTAACAAAATCAGCGCGAAAGAACTCACCATCACTATTGCACGGAATTTCCCTTAGTGTGTATTTTTGGAGTGCTTTCTTCCCAGATACAACTCCTCCCAATTGTTCCTTTTATGCTTTTGGGCAGTGTTTCTCAACCATGGCAACTTCAAGCTGTGTGGACTTCAACTCCCAGAATTCCCCAGCCAGCATGTCTGGCTGGGAATTCTGGGAGTTGAAGTCCACACAGCTTGAAGTTGCCAAAGTTCAGAAACACTGCTTTTGGGTATAGATACACTCTTCCCAAACCATGGGTGGGCACATTTTAGCATGAAAATTTCCCAACATGATGCCTGTGGGACATAAATGTTTTATTTACATATCTGCTTCCCACCTTCCCAAACAGACGTATTTAGAAACCCCATTTTCTGCGTCAAAATACGTATCTGGATGAGAACCGGCCCTTCCTACAAATGCTGGAATATCTCGTCTGCACCTCGGTTTCCCCAGAGATTCCAAAACCGGTGTGTCCTGCCCGCTCTCACGTTGTAGGGCCGAAGGGGCACTCTGTGCATGTTCAGAAGCCCCGTCTAAACCCGGGCCAGTTTGCAAGGACTGGTCCACGCAGGAGGGTCGACGTGAGCCGAAATGTGGTGGATCTGACACTAATTCCTCAACTGCTTCTATCCCATCCGCGTCCCCCATCGCCCAGCCAACAATGCCCTGCTTTATTCCGGCTTCCGGTGCTAAAATTTCCTGTTATTCTGTACAACTGTCTCAGCAATGGGTGGGGATGCGAGAGTACAGCTAACCCAGGCAAACATCCAGCTTGTGGGTTGGTGCTCCAGCTTTGTGCTAATTTTGTATTGTTGCGGCTTCTCAGTGCCGCCGTGTGTTGCAAACTAAAGCAGCCTCTTGATTATCTGGAAAGACCGTCTCCATTTCTTACCATCGTCTAAAGAGAAGAGGGGGAAATCTAAAACCAGGACGCGGTTAAAGTTTGGGGGCAGAGGGGAGGAATGCCAAAGGAGGTGCCGCCAAGCATGTACAGAGTGCCCCCCGATTTGAAAAACAGAGCAATCACGGCCAGTTATTTTCCAATATGGATCAATTATGTGCCATGAAGAAGTGGTAGATTTTCTCCATGAATTTCCCGTTTTCTGGGGTCTCATCCACTCCGGGGCTGAACGGCAGAGCTGGCTGTCCTCTACCCTAAAATGTGATTTTCGTTGCAAAATCGATCAGCTTTCACAACCTCCCTCCCTCTCTGCTGCTGGCAATACGGGAGCTAACAGTCCAGTCCTACTTTGCAAGGCTGTTGTGCAAAAACGGCGACTTGGAAAGAGCTAACCCACTGAATTCACACACACACCCCAGTGAAAAGACTCATAAACTTTGAGAAGTTTTCTCATTTCGGCTTGGCTGGGTCTGGACAGTGCAATAATTCTACATTATGCTTCCAAATAATGATTTTATCTTTATTCTGTGCTCCCTCTTGGAAGAACACAGAGCAAAACCACTGCCTTTGTGGGAATTAGATTAGATTCCTAACCTAACATTCTCGATGCTTTGGAATTAAAAGTTTGCAATCTTTTCCGATACCCAATTTTCTATTTTCTTACTGCAAAATCACTCCCCGCTGGAGGGGGTGCCTGTGAAATGCAGCTGCTCTTACCCCCAACAAAGAAAGAGGGGAAAAAAAACACCTTCTACCTTATCTCTTTGAGCAGAGGGGAAGGAAACAGAATAAACTTCCTGCCCTGATTCTGTCTCCTCCTTCCTCCTATTGCCCTCTTTTCCTCGGGCCAAAATAACACCGCTTGACCCTTCGGACACGCCACCATATTCAAAACGCTCTTCGATTCTTTTCCCCCCAAGTGACTTTAACCTGGCAGTGCAGTGGCTCACCATCGGTGTACCTTCACAATTTACAAAATTACAATTTTGTACCGTTTTAAATGTACAATTTACACAATACAATTTTGTGCCATTTTAAATGTACAATTCTCCTTCTATTTCAAGGAATCGCGCTGGGGGTTTGGGGCCTGGCATCGTACGAGCCCAGGTCAAATATCCCCAAGGGTGATTGTTTGACATAGGAGGATAACTGTAAATCCCGTGCCAGTCTTATGGGGCGGGAGCAGGACCAGATTCCTTGGGTCACTGAAAGGGAGCACAGGGATAAATTCTAGGAAATGGCAACCCTAACGCAACTGACATTGGAGAAAATAGATAGCCGTAGCGATCAGCCATCCCTGTGGATCGGTTGCATTGCCTTGTTGAAAGTCATCTAGTGGCAGGGAGTTCCACCGTTTAGCTGCATAGTGCGACAGATTTCTGCTTGCCCAGGGCAGGGGGGTTCAACAGCTCTAGGCACTGTTCAGCGTGACCCGCTTTGCCCCTCCAATTCTCTTATGCCTCCTACAACAACATCCAAACTTTGGAAGAAATAGTTAATTTGCTCAGTTAATTTGCTTTCCCAATTGAGACGGTGCCAGGAGGGGGCAGATGATTTATTTTACCCTCTCCTTAAGCACGGCTTCCTCTGAGAATGAAAACAAAACCATCCATGTCTGTTGAGCCTAGCCCTGGTTTAAACCATAACATGGTTTGCTGGTTGTCTGAGTTAACACCCTGCACAAAGACATAAGCATAGCGATCTGTCCGCTGTAGCTGAGGGCCTAGTGGTTCGTGCGAACCTTACAAACCATGGTTAAGCAAACCAGGGCTTTGTGTGTGTGAATGCAAGAGCGAGGTCGCCTAACACCTCAAGACAACGAATGTTCTTCCCTGCAGTTTTTCCCATGTATATGACCATTTGGGGGCCAAAGGGGAAAAATTTGAAAGCGGCATTTATTTCTCCCCATCCCTTCCAAAACCCAACCACGTTTACCGGTTATCATCTGCTGGGCATCGTACGGCTCCATGTAGCCATCATTCTCTTCCAACCTTTCAGCATCTCTTTGGCCCTTGGTCTGTTTGGCGTCATACGGGTCGGCGTAATCTTCCAAAATTATAACCTTCCAAAATTATAAAATTATCGTCAGTTGATGAAATTCCAGATGCCCGCAAGGAATTTCTGTCTCAGCATCTACCGGTTTAAACTCCTGCAAGGAAAATCCTTCAAGAAAAACTTTTGAACCAGACGCTTTTCAGCTTTGCAATCCAGATTCTGTCCCCGTGCAAACCGATGATGATGGCGATTATGATGACGATGATGATGATTTTATTAAATTTATACACTGCCCATCTCACTATAAAAGTGACTGGGCAGCTTACAGATAAAACACTTTGTAACTTTGGGACCCAACAGTCCTGATGGAAATATAGCACACTATTTTGAGGGAGATGGGCGGTGACGAAATTTGAAATGTAAATCAAATAAATACTGTATTTCTCCTGAGTTAATTTCTTCCTTTGCAGGAAGTTTGGCTTGAGAAAATGAGAAGGGGGCCGCAGATGCCATCAATGCAGCCTGGATCCCTTTTTTTAAAAAGCCAAATTCAGTAGGTTTTGCCTGCCTCCTTTCCAAATGGGAAAAGGCAACCCCAACTTTTTAAACTCCGAATTAACTGACGGCAAAGCTTGTTGGTTGAGAATCGATCAACGGTCACTCAAGGGAATGCAACCCGCCCAAACTTACACCCCCAACCTTTCTCACCCCAGAAACTAACAATTTGACCCTTACCGTTTCCTGCTTGGGCTTCTCCGGCTCGGCCGGCGGGACCGAGCTGGGATTCGGAGCTGATCCGGCAAAGTTTTTCCCGTTTTTCTCCTGGGCGTTGACTTTGATAAGGCGGTTGATATAGGTCCCGCAGGTGGGGTTTGCTTTGGGGGGCCCCCAGGCCGGATCCTCCGAAGGGGCCCCCTCCACGCGGGAATTCTTGCGCATTTTCCCCGCAGCGGCCTGAAAAAGGCCTTGGAGGTTGTCTCGCGACGGGCGGCTATTTCCCCCATCTTTCCCAGGTGCCAGCAGAGTCCTGGCACTGCCCAGCTCGGTGGCCGAATTTTTCCGGTTCTTCCCGGGCAACGAAGCCGAAGCCGTGCTCGCCTCGGGCGAGGCTAAGCCTTTGCGGGAGGTGCCGCCCGATTTGCCCAGGTGATGAGCTCCGCCCGGTTTGGGGCGATCCGAGACGGTTTTCAGATTCGCTGGAAATTCCTTGAACCACTTGGCGGCCATCGGAGCCCAGCGGGCCAGGCGGCCACCGAGCTTGGAGAAGCGCCAAAGAGGCCGGAGCCCAGCAGGAAGACCGGGACGGCCCCCCTAGACTGGCCAAGGTTTTGGGGGGCGGACGGGGCCTCCTACCAGCCTGATGCCACCCTCCGCCCCAGCCGGGGAACTTCGCCGCGGTTGCAGAACGAGAAGGCGAGGCCCCGCAGCAGGCGGCTACGAAAGGCATTCCCCGGATTATGAAATCAAGGAGGACCCCCTCTCCTTACGATGCCCCCCCCTCCCGGGTGACCTCGGATTGAAAAGCAGGATCCCACGGGGGGGCGTCAGGCACGAGGGAAGCCTCTCTTCCGCAGCTTCATTTTCGAAGGCGAGTCGCCTGGCCGAAGGAAGACGAGTCACCCTAGGTGAGTAGGCAATGGATCCGGTGGATCTTTCGGGAGCGGTTTGAATTGGACGCTGCAATGGAGAAACAGACGGGGGGGGGGGGTCATTTGAAAACATGGGGAACTGAGAAAGAGAGAGATCAAAGAGTCCTGGGGGGGGGGGCTAGTTAAATCTAATCCCACTTTTTCCCCCCAGGCTTTCTTCCAAAAGAGACCCAGATTTTTCCTCCATTTATCACGCTTAACCGGGGAGGGGGCCTTTCTCCATTGGGGGGAAGGGCAAAAAGGGTCTTTCTCCCCCCCCCCCCACACACACACAAACCAGAAGTGCATCAGGACACCCCTCCAGCTCTCCAAAGCAAAGAGATGGGAGAGGCGCCTTTGCAAGGGTGCCAGTCCTCTAAATTTGGGGCTGCCCGTCCGAGGGTCCCCACCCTCTTTCCCCAGCCCGGGGGGGGGGGGAAGCGCCCCCCTCCAACCAGCCGCAACCCACTTGCCCCCGCGCAATCCGGTGCGAGACTTCTCTTCGCGCAGCTGGCAGGCGCTCCGCTCGCCCGCGAGGCGCTGCCCGGGGAGGGAGGCGAGAGGGCAGCCGACCCGCCCAGATCCGGAGGGGGCGGCTTGGATAAGCCCGGATCGGGATGGGGGGGGGGGCGTTGCGCGCACATTGGAAGCGCGGGCGCGCGCGCGGGTTGCGCTCCGGTCGCGATGGGGACAAGCCGCCCGCTGGAAGGGAGCCGGTTAGGAAACTTTGCAAAAAGAAAAAAAACTTTGGTGCTGAGCTGAATGCTTTTTTTTTTTTTTTTGGAGGGGGGGGCATTCTCTCCCGGCTGTCGGAAAAAAAGCCACATCGAATAGTTCAGTGGCGTTGAACGTTTTTTTAAAATGCAAACTTGATCTGGCGGGGGGGGGAATGGAGATCGAGGAGGAGGAGAAGAAATAATAGAAATAAAATATGTATACACGCTCCTCCCACAGACCCCTAATGTATATATAGGGACACCCAGAGACATAGCTTTCTATCTATCTATAGACACCCAGACACACCTAATATACAGACGCACGTATCTCTATATATGTGTGATATATGTATGTGTATGTATACGCGCGCACACATTCATACCTATGTAATGCATATATAACGACGTGCGCACAAACATTTCTTATATATAACCGCCTAGGGTCCCTCCTTGAGAGGGAGATGGGCGGGATATAAATATGATAAATAAATAATAAATAAATAAATATATAAACACACACACATACACACACGTGTATAATACACATTCATACCTAATGCATAAAGATGTGCAGACATACATTACAGTATGTGTATGTATATATGTATGTATGTGTGTGTGTGTGTGTGTGTGTGTGTGTGTGTGTGTATATATATATATATATATATATATTGTAATGTATGTGTGCACATCTATATATACACACACAAACTATATATATAATATACAGTGTACATGTATGTATACACATACATACACATACATACATATATATACACACACACACATTATGTACATTATACATTATATACATACACACACACATATAAACACATAAGCACATTAAACGAGCGCGAGGCTCTCCCATCAGCCATGGGGGGGGAAGAAGGCGGGGCGTGATGCGCGCCGGCGCAAAAGCGGCGCTGCCTGGAAAAAGTGCTTCGCGCTTGGTCCGAATCTGCGCTGGTTTTTCTCCCCAGGTGAGCAATCCGGAGTGAGTCCCTTTCTCCTCCGGGCCCATTGCAGACGCCCCTTTGCAGGGGGGGGGACGGGACCCGGGGAGGCATGGCGGTTACACCTTCATCTCTGCCTTTTCCAATACCTAAAACGCCAAAAACAAACTTTCCCCCCTAAAAAACGGCCAAGATGCAAAAAAAGAAAAAATGGCCTTTTGGGTGAAGGACGGGTAGGAACTGCCCTCAACCAGGTGTAAAAATAACCCCACTTACTGCAGGTTGATTAAATTGTCTCAAATAACTGAAATAGTAATATACCTGAAATAATTATATTCCCATCTTTCCTAACCATGGTCCCCTAAGCTAGAAGACTACAATTCCCATCGTTCTGGTCCCCAGGCCACTGGAGTTTCCTAGAGAGAATTGTGATAGGTCTCAGTTGCTTTCATTTCACATTCCCCGTCTTTTTTTTGGAGGGGGGAGAGATGTTTAATCCTAAATCTATATAAGAATAAATATTTCTATTACAGTGTTTTATATCTCGCATTTGTGTTTATCTTTTTAAGTATTTTGCTTTCTTCTTTCAGGTTCAGTTCGGTGCTTATGTAAACAGAATGGCAGGGAATAAAAGTATTATTATTAGTTGTTGTTGTTATTATTATTATTATTATTATTATTATTATTATTATTATTATTTTAGGGTGCCTTGCTGAACCCCGTGAAGTCGCTGGAGCAAGATGTGAGTAGCTGGAAAAAGAGAGGGAAATGTTTTAAAGAAGGAAACTGCTTAGCATTAAGGCATTTTGCACACATTCCTTTCACAGCTGTGGGTTTTATTTAAAAACAACGACCCTGCAAAGCTGGGTGGGGGGGAGGTTGACATCACACTTAACGCAGAGGGTGACCCTCCGTTTCCAATATTTTTTCCTTCTTTCGGGCTGCCACAATGTCATAACTATTTTCCCAGATTCCTGGCTTGTTAGCGGCAAAGCAAGAATTGTGGTTGGAAATAAACTGTGGTTTAGGGTGGGCAGTCTTCTCTATTCAAGGCAGCATTTGCTCAAGGATTTAGGGTGGGTGGGGCTGAAGCAGGTGGCGGGTGGAGCCTGAAAGAAGGCGTGGTCACCCAGAGCTGGATTCCCACAACACGATTAACCAGGTTATAACGTATTAAGGGAGGTGAGTTTTTCAATTTAGCCGGGTTGAGCGTGTGAAAGTACAAAACAAGGTTGCCTTGGTCTCCAGGTCAGGACGCAGCAGTGAAAAACACGCTTCTCAAGCCCTTAAGAAACTGGTTAAGGCAAATCCTCTGAAACATTCAGGTGAGTTCATGCAACTGAATGTCTGAATTCGGCGTGCAATTCGCCCGTGCTTGGGATTTTTGCACTTTGGGCGGATAAAAGGGGATGAGCCGGGCACCCCTGAACTTGGAATCACTCAGAGAATTTGGAGAGGGCGGCCATAACAGTGCCTCTCAACCACCCCTCCCACGTTTCATGCTCTCATCAAAAAGATGCTGAAAAATTTTCCTCCTCCCTCCCTGCTCCTTCCGCTTGCGTGTTACGGCTTTCAGGCTGAAAGCCAAAAGAAGCATCTCTTCACCATTTGTATCTGTAATTGGGGGTGGATTTGTTTCATTTTTTATGGGGACTTGGTCATATTAGAAATTTGCTTTTCCAGGGCCTTATTGGAAAAAAGAAATCTTTGTTGGAAATCTCCCCTTGGATATCAAAGAGGTGGGTTTTTATATTTTATATAAATATAAATATAAAAATATAGTGTGTGTGAGAAAGAATTGTGCACAATCCCTTGTGAAATTAAAAAGACATAAATGCTTTATGTTACAATGGCTTGGTGCAAATGTCTTCATACAGGTAGTCCTCGCTTAACAACCACAATTGGGACCGGAATTTTGGTTGATAAGCGAAGCGGTCATTAAGCGAATCCAACCCAATTTTACGACCTTTTTTGCAGCAGTTGTTAAGCGAATCACCACAGGTGTTAAGCAAACCACATGGTTGTTAAGTGAATCACGGGGTTCCCCATTGATTTGGCTTGCCAGAAGCCGGCCGGGAAGGTTGAAAATGGCGATCATGTGACCCCGAGATGCTGCAACGGTCATAAATGCGAAGTGGTTGCCAAGCGCCCAAATTGTGTTCACGTGACCGTGGGGACGCTATGACAGTTGTAAATGTGAGGACCGGTCTTAAGTTCGAACCGTCACTAAACGGATGGTTGTTAAGGAAGGGCTACCTGTAAATGTTTTTAGCCAAAGCTGCCAGATAATATTGTTGCATAGCAAATATTTGTGGCAGCTGATGATAATATGTGGAATAAAACCATCACAACTACCACGGTAGAGATGGGCGGGGATAAATCCAAATAATAAATAAATAAAATAAATGTTGCCACCTTGCCCGAAACAGGTCGCCTGGGATGGTGTTCAACCTTTGCCTCAAAAAAAATCCTTAAAAAAGCAGGATTGGGTCGAAACGTTTCTCCACGGCAATTCTGAAATGAGAAACTTTCCATTTTTCCAGGCTGACCTTCTGCCAGGAGATCCATTCCACATTTTCTTCCCTTCTCCAGCATCGAGGATCCCTTGTAAAACTGTAATTTCTATATATTTTCTCGATTAGGAAGAGATTGCCATCTTGTTCAAGAACTTCGGGATCAAGTCCATGAAGAAATGCTGTAGTTCTTTTAAAAGGTATGGCGGCGGTTCTTCTTTTGCTTTAAATTTCTTGAATCTGAATGACCAGCAATCCCATTTTTTCTCCAGCAGCACGGAGAAAAATTCAACCCTTCCTTATATCCGCCCAACAGGAAGAGTGTAAGGCAGGGTTAGGCCCGATTGAGACCGATTTATGAAGAGTGCTTGAGACCCAACCAACTTCATTTTCCCTTCAGCCCCAGCGATGATGCCGGTCACTTCTGCACCCCAAACCTCTGTAGGTGGTAATGTTTGGCCCCCAGGGCCATCTCTGGCCCAAATTCCCAATGTCTGCTTGCTTCAGTTCACTGCTTTTAGATCATTTCAGCAGCAGTATCTAAGTTTCCGTCCCTCTCGCACTGAAAGGGAGCCAGGCCCGTATTGCTGCATCTAATACAGCAAATGCAATCTTAGGTTTGCACGAGAGGAACCCTTGCGTGAAAGAATAACTTACTCTGTTTCTTGGGTGTTACATTTCAAGGTGGACATGGCTGGGATCCAGCAGTGGAAATGGAAGACCACTCTGTAGTCTGAAAGGAGGCTGTTAAATGTAGAGAATGAGACTAGAATTCTCTTTAGATCTTGGAAATTCTGCTGCTTAGCAAACGGGCCGCAATGTCCTCCCTTTAAAGGCTTGTAAAAGTGGGGTGCCTTCTGGACTGCTAGGCACCCCAACACCACTGGTGATAGTTGAGCAGAAGCTGAGATGGCTGTTAGCCTTCCTTCCTTCCTTCCTTCCTTCCTTCCTTCCTTCCTTCCTTCCTTCCTTCCTTCCTTCTTTCCCTCCCTCCCTCCCTCCCTCCCTCCCTCCCTCTTCCTTCCTTCCTTCCTTCCTTCCTTCCTTCCTTCTTGATTTGACTTCTCGACCACCCAACTCATACAGGACAACTCCTTCTTTCTCTTTTTTCCTTCCTTCCTTCCTTCCTTCCTTCCTTCCTTCCTTCCTTCCTTCCTTCCTTCCTTCCTTCCTTCCTTCTTGATTTGACTTCTCGACCACCCAACTCATACAGGACAACTCCTTCTTTCTCTTTTTTCCTTCCTTCCTTCCTTCCTTCCTTCCTTCCTTCCTTCCTTCCTTCCTTCCCTCCCTCCCTCCCTCCCTCCCTCCCTCCCTCCCTCCCTCCCTCTTCCTTCCTTCCTTCCTTCCTTCCTTCTTGATTTGACTTCTCGACCACCCAACTCATACAGGACAACTCCTTCTTTCTCTTTCTTCCTTCCTTCCTTCCTTCCTTCCTTCCTTCCTTCCTTCCTTCCTTCCTTCCTTCCTTCCCTCCCTCCCTCCCTCCCTCCCTCCCTCCCTCCCTCCCTGTTTAACGTCACAACAGCCCTGCGAGGTAGGCCAGGTATTGAAGGAATGAGTGGCTGGTACAAGGAAACATAGCCAGGACTTGAGGCTCTCCAAGGTATCCTTTGCTAGCTCAAGAGAAGTTTTCCCTGGCTGGGGACGATGGGCACTGTCCAGGGTCTCCGAAGGGCGTCTGATTGGAGAAGGTTCTTCTGCTGTTTTTCTGCATCCCTCCCCTCCGTAGCTTTGCGTTTCTGGAGATGGTGTCCGCAGAGGCCGCACAGTTAGCAATCCAGCTTTTGAACGGACACCTGGTGAAAGGGCGGCTGATCTCTGTCGCCTTCTCGGAAAACAGGAAAACTCACGAGCTTCCGAAAACCAGCACCCAGATGCCGGTAAACCTCGATTCACGGGTTACGCTCAACACGGATCAGCCAGCAGGCTTACATGGGAAAGTGCATGCCCCCCAAAACTTGTATCATATCCTTAGACTTCACTTTCCTTTGAAAAGCTGGTTCTCGGAGTCTTCTTTAAACAGATTTATTGAAAGGGGAACGAGAATCAGTTACAGAATTTCCAGCAACTGCATACTTTTCCTTCAGCACCCAATTGACCTCTACATTTGTTAGCATTTTCTTTACCTTTACAGGTAGTCCTCGCTTAACAACCACAATTGGGACCGGAATTTCGGTTCCTAAGCAAAGCGGTCATTAAGTGAATCTGACCTGATTTTACGACCTTTTTTGTGGCAGTCGTTAAGCAAACCACGTGGTCGTAAAGTGAGTCACATGGTTCCCCATTGATTTTGCTTGCCAGAAGCCAGCTAGGAAGGTCGAAAATGGCAATCACGTGACCACGGGACGCTGCGGCGGTTATAAATGCAAACCGGTTGCCAAGTGCCCAAATGGCTCCTTCCTAGGGCTGAGAGACAGGGACTGGCCCAAGGTCACCCAGCCGGCTTTCATGCCTAAGGCGGGACTAGAACTCTCAGTCTCCTGGTTTGCCATTGGCTCCTTCCTAGGGCTGAGAGGGACTGGCCCAAGGTCACCCAGCTGGCTTTCATGCCTAAGGTGGGACTAGAACTCTCATTCTCCTGGTTTACCATTGGCTCCTTCCTAGGGCTGAGAGAAAGTGACTGGCCCAAGGTCACCCAGCCGGCTTTCATGCCTAAGGCTTCACATGACTGCTGCGATGGTTGTAAGTGTGGGGACCAGTCGTAAGTTGTTTTTTTCAGTACTGTCTTTAAATCCGAACGGTCACTAAACAAATGGTTGTTAAGCGAGGACTACCTGTAGTTTGTTTTTCTTTTCCCCCAAAATGCTAAATCCCAGTTAACTCACCTACAGATTTATTCTACATTAAAAAAAATAAAATTAGCCTTTCTTTTTTCCCTTTTTAAATCTAATTTCATTCTTCGGTATTAAACAACCAGCCACAAAATCCCTCTCTGAAGTTTAATAAAAGCTGTGGATGCAGGAATCCCGATCATTTAAAAAATAGATATTTTTAAAATACCAGATCAACAACCGGGCACCCTTTGCTTCCCACAATGTAGGTTGTTTAAAGAAACTTTCTGCAAGAATCCTTTGACTTCTAAATTGTGGCTCTAAGAAACGAGGGGAAAAAAAGATAAATGCAAAAAAAGCAGAGGAAGGAAAACAGGAAAAGGAAAAAGAAAAAAAATGCAAAACTGCATTGTTATATATTCAATGCTCAGCTTTGAAATAGAGCAATAAACCTTGAACTCAGGCCAGTTTCTGTAGAGTCCTATAAATATGGCAGAATGTTTCGTGTCAATTTTTAACATATTTTTTTCCCTGATAGCTTTTTGTTAAAACATCTAAGTTTAAATTTTTCTAGAAGCCCGGAACAGTTCATTTGCCTTTTGGCATCAGTTTTCCCTCACTGTAGCTCTGGAAGAGCTTGTTTTAGTTCTTGCACTTAATTATGGTTTGCTTAATCATAGTTTGCCAGACAGATCATAACTGAGTGGATTGGCCCGGCCTGCTAAGTCAAAAATAAATCCTGTTTAAGCTTTCAGTGCAACCGATTGTTATATCGGTGGGTTTTTCCCTTGCAAACGCCGTGTTTTTCTTTTGTAGGATTTGGAGGTGATACCCTACAAAGAATTTAGTCTTCCTGCTGGTACGAGACCGAGATTTTCTTGTTTCACCTTGTTTGATGTTGACCCTGCACAAAGCCTTCCATGGAAGGCAGCATCGCACCGGATTTTTATTTAATCCATAAAAACGGATTTTTATTTACTTTTTAAAGCTGATTTTTTTTTAAATCAAGCTTTGGGGCAGGATCCGAGAGGCCCCCGTAGATTTAAAAAGGATGCTTGTGCGAAGGCTCAAATCTTCTTTTCTCACCTCCCTAAAGGTGGCCCCATTATTTCCCCTCCTTTAAAACAGAGGGTCTACTATGCTGTTCCCATGGAAATGAGGTACGTGCAAATACAGGGGGGAGAAAATGTGATATATATATATATATATATATATATATTTCCCCTTGCTGCTGATAGTTGCTGGAGTGACAATTCCTCATTTTGCTACACATGAACTCTCCCTACACAGGAAATGTGATATTGGCATGACCGATTTGTTCCATTATTTCAATATTCTGCACGGAGCAGTCCATTCCCTGTCCAGTGGATGTAAGTCACTGCATCTTGGCTAAATAAACCAGGATAGCAAGGATGCACGGGGAAGTTGCCATGTCCCTAACTAGTTTCCTGGTTCGTGCTTTCTTCAAAAGCTTCTTTGCGACCCCAGGTCATTGCCGGGGTTCTTCTAGATAGCCTTGAGGGGTCCCACAGCTTGGTTTTTCGTCATTCAGGTGTTCCCTCCACTTCTGGTTTTTCTTCCAGAAGCTCGTTTCTGCTCCACGCGCTGAACGACTGCTTCGGAGACGCAAAGTGGCTCCGGTCCGTGGTCAGCGTGGCCGGAGAAGTGGGACTTTTGGTGACAGACACGTTTCCGCTGACACCGTATTTCTGGGCGATCGTCCTCAGTGAGGTTCGTGTGAGCAGGACGGGGCATTCAGGGTCCTCTTGCTTGAAAAACTTCCCGGGCTGTTTGGCTTCCGCGCTGAAGAAGCGAAGGGTCCCCCCTGTAGATTGTGACCGAGGCACCATTCCTAAGCCTCACAAGGGCTAGAAACTTGATTAGTGCTGTTGGGGAGCAGAATCCTTGTCAGAGGCTGAAATCCTTCGCTTTTGGGACTTTTGAAAATCTAGGAACGCCACCAAACCATGCAGAAACTCTTCACGACCCTGGCCGAGGCCGAGTCTCGGTTGCCCTTTCTGGCGAAACAGGAGGTCCGGCGGGGGACCCGATGCCTGGCCGAATGTGACATCGGGGAGGAAGGCAGCGCCTGGAACAGGTTAAGGAATCAGCGCTCCATTTGGGGATCCGCCACAGCGATGGGGGCGCCTCCCCGTTGCGGCCCTTAGTCAGGCCCGACGAGTGGAGCCTCCATGTGCAGTGGCAGTCTACCCTATGCGTGCGAGAGGCTGGAGGCAGACATCTGCCGGTCTTCGGCTTGAAAGGCAATCATGAGCAAAACTAGAAGTTAGAAAACGAGGCGTTTTGTTGGCTCTCTCTTTATTCCCCCCCCCCCACCAGATGCTGGGTTTTGGACCCGATGGAAGATGCGGCGGTGGTCTTTTTCGTGGACTTTGGCCACTGCGCCAACGTCCCTCTGAACTCACTACGGAAGCTGGAGGGGGACCAATTTTGGGAAATCCGCCCCTTGGCTCAGCCCTTCATGCTGGAAGAAGGTAGGGCTAGCAGACGCCGAGGGGAGACTCTCCGATCTGCAAGAGCCGATGCCCGGTTGGCTCCCGGCATTTCAGATTAAAGGGAGTCCTCGCTTAACAACCACAATTGGGACCGGAATTTCGGTTGCTAAGTGAAGTGGTCACTAAGCAAATCCGACCTGATTTTACGACCTTTTTTTGCAGCGGCCGTTAAGCAAGTCACCACAGGCGTTAAGCGAACCACGTGGTCGTTAAGTTAATCATGTAGTTCCCCATTGATTTTGCTTGCCAAAAGCCAGCCAGGAAAATTGAAAATGGCAATCATGTGACCACGGGATGCTGCAACGGTCATAAATGCGAACTGGTTGCCAAGCGCCCAAATCGTGATCACATGACTGCAGACACGATGGTCGTTAAGTGTGAGGACCGATCGTAAGTCAGTTTTTCCAGCACCGTCATAAGTCTGAACTGTCACTAAACGAATGGTTGTTAAGTGAGGACTACCTGTATGCCAAGCCCCCAATGCTTTGGGTGGGCGAGTGCGATTCTTGTCACTGTCTGGAGGGGAGTGACCATCCTTTTGGGAACTGGAATGGAAATATATCGGAAGGGAAGGATGTCGAGAAATAGAGTTAGGGGACATCTTCGCATTTTGCCGAAGCCCGACAGCAGTGACACCTTGGGGGAAAAAAAGAGTGGCAAGTTTAGCAGGCCAAAATTTATTTAGTTTTAATTAATTTAAATTTAGCTTGCCTTGCTCTTGTTTTTTACAGCAATTTGAGTTCTCTTTTTAAAGGATTGGACACTGTATGTTTGGTGGCTTTGAACATTTAAAGCAGTGATTCTCAACCTTGGCGGCTTGGAGAGGGGTGGACTTCAACTCCCAGAATTCCCCAACCAGCATAGCTTCATAATGGAAGTCCACCCCTCTTCAAGCCGCCAAGGGCGAGAATCACTGCTCTAGAGAAACAGGATTGAAATGCTCTTTTTTGGGGAATTGTTTTGACGGAGACGCTTCCTTGATTTTGACACTTTCTTGATTTTGCAGACGTTTTTGCCCCGCACGTGATCAGGAGGCAGATTCTGGAAGGAAAAGTGAAAGGTCCTTTTCAATGGGAGGTAAACAGGAAAAAAATATTTTTTCTTTCGTTTTCACATAGGGCTGAAAGCTAAGCATTGCTGAGAAATCTCCCTGATACTGATCACCCAAGAATTCATTTCTGCATAGACGCTCACTGAAGGAACAGCTGCTTTATTCTGTTGTCTGAACCAAGCCCAGTGACTTGGTATGTCCTCATAAACCAGGATTGCAAACTTCAATCTTTGGGTTATAAACCCTGGCTTGTTTTCAAAAAGCAAACCAGAGTGGTATTGAAATAGCATTCCTGGTCACAGACAGCGGGGATCAAACAGGCCGAGTTTGATCTCAGACAAGCTTTCTTCTGGAATCCTGGTTTGTTGTATGCAGATCCCATCAGGGTGTTTTTTCCACAAGATGGATTATTTTGCAAATGATTGGAGCCAGGCAGCGGGTCCCAATAACCCAAATCCCAGCATTAGTGCAATTTCAGACAGCCTCTTTGGGGTTTACCTGAATCCTCAAGAGTTTGGAGATTTTTCACAGCAATTCGGGAGATTGCCAAGTACAAAGCCGCTACCTCTTGTGCTTGCAAACACAAAGATCTGCCAATTGTGGATTGTTTCATGCACGTGTCTGCATTTTGCATAGTTACGTCCGAGTCCTGCGCAAAAAGGCTGGGACGTTCTTCTAGTCAACTCGCAGGGAAAACCCTCAAGATACACTATGCAGATAATACTGTAGTGCCATCAAATTCTGCTTGGCAGGAACTTTCCAATTTTAAGGTCCAGAAGCTTAAAATAAATCAGTTATTGCAGAAAATATACAGCCGTACTTCACAATCCACAGTGGGCTGAATTTTCTTACCAAGTTAAAGCAGAGTTCTAAAACATTGGCTGGGTTTGTACAATCCGCACAACGGTGCGACATGATGCCTCCCGGCCATCCAATTCCGCACAAAGATGGGAGTAGCGAGAAGCAGGTGCAATATTGACTTATGCGCAGATGTATAATTTTTTTAAACAAGTTTTTACTTGCTTTGCAGCCACACATTTTAAAGTTTGTTCTCAAAGCAGACTAAGAAGCGGTTGATTTGAGAAGTCCCAACAGGAAGCTTGAAGATGATCTGTTTTCTTCTGTGAAAAACTTGTGGCTTGTTCCTGAAAACTGGAGTTAGTATATACAGTATATATATACATTTTTTTTTTACCGAGGTCTGTTGAGGATGTTTAAAAGCTGGTTTAAAGATGTTTTCTGACATTAGTTTGGCCACTTCATTGAGGCCCTAAAGTTTATGTGCTGAAGAGGCAAAGCATAACTGTTATTTTTCCGACTGCATTTTACGTTTGGATGTGTGTGTGGTATGCGGCCAGAGGGAAAAATACATAAATCTGTATCCTGGCTGAACTGCAACGCTGTGCTCTGTTATTGCAGTTAATTAATTAAAATACACCGTGTGTCCAGAAGTTGGTGTGTTCCCCCTCCTTCCATTTTAAAACTATTTACGCTTTTCAGCTACTCCTGCAGACACGATCAGATTAATTGAAAAGAGAAACTGCTGCTGTTTTAAAGTTGGCAAACGGGGAATCATTTTAGGAGAGGCTCAGCTCTTGCTAATAAAGATGGAGAATTTGGGGTGCGTAGGGAGCACATTTCTACTCCGGCCTGATGCTGGGTGGCTAGAAATTAATTTCTAGTTCTGATAAAGGTGTATGTGGGTCCTTGCTACTAAGATTAATCCTGGCAGGTCTATTTGCTTGAATCTTCAGTTGGAAAATTGCACTCATCTGAACAGATTAGGCTACCTCTAATCTAGAATAGGTTTGAAAACAATGCAGAATGCTACAGAAGGATCAGTAAACCCCATTTCCTGGGAGATGACGCTTTTGGAAATCGTTAAGATTGTGGGGGGGAAAGCTTCTAGCCCTCAAGAGAGAAAAATCAGCCTTGATCCAAGGTAAATAGTTGAGGGGCCAGTCATCTGTCTTTTCAAACTAAATTTTATTAATAGGCACAAGCTCTCCCGAACCACAGCTCTTATATTTATTTTATTTAGTTTTGGACTTTTATCACCGTGCCATCTCCCCCAAAGGGGACTCTGGTATATATGATGAAAGGCACTGTGGTTCACCACAGCTGATGTCTTTTAATAAAATGGGTTAAGTTTGAAAAGGTTCCCCCAAATCCATCCCACTTGGGGGCTGCTGCAGACTAACACAGCTCTCTTTTGACAGCATCTAACCTGCATTTCTGTAGCTCAAAATCTTACCCAGCATTTCTGCAAGCTGGGATGAAGGAAAACAGGTTGACACTGCTTCGCTTGCTCGGAAAGTGTTATCACACCTTCCATGCCGATGGCCCTTCTTAAGCTAAACACCCGTCCCGTGTCTGTCCTTGGAAAACGGAGTTTCCGGCACCCACAAGATTATCCTTGTGTCTCTTTTCTGCGCCCGCTTTTTCAGATCCCCTGGACCCAGGATTTGAAGAGAGGAATCTAAACCACCCAGAGTGATTTTGACCCGGTTCTGCTTCCCATTTTTTCCCTGCATCTCCGAAGGATGTAATTCAGCTATCCTGGGAGGGCTGTAAATACTTTATCCCGGGGAAAAACAGCGCTTGGCAACAGGAGTTAGTGAAATGCAGATCCCCTGCTGAAATATTAAGCTTATATTTTTGGCAACTCTATCTTTCTTTCGCCAGCAAAGGAATGGGAATGGTGGGACCCAGACAGAGTGAAGAAATTCACTGCTTGGGCTTTTTTTTTTTGGGGGGGGGGTGAATGCAGAAGGGGGAATCTAGTTAGCCGCCGCCGCCGCCATCACCCCCTTTACGACTTCACGGACAGAGGTAGGACCAGTCCCCCTTCAAATTAACAAATGTAATTGTTCTCCAAAGATACATTTTTCCCCATAGACATCCATCATACACTGTAACCAAAACAAAACAAAAAAAAGGGGGGTAGGTGGGGAACGGGGGGTGGGGTGGGGAAGCAGTGTACATGAAAATAAGAAAATAAATTAAATCCATAGCGGAAGGAGAGGCGATTTAGAACTGCAGCACAAGCCGGAAGCTTCCAGCGAGAGGAGAGATTCAGGAGTTTTCATTTGTATGAGTGTGGTTTTGTGGTTTTTTTTTTCCTTTTAATAAGAGTGATGGCGAGTTCCCTGCCAGCGCGGGTCCGAGCGAGGCCTTGGCTGCTCACGACGAGTGTTTATAATTCCGCAAAAGGGCGGTCGGAGCTGCTGTCCGCTGTCCTGCAAAGCAGCTGGCGGAGTCCTGTCCTGGGAGAAAGAGGAAAGTGTCCTCAGCGATCCGAGCACAGCGTCCAGCGGGGGGATCCGGGGGGCTGCTCCGTCGGCCCCACGGCTAGCCGTCTTCCTTGGGGGGCGTGTACCAGCCTGGGGGGGGGGCAAGCGAGACAGGTTCAGGAAGATCAGCACCAGCCCATCGATTAACCACTGCGGCTCGACTCAGCGTCACTTGATTGGGTTCGCCGGGCACCCCGGAATAAATAAGGGGGTTTGGGCGACGCATACAATGAAAAACAAACCGACTTCTTGCTCGGGTGATGTGCGCGTTCAGCTGGAATCGGCACTGCGGACGGTTGAGGTCAAATTTCCCTGAGCAATAATCAGTATCCCACCTGATATAGGAACAGCCTCCCTCCTTCCTTACTGCTGAAGCAGCTACTGCCTCTTTCTGGTGCATTATTATTATTATTATTATTATTATTATTGTTATTATTATTATTATTTTATTATTATTAGCATGGCCGCCCATCTCATCTTAGCGGCTCTGGGCAGCTTGCAACAGGGAAAAACAATCCAATAGTTAAAAACAATATACAAACACCCACAATCGATTTAAAAAGCCAGAGAGACATGATGGTGGTCTTCTGTTTCATGCTCTATCCCTCACGCCACAATTAGGGGTACCCAAACAGTTCTGGCAAACCTCTGCCCCCCCCCCCACTTGCCCTCCTTGCATGCTGCTAGTCCTTACCGTTCTTCTCGTGGATCTGGACTAGGGATTTGTAGGACTGCTGAGCTCTTGTCAAGCTGTACTGATTCTGCGGGAAAGAGGGGCGCCTTTGAGAAAGCTGCTCGGAAAGATCCTGGCAAGATGTCCGACGGAAGCAGAGAGAGGGGGCATTGGAATGAGATGGCGAGTCGCAGGGATGGGCAACTTAGTAGCCACTAGATCAGTGTTTCTCAACCCTGGCAACTTGAAGACGTGTGGACTTCAACTCCCAGAATTCCCAGAAGTTGCCAAGGTTGAGAAACACTGCACTAGATATTTAAACCTCTATGATATCTGCCCACCGGCCATGCCATCTGGAAATCACAGGAGCTGCAATCCAAAATAACTAAAGGGTTACCTACCTGGGAGGCGGGTTTAACGCGTAAAATTTCTCGTATGTTGCAGAGACAAATCTGCACTCCTTTCAGAACCAGAGCGCGTGAAACCAGCCGGCTGAGCTCCGAGGTGACGGCTCAAGCGTTTGCTTTTCCTCTGGCCTCTCCCACCCGACAGCCCAACAAGGGGGGATGCCCGAGAGCGGGCAGGCAGGCCTCCCCGCCACAACTTACTTTGTTTGCGCCAAACTGAACCCTGGCTTTGCCTTTGACCAGGGTGGCACTTATCTGCATGATCACAGATTCCACCGAGTAAGCGCTGCTCCAGCCCTGCGGAGTGGAAAACGAATCGTTCCCGTTTTGAAGCACGCTCCCCAATCGCTCCGGGAAGTCAGCAACGTGCACAATCCCCACAATGCCCCACGGCTCACCTGCTTTGTCAGAAGCTCCATACAGATCGCTCCTCCACCCAAGACGTACCTTAGGAGGAAGGAAGTTGAGAGAGAGAGGGGGGGGGGGGAAATCATCGCAAGGCCTTTCTGGGCCAGGAGCGGCCAAACCCTTTGGCAGCGAAAGGCCGTCAGCCGAAGCGGATTGAAAGATCAGGGAAAATAAATTTGCTCTCCCCACCCCGCTTTTAGATACTAGATTGAAGGCTAGTATTTTAAATGAGAGCCAGTTTGGTGTTGTGGTTAAGGCACTGGGCTAGAAACCAGGAGGCCGTGAGTTCTAGTCCCGCCCTCGGCACGAAGCCATCTAGGTGACCCTGGGCCAGTTACTTTCTCTCAGCCCTAGGAAGGAGGCAATGGCAAACCACTTCTGAAAAAGCTTGCCAAGAAAACGGCAGGGACCTGTCCAGGCAGTCTCCGAGAATCGGACGCGATTGAACGGATTAAAAACAAATTAAATGGTAAAAAAACCTCACGCATCTGTTACAACTACGTAAATATCTGAAGCAGGCAGCGGATCAGGAACAGGGGAAGCTTCTCAAGGTTTGGCAGGAAAAGCGCACGTGCAAAGGGCAGCCGAACACAACGCCTCTAAACCTGCAGAGTTCTCTATCCTTTGTATCTACAGGAGGAGGGGTTTGACGATCGAGGGATGGAAACGCTTACCCTCCGGAGAGCACGGGCGACACCACTCTTACAAAGGGGGGGTCGAAGGGGAAGTTATCCTGAAAGGAGAAGGAGGAGGTGAGGCCTCTCTAGCTTGCCAAGCGCGGCTGGCTGTCCTCTCTGCTCCCGGGGGCCCTGGCCTGCCCACCAGACTGACCTTAAACGTGAAGTTGAGAAGAATGAAATCGGTCCCCTCTTTCTCTTTCAGGATCTGCAGGTCACTGTGCAAGGCGCTGTCCTCATCCACCCTGCGGGAAAGAGAGCAAAGCCTGACCAGTGGTCGAGGAAAAGAGAGGGCCATGCCGGGAGCCATGGGGCCAAGGCAGCGGGAGGCAACCGAGGTCACCCGCGTGTTGTTTGGGCATCGCTGTCTTTGAGCAGCGTGGACATTTTTTTTGGTCTTCTGTGCATTTTTTAAGAGATGCTGCCGGGAGAAGGGAAGGATGTGATTGCCGGGGGTTTCAACTTCCCCCCCCCCCCGCCTAGAGGCCATCCCTCCCCCCGTTTCCCTGGCTTGGTGGCCGCGGGAGGATATAAATCTATGCCCCGAAGCTCGGAGACGTAGCAAGCCTTACTTCAGGAGTTTCACATTCCAATCGTAGAGGCTATCGTTCACTAGTTCAACTGCATAGTTTCCTGGGGGCGGTGCAGAGACAACAGAGGTTAGAGGCAGGCTGAAACGACCCCCCAGCCCCCCTAGGGCTCCAAGCAAGGGTTCCCCGTCCCCCCCGCGAGGACCCTCCCCTGCAGCGGCGGATACTCACCACCTTTGAAACTGGCCGATCGGTAGATATCCCTGAGCTCCTTCATCAGCCGGTCGGTGGCCTGCACGGACCCAGACACCGCCCCCTGCGAGAGAAAGCGGAAGGCGGCATTTCACCGCCCTGCTGGGCTCAGTTCAGGGCCCCCCGAGAACGCATTTAGGTGCTCCCAAAGGGCAGTTCAAGAAAGGGGTGGGGAGGAAGACCTGTCGGCCATGGCTGGGCCAAATAAAATGATGACAGACCCAGCAAGGGAGTTATCTTTGCCCTGGTTGGGTATCATGGGACTTGGGGTCCCAACTCTCTGGGGGATGTCAGGTAAAAGCATAACATAATGATCTTGGGCATACTTGAGGGTGAGACCAAAACATGGGGGGGGGTGAGTTTATCTTCTTTCCTCTAGAATATCGCTCTGTGGGCCAAAACCAGGGAGAGAAACTAATTCTACCTTCCTGTAGCAATTTGAGAACAGATTTAATCACAGGAAGGAAAAAAAAAAGAATCAGATGAAGGCTAAAGAATTCTTAGGGTATTCTTGGTCCACCTGACCGACAGATGGGTGTAGTCTAGCCAAGGAGCTCCGCATTTGGCTGAAACGAACATTTTCATCAAAAGCAAACTAAATCCTTCGCGCCTCCGTTTACCCCCCTGCATGGAAAAAGCCGGCTGGCCTGAGTGAAAGAAATGGGGGGAGCTTTAAGGATGAACCTGGCTCCCTTGGTTCCTTCAGCCCTCCCTCCCTCCCCCCCCCCCAAGGAAGACCGGGGCACCCTTGTCCACAGCTGCTCTGTACGATCTTGGCTTTGCGTTACACACAAACCCAGCCTGGGGCTGATGGCTTAGCACTGTCTGTAAGCCATGGCGGCTTGTTCTCACCAACCATGGCTAAAACAAATGAAGGGTTAGTGCAATAGGGAAGAATCAGAATGGCACCTTCCTTTCCCGCCCCAACCGCCCCCCCGTTTCCCCGTTGCCCTCCTGCCTGGCGACACGTACATTTAAGTAATCTTGCCTCTGATTCTTTTTGATTTTCTCAAGAATAGCCAAGTTTTCCTTGCCAATCCCATCATCTTCCGCCTTCTTTCCTTCTACCGGCTCTTCCTCCTTCATTTCATAGTGATCCAGCTCTTCCGTGTCCTGGGCGCAGGGCCGGAAGGAAGGGTACGAGAGAAAGAGATTCCGATTTTGGAATTAAGCCGCGCCGATGGGCCGACTGGAGGATCTGGGGGGGAACTCAGGAGGGGGAACCCTGGAGTTTAATCTCAGCTGGGTCCGTACCTCAGGCATTTCCTCGTCTTCCTCTTCCGAGGACACTTCTTCCTGCGTATTCTGTGAACAAACGGAACAGGACACGAGAGGAAAAGAAGATGGGTGCAGCTCTTTCGGAGAGCAGCAGCTGAAGCAAAGTCGACCGTTCAAACAGGCCTTTTGAACTTCGCCTCCCGACAGCATCAGCAGATTAAAGCTTTGCTGCCCGGATCTTCCTCCTAAGGAAAGATCCATACGCAAATACGTTGCGGAGGCAAAGTCTGATTCGAGGAAAACCCTAAGCAAAAGCCGCCCTCTAAGGTGGGCTTCAAAGCCCCAGCTGCTCCCCCCTCCCAGCCTCCAGCTTTGGCGATGCTCAGAGGGGCCTCCGGGGCAGCTCACCTGCTCAGCGGGCAAGGGCTGGTCCAGCATCTCCACATCTGGATGCTGGGGAAGGTTGTAGAGTTTGCAGAGGTCTGAAATGATCCGCTTCAGGTGCTGCAGGAGCTGCCCGAGGGGACGGCGAGAGGAGGAATCAGTCCGAGGAACTGCGGGGTGCGCTCCCCCCAGCCCATCCCAGCCCGACATCCCTCCCCCCGCAGGGCCGCCGCCCCCTCGCTCACCAACGTGTTGCCCTTCTTCACGTCGGCCAGCCTCTCCAAGACCGCTGCCAAGTTGGGGTCGTCCGATTCCACCGACCAGATAGGGGGAACAGCCGGATAGGCCTCCTGCAGGAAACGGAGGGGAGGCTCAGGCCCCGCGCAGAGAACAGGTTCGGGGGCCGTGGGGAGCAAAGGGAAGGCGCTCTGGGGGAAGCTGGCATGGCTCTGCCACCCAGGCAGCTCCCTGGCTTGGACGGGCGGAGGATGCCCATCGGCCAGGACGGGAAGCTGGGGACTGCAGAGGGATGGGAGGTGTAGTCCAAGAGAGGAGGGGAGGGAGGTGCCGGACAGGAATTCAAAGGGAAGCCAGGCTCCAGCTGGCTGGGTGGGCGGAGCAGAGGACCAACTATGATTAAACCAAGTTCAGCCTGGTTGACTGAATCATAGTTTCTGCGGTGGGTTCCTACGTGGCGGGGCTGCTTGGTCTTCGGTCAACCCCCTTCACGGCGGCGGACCGCCTCGGCTGGGGACGATGGGAGCTAGAGTCCCCGCCCCCGCCCTCCCCAGGCCCCGCCCCCGGCGCGCCGCAAGCCCCGCCCAGCCGGCGCGGTGGAGCGAGAGGCCTCGGCGCGCGCCCCCTCCCCCGTCTCACCGTGATGTTGCCATGGATACGGACCGGCCCGCCGCCGGCCGGGCCGGGGAGGAACTCGCAGCCCAGCTCGTCCGGGCAGGCGCGGGCGATGCGGAAGCGCTCGTGACCGCGGTGGAAGATGGACTCGAGCAGCCGCAGCTCCCGCCTCAGCAGCGCGCGCCCCGGCCCCGCCCCCAGCGCGGCGCCAGGCCCCGCCCCGCCCGGCCCCACGCGCTGCATCGTCCCATCGAGCGGCCCGCCGCCGGGGCCCCCGCGTCCCCCCACACCGCAAGATGGCGGCCGGGAAGGGCCCGCAGCCGGAAATGACGAGACGCAGCCCGCCCCGCCCAAGACGGCGCGCGCACCCCCGCGCGGAATGGAGGAGGAGCAGGACGAGGAGGAGGAAGAGGCGGAGCCCGGGCAGGGGAGGGGAACGAGGGCCCCTTTGCGACGCCGTCGGCATAGAAACGGGCGCTTCCGGTTCTGGGCGGAAGGCAGGACGCCAGCCCTACCATAGAGGCGTCTGTAGCTCCAGGAGCGTCAAACTCTAGAGCGGCCCAGCGTTGGGCAAACATGGAGAATCGATCTCTGCGGGGGAAGAAGGGCATCGCCGTTTTACAGCGGCCCCTACTGGATGGCGGAAGATTTCACCCCCGAAATAGAGCCGGAGGGAGCGTCGGCTGGATCTTAGAGGACGGTTCAGCTTTGAGCAGGGAGCAAGGCAAGGATGCCTTATATCCCCTTGGCTGCTAAAACACTTATAGGCAAAGGCCTAAGGAAGGCTTGGGCTGAGGTCAATTGATTGGGGACATGATTGTATGGCTCCAGATTAAGGCAGTGTGGTTGACAGAGAACCCAAACAATTTGCAGCAGATGTTTGATTGATTGTGTGATGCAATGAGGAATACGGTCTTAAAAATTAAAGTGTCCAAACCAAACATAATAGTGCCGGGCAAGGAAAAAGGAGAAACGGTTGTAAGTTATGAAGAAATAGAGTGACTGGCCCAGAGTCGTCACCCTGGGCTGAGGATGGACTTTGGGTCTCCCCACCCCAAGTCCACCACCTTTGCTACAAAACCGCACCGGCTCTCAGGAGAAGCAGCAGCTACGTGTCCCATTCTGCAAAGGGCTTTTCTCACACGGTATGAAAAATTGCCCCAATGAATTCTGGATTCAGCAGTAAAGAAACCATGAATTCCTCAGGTCCATCCTCCACACCCCTGCAAGGTGAAAAGTCCTGGCTTCACATCAAAAACCTGATGTGTTGCAACAGCTGCTGGTGACACCTTTTCAGAGCTAACACTTCAGCCACAACCCCAAGGGCCTTGTCAAAATCCCCCCCAAGCAATCATCCATGGGCGTTTTTGAATTCACGGGCTTTAGTCCTACAAGCCAGAGTTCTTAGCTGCTCTCCTGGGAAATGACCTTTCAGAGCCAGCTTTTCTGATCCAAGCCCATAAAGGAGAAGAAAAAGTGCTAAAAGCCTGAAATCTGAATTGAACGAGCATGACCTACTTTCCTGGAGGCTCCCTACAGCCAGAGGGACTCCTGGGAAAGCAAAAAATCCAAGGAAGAAGAGTTCTGAAGTGCATTTAAAAGCACAAAAACATCCAACACACACACACACACACACACACACACACCCTAAGGAATTTGGACTCCAGTTCAAGCCGGATTAAAAGAAAGACTTGCAGTTTTCCAACCACTTGAGGGTCCTAAGGGAGGAACTGATAGGAAGCATCTGGGAACCTTTAAAAGTTTGGACGGCAAGGAGCTGTTACAGGTCAACCCCAAATAAGGGGGATTTCAGCTCACAATCCCCAAATCCCGAACCATTGGCCCCGTATTTTGGGGGGAGCTGAAGCTGTAAATTTCTGGACCATCATTGGGAGGGTTGACAGTGGAAGGTCCATGGAGATCAGCCTATCAGTACTGTAGCTACTTATATTAATGGCAGCTGACGCTCTCCTGTTTCCATTACTGATTGCCAAGACGGACAGTAGGAAGGGCCTCATTCTGAGTTCTGGTCCCTGTGACACAGAAACCTGAACTAGTTGCACTGAGGGCCTCATCCAGCCAGCATTCTAAAACGAAGCCCACATGGCCCTACCATTGCTAGACAGATATAGCCGGAAGGGATACTGGTTTATACCAGATCAGCCTGGCTTCTCTAGTGAAAGTGGCAATCTTTTCCCTGTTGTTCATACCTTCACGTGTTTCTGGATTAAGAATGAAAACACAGGACAGTCAAGAACAGGGGAGGAACATCCTACACAAACTTTGGGGTTTTCCTTGGGAAAGGAAGAGCAAAATTTGAGCAGCCTCCCTTCCCATTTCATGCTCATCTGCACACACGTTTGGCAGCTGCGTGTATGAGCCAAGAGGTGAACCTATTGGATGCCTCTTATCTAGGTGGAAAGCTCTGGGTATTTGTGAACACCCAATGAAAATCAGCTCCCAAAATAACCAGGGAGGAAGCCACCCTACCCCTGGTATATGTCACGCCTACTCACACTCACCCCAAATGTGGGAAGCGCGCCCTCTTTTCCCCATTCAAACCTACCCAGGGTCCCCCAGATGCTTTGGAGGTCCCTCCAACCCCAGACAGCATGGCTAATGGTGAGGGACCATGGGAACTGTAGTTCCAAACATTGTGATGGAGTATCTGCTATGTGCCCACCTCCATCCTCCCTTTGAGGGCCTGTTTCTCTCGCTTACTCTTCTCTTGAACCCCTGTGCCTTGCTCATTGCCTTAACAAGCAGAGTGAAAAAAATATAAATCCAATAAATAAATAAATAAATAAAATATAGAGCATAAAGGGGGCCCCTCTGCCCTCTTCTTCCTGATGTGCCATTGACCAGGTAGAATATAATCTATCTGAATCTCTGCCGGCTGTGTTACGCAGGGCGCCGCCTTCTCCTCCATTTTCTCTTGATTCCTCCACTCCCACATTCCCAGCTCAATGGGGAGCAGAGAACCCTCCCTGCCCCTTGGAGCTGTAGTAGCAGAGAACAGCCAGCTCTTGGGAGAATTCGAAAGGGCCTGCCGCAAGCCAGCATCGTGAGCCGCTCCCCCGCCCTTCCAGTGCCGAAAGGATGGCGTCTTCCTTGCTGCGTCAAAGAGAGGCGGTGATGCCGAGGCCTTGGGGAGGATGCCCAATGGAGAGAGCCAGAAGCACAGGCAGGTCCAGGTCATTGCCTCTGCAAGTGAGTTAGGGGCAGGGGGTGTGGAGGAGGAGGAGGAGCGGGGTCTCTGAGCACGGCTCACAGCTCTCCGGCGCCGCTAACCGAGAGACGCTTCAGCACCACGGAGAGCGCAACGGCCGCGCGAAGTAGCCCCGGCGGCGCTTGGATTTCAGCACCACGGACAGCGGCGCCGTCGGAAGAGGACGGCGCCCGGCTCCCCTTTTGCTAAAGCGGGTGGGGGGCAGCCTGGAAGCGCGACGCCCCCTCCCCACCCTGGCTACGCCTCCATTCCCTGCCCTTCCCCCGCCCCCAGCTTGTCGGAGACCGGCTGCCGAAAGACCTGCCTAGCTTTCCCCTTGGGCGAAAGGGGGAGAAAGAAATGCCTGCCGCCTGAGACGGGAAGATGGACCCCGCCTCCATGGCGCTTCTCCTCGGCCTCTGCCTCTTGGGGACCCTCAGAAGTAAGTGGACGGTTTTCTGTACCCCTTCGCACCGTTGGGGGTTCTCCTTGGCGTTCGCCATGGAGCTGATCGTCACCTCCCCTTTGTCCCCCTAAGGGAAATCGAGGGCTTTGTTTGAAACAGGACCAGGTCCTTTTTTTTTCTCTTCTCCCCAGAGAGAGCTGAAGAGGGGAGCTTCTCTTTATTGCTATCTTTATTGTATCTCTACATCAGGGGCTCAGAAGCTCAACTAACTAGAGGTTTGACAGGAGTCTGTCGGCTAGCCCAGTGTTTCTCAACCTTAGTCATTTTAAGTTGTGTGGACTTCAACTCCCAGAATTCCCCAGCCAGCCATGCTGGCTGGGGAATTCTGGGAGTTGAAGTCCACACAACTTAAAATGGCTAAGGTTGAGAAACACTGGGCTAGGCCACCGTTCCCTGGGGTGGTTCAAGAGGGGAAGGCCAAATCAGGATTTCATTTCCCCCCTTCCCTAAAAAGAATTGGAAGGATCCAAGAGAAACACCTTCTGATCACCGCCTTCCCAAAAAAATCACCGTATGTCCAAGCAACTAAGGACCCCCTCCCATTTCCTCCCTAAAGATATGCCATCTTCTAGCTCCCCAGAAGTATTCTGGATTTGTGACTTGAAGATGTGCAGTAGGAGCTCAATAGGATTCCCCACCCCGCCCCACCCCACCCCCATTCCTGGAGATGGGTCTTCCGGTGGTCCTTCTGCCCACATCCCCTAGGGGAGAGAGAATCCAACGGGTGCCACCCGGATGGGCTTGGACTACAACTTCCACGACGTCTTGCTGGCTACTAAATTATGGGATGGGTAGCACATCCTTTCTGGAGCGCCCCCCTCCCCCGTAACATCCCTCCTTAAATAAACTGAGTTAGGAGGAGGAAAAGGTTTTGGTAGCCAAAGAGCCAAGAATCCTTGGTGAAAAGCAGAAATGCATCGGATTTCCCCCCTCTTTGACATTTCATAGAATCAGAGAGAATCCTAGAATCTCAGGGTCGGAAGGGAGCCTGGAGGTCATCTAGTCCAGCCCCAGGTGGGAATCCTCAGGCCATCCCAGAGAAATGGCTGTCCAACCTTTGGAAACCCTCCGGTGATGGGGCCCCCACCGCACCGGGACCCATTTGTTCGGCCGCTTCACAGCTGTCCCGGTCAGGACACGGCTCCTTATTTCCAGCTTGGATCTCCCTCAGCAACGCTGCTATCATCGTGTCTCCCTTCCACCTTCTCTTCTTTGGGCTAAACAGGCCCAGTTCCTTGGACTGTTGTTCTTTGTGGGATTAAACCCCCAAGTCCCTCCCTCTTTCTCATTCTTCTTATCCCTCTTCCCAGTTCCTAACCTGAAAGCCACCTGAGGGCTTTCCTTTACAGTATTTTAATGTTTCCTGCCTCAGAACGATAGGAAACCACACCGCTAAATTTTTGGCAATTGCGCCGCCAGATTTCTTCCCGCCGAGAGGCTCCTAAGCTCGGCCACTCTGGCTCAAGGGGATGGATTTCTCTGTGCTCCTTCCTAAAATTAGAACGGGGATAGCTGCCCCCCCCTTTGGCAGCGGGCAAGAAAACAAAGGAGGGATTACTCACAATGGCCAGTTAGGAACGCCCCCGAGATCAGAAACAGGTTGCTGAAGAATGCAAATGAGCCGTTCTTGCTCCTGGATGAGCTATTTTAGGAAGGGAATTTGGGCCTTGGCCTGAAAGTCTTAGCTAACCTGCCTGATGAAACCTCCAGCTTCAGAGGCAGTCTACCTCCCAAAACCAGCTCCCAGGGGAAAAAAACCAAAGGAGGAAAGTGTCCTCAGCCACTTTTATTTATTTATTTATTTATTTATTTATTTATTTATTTATTTATTTATTTATTTATTTATTAGACTTTTATCACTGCGCCATCTCCCCCACAGGGGACTCTGGGCGGTTTACAGATATAAAAATTAAAATTCTACCAAAAATATACAATACAATATACAATTACTTATTATATAAATTAAATAGAAAATCCAAGCGGGCGATCTCAACCAACCTAGGACCCACATGATCTTAAAAGGGCTCTAAGACACCAACCATACCCATGAAGAGCTATTCCTATTCCCGTCCCACACGAGGCGGCACAACCAGGTCTTTAAATTCTTCCGGAAGGATAGGAGTGATGGGGCCTGCCTCACCTCCGGGGGCAGAATGTTCCAAAGGGCAGGTGCCACTGCCGAGAAGGCACACCTTCTGGACCCCGTCAACCGAAACTCCCTTACCGACGGGGTTCGAAGCATGCCCTCTCTACTTTTCCTACCCCCAAGCATCCAGGATGCTCTTTTTGGCCACAGGATGATACCAAAAATGCCGACCTAGAAGGCCATTGCCTGTTTTTATAGGAGGAGGGGAGGGAGGGAGAATTCCTTTTCTCCTCCCCCCCTTTCCACCCCTCTCTTCATCCCAGAAACCCTTTGCCCATTCCCTAAGGAGGATAAGCACAAACGCACAAAAGGAACCCTTAAAAAAAACTCTGCTTTGACTTGTGCCATGGACCCACCCGTTCGTTCCTAACACGCCATTTTAAAAAAAAAGGACATTTTATTTATTTATTTATTTATTTATTTATTTAATCAATTTATTCCCCGCCCATCTCCCATGCAAGGGACTCTGGGCGGGTTACAATAATTAATTTTATATATTTATATATAAAATATTTATATGTATATATAAATATAAATATATAAATAAATGTAAAATATATATATATAAAATATATATAAAATATATAAAATATATATATAAAATATTTATATATAAAATTATTTATATAGTTATATAGACATTTATATAGTTTTTTCCCTACCCTGCTCATGTAAAAAAACAAACCCAATTTCATTCTGAACCTTGGAGGAGCTGTCTAAACCCCTAAAGATGAAAGGGGAATTTTTGACCTCTAGAAGGGAAGGTGAATTTCAAAGAAAGAGATGGAGATGGCCGAAAAATAACGAAGGAAAGAGGACAGGGCTCCTCCCGCCGAGTCCTTACCCTGCAGGCGTGCCCCAGTTCTGGAGGTGTGGGTTCACGGCCTGCGAGACTCGGTGGGGAGAAAAAGCCTCCTAACAGACACCGGTTTGCTTCAGGGAGTCTCGGCACCGACACCGAGGAACGGCTGGTGGAGCACCTTCTCGACCCGACGCGGTACAACAAATTGATCCGGCCAGCCACCAATGGCTCCGAGTTGGTCACGGTCCAGCTGATGGTCTCTCTGGCCCAGCTGATAAGTGTGGTATGTATGGAGATGGGAGGGGTGGTTGAGGGAACCACCGGAGCCACTGGCTGATTCCTCTTGAGATGCCTTCAGATGAAGTTGAGGGATAGTAAATAAATAAGTGGAGGTCCCTTTCCCATCAGCCCCCGCTTTGGGTGGGAAGGTGGGATCGGCCGCGGCTTCCAGGCCTCGCTTTCCAGCACGGGAGTCCGAGGAACGGGCAACTTGAAGACCGGCTTCTCATCCGTGAAGTCCCATCAGCCGTCCCAGGTAGACCAGCTTGTTTGGACTGTAATTCCCACCATCAGAGGCCGTTTGGATTGGGCTCTCAGAAACCTGCTCGGTTGGGCGGGGGTCTGCTAATGGGGTTTCCCTTCTGCCTGGACTACGCCTGTTCACCCCTCTCTCTTTTTCGGGTTTCTCTGTTGCCCTCCCTCCCATTTCTATTTGTAGCACGAGCGAGAACAGATCATGACCACGAATGTATGGCTGACCCAGGTAAGACTAATTCCTTCCTTTGTGGATTCACGCAGACGTGCCTATATCTGGGGGATGGGCAAATAAATTGCACAGAACGATCGGGGACTCTTAAGGACCAGAGAAGTATTAATGGGAGACCTGGGGGCCATCTAGCTTAACTCCTCCTTCAGTGGCAGGATCCACAATGCAGAAGTGTAATGACGTCCTCCCAGCTTGTGGCTTGTTCTCCAGGAAGGAGAGGCTGACCTCTCCAAAGGATACAGGTAGTCCTCGCTTAATGACCACAATTGAGACTGGATTTTTGGTTGCTAAGCGAAGCGGTCACTGAGCGAATCCGACCCAATTTTACGACCTTTTCTGTGGTGGTTGTTAAGCGAATCACCGCAGGCGTTAAGCGAACCACGGGATCGTTAAGCGAATCACATGGTTCCCCCTTGATTTTGCTTCCCAGAAGCCGGCCAGGAAGGTCAAAAATGGCGATCACGGGACCACAGGACACTGTGATGGTCATAAATGCGAACCGGTTGCCAAGCGCAACCACATTTAAATTGGGCCTTGTCCTTGAAGGAGTGCTGCTGGGTCTATATCCCTACAGGAATGGGAAGATTATCGTCTGACATGGAACCCCGAAGAGTTTGATGACATGAAGAAGGTGCGGTTGCCTTCCAAACACATCTGGCTTCCGGACGTGGTGCTTTACAACAAGTAGGTACCCAACAATGATCATTCCTGATCCAGGAGATGCTAGAAACTTAGGTTCCTGCAGAGTAGGCTTCTATTGGGGCTGTGCTGGGACAACAATGTTGTGTCAGTCAATGGGAAGAGGACAATGTCACTCTATCATCGATGTAGGTCATTAAAAAATATATTGATTCTCAGAGATTGGGGCACTTCGTCCCTCCCGCTGTCTCCCCTCTGGTCAGTTTCACAGCCCAGTCTAGTCAATTTCAGGATCCCTTCTAGTCTGTTTCACAATGCTAATAGAAAGCTCCTTGGATTCATTTCTCCTCCAATGTTGGTTACCTTTGAAAATGGCAGAGGAGAAAACATATCTTATGGGGGCAACCAAGACTCCAACTCTCCATATCTGAGAAGTGGTGTTTCCTCCAGCATTCGTGACTGTTACCCCACTATCTATCCCCCCCCTTTTTTTCCTCCTCAAAACAATTTTTTTTTCCTGGAGTTAAGGATGAGGTAGTGCTCTTTAAAAAGGAACAGAGATCAACGTAACACTCACAGGAATGTCTTGAATAGGAAAATAGGAAATCTCGTATCTCAGCCCAGTTTCGTTGTATGCAAACAAGGCTGCTCGGTTTTTAAAACCCGTTTGAGCCCCCTTCGGAATCGCCACGCCATGTGGCAGTGACAGACAGACAGACATATCCTAACATCCACCTCACTGCAGGCTCAGATAACTAGTTTACAACCATTAGACCAGTATGCATTGGCAGTTCTGCTTCAATTCAATAGGCGTCAACTCCTTTTGATCAATGTGTACATCCTACCCCTGCATATATGATCCCAGATAAGACACGTATGGGATAAAATAGATACCTATGTGGAAGATCTATGGGTTGAATCCCCTGCCGCATATTTAATATTGGCTGGCGATTTTAATGCAAGAATCGGAGCCAATGACAAATCACTTTTTGCTCCATTTCATGGGGCATGGAGTTAATCAGGCGTCACCCCCTTCAGCGTCTTCTTGCATCTCCTGTCTCCAGCGCGGACGGGATGTACGAGGTGTCCTTCTACTCCAATGCGGTGGTGTCCTATGACGGGAGCATCTTCTGGCTCCCGCCGGCCATCTACAAGAGCGCCTGCAAGATTGAGGTGAAGCACTTCCCCTTCGACCAGCAGAACTGCACGATGAAGTTCCGTTCGTGGACTTACGACCGGACGGAGATCGATCTGGTGCTGAAGAGCGACGTGGCCAGTCTGGATGACTTCACCCCCAGCGGGGAGTGGGACATCATCGCCCTGCCCGGACGACGGAACGAGAACCCCAATGATTCCACCTACGTGGACATCACCTACGACTTCATCATCCGCCGGAAGCCCCTCTTCTACACCATCAACCTCATCATTCCTTGCATCCTCATCACTTCCTTGGCCATCCTGGTCTTCTACCTGCCCTCCGACTGCGGCGAGAAGATGACTCTCTGCATCTCGGTTCTCCTGGCCCTCACCGTCTTCCTTCTCCTCATCTCCAAAATCGTGCCCCCCACCTCGCTGGATGTTCCCCTGGTGGGCAAGTATCTCATGTTCACCATGGTGCTGGTCACCTTCTCCATAGTCACCAGCGTCTGCGTGCTCAACGTCCACCACCGTTCTCCCACCACGCACACCATGCCCCCCTGGGTCAAGGTGGTCTTCCTTGAGAAGTTGCCTACCTTACTTTTCCTGAAACAGCCCCGGCAGAGCTGCGCCCGCCAGCAGCTGCGGCAGAAGCGTCAGAGCCAGGAGCGGGCCTCGGGGAGCTTCTTCCTGCGAGAAGGGGCCCGCTCCTGCTACACCAACCCTTCCACCGTCAAGAAGTTCGGGGCAGGGAGCGGCAGCGGCGGGACCTTCACCGAAACGTCAGACGGGGTCAACGGTTATCGGGAGAGACTGGGCCAAGCGGGGCCCCAGCCAGACCCCTGCTGCTGCGGGTTGGAGGAGGCGATCGATGGGGTGCGCTTCATTGCGGATCACATGAAGAGCGAAGACAACGACCAGAGTGTGAGTCCGTTGAGGGATGGGGCAGGAGGGGAGGACATCCGCCGAGAGGGCGCTGTGATGGCATGTGGGAAAGACCTTGGGAGGCGGGGCGAAGAGACGCTGCCTAGGGAACGGTCAGATAAGAGGGAGCATAGCCCACAGCTGCATAATGGGAGGAAAAAGAGGCTCAGAAGGGACCCTCCCTAGTTTCTCGGGCTGTAAAGGAGACGGGGGGGGGGGAGAATTGTACTTTCAGACTTGCAAGATCCTGTCAATGTAGCCTTACAGTAAAGTAGAATTAGCTCATCTGGCCGTGTTTCCTGTCTGGTTTGCCCCGCAAGGCTGACATCAATCTTGCAAGTCTGAAAGTGCAATGCTGGCTGGGGAATTCTGGGAGTTGAAGTCCACGCATCTTCAGGTTGCCAAGGTTGAGAAACACTGGCCTAGCCTAACACAACTCTCCTCCTCCAATCCCAGGGATAGGGAACTTATATGAAACAGAGGAGGAGGATCCAACCCAACCAGCAAACCACTCTAGGCAGAATTCCTCGGCGTGTGTTTAAAAAAAAAAAAGGCAATGAGTTTAGTCTCCCTTTGGCCAAAATAAACCAGGATAACCATCCCCACCACCAGGGGGCAGTACGAGGCCATTTCCCAGCAGATCCAGTTGAGGGCGCTAATCCGGGCTCCTTGTCCCCTTTGCAGGTAAGCGAGGACTGGAAATATGTAGCTATGGTGATTGACCGTCTCTTCCTGTGGATCTTCATCTTCGTCTGCGTCTTTGGCACCATCGGCATGTTCCTCCAGCCCCTCTTCCAGAACTACGCCACCAAATCCCTCCTGCAAATCAACCATGACGTGCCCAGCTCCAAATAGGGGCCACGGGTGGTCTTCTTCTGCGCCAGGAGGAAGAGAGAAAGACATGGGCACCTCGGCTCCTTCTATGGACACCATCTCACGGTGCTTCAGAGAGGCGATCGAAGACCTTTAACCCATCCACTTGGCCCTCGGCGCAAGGCCAGGAAGAGAGACGACTTGGGAAGGCGCTCATTGCTTCGGACCAATGGGATGATATAGTTAACAAAGTCAACCAGACTTCCTTGGTGTGAAGCAGGAGTCCGTTCACACATCCCTGCCCCGCTGTGACCAGTTTCAGCAGCAAAGAAAACAGCTGAGCGAGGAAGTCCTCCCGAGCCAAGATGACCGTCTCCCTTGGCTACCATGAGGTCCTACCGAGGGGCGGCTCTCGGGATGACATCCAGTTTTCCCCAAAGTTTTTCAGGAACAAGCTGGTTCCAACAAGGATGGGAAGTCCTCCATTTCGGAGCAGGAGGAGGAGATGGACCAAGGCTGGCAGGATGCTTTCTGCAGAGTTTCACTGCCGTTGGGCATTTTAGATTAGTTCTCCTTCTCTTGTAAATGTACCCCGACTTAGGCCAATTATGGGGTATTAGCTCCCAACTCAGGAAAATAAATTATTTATATATATATATATATATATATATATATATATACACACACACACACACACACACACACACACACACACACATACACACACACACACACATCTGTACATCCATCTTTCCTGTACATCTCCATGAAGCTGCAGAAGGAGGGGTTTTGCAGCACCCAAATTCCATTCATTGGATTTGGTTGACTCGGACGAGCAGGGACTGATGTCTGAGACGAAGAGGAAAAGTGGTTCGGGCAGAGGTCAGAACAAAGTCCTTGACTGTTTTCCCGTTCTCCTACCGTCTCAAGCCAATGCGAACATCGAAACGACAATAAAATAGATCACATAGATGGGAGAGTCTGTCTTTTGGTGAAGCTGGGGGAGGCATTTTGGGCCCCTGGGGGAAGAAGCGGGAATCGGTGGTGGAACGCCCAGCTTGCAATGAAGTCAGGAAAGGAGTTTTTGCTGGCAGCCAGTTTGATCTCTGTCCCTTCCAGCTAAAAAGTGCAAAGCCATCGTGAAAGCAAGATTCAAGTGACCTTGGGCCAGTCCGTCTCTCAGCCCTAGGAAGGAGCCAATGGCAAACCAGGAGACTGAGAGTTCTAGTCCCGCCTTAGGCATGAAAGCCGGCTGGGTGACCTTGGGCCAGTCCCTGTCTCTCAGCCCTAGGAAGAAGGCAATGGCAAACCAGGAGACTGAGAGTTCTAGTCCCGCCTTAGGCACGAAAGCCGGCTGGGTGACCTTGGGCCAGTCCCTGTCTCTCAGCCCTAGGAAGAAGGCAATGGCAAACCAGGAGACTGAGAGTTCTAGTCCCGCCTTAGGCACGAAAGCCGGCTGGGTGACCTTGGGCCAGTCCCTGTCTCTCAGCCCTAGGAAGGAGCCAATGGCAAACCAGGAGCCTGAGAGTTCTAGTCCCGCCTTAGGCACGAAAGCCGGCTGGGTGACCTTGGGCCAGTCCCTGTCTCTCAGCCCTAGGAAGGAGCCAATGGCAAACCAGGAGCCTGAGAGTTCTAGTCCCGCCTTAGGCACGAAAGCCGGCTGGGTGACCTTGGGCCAGTCGCGCTCTCTCAGCCCAACTCACCTCAGAGGGTTGTTGTGGGGAAAATAGGAGGAGGGAGGAGTATTAGGTATGTTCGCCGCCTTGAGTTTATAAAAATAATAAAGGTGGGATAAAAAGTAATTTCGATGCCCAGGGTAACCCCCCCCACCTTTAACAGGAGGAAGGTCCCCATATGCTGGCCTTTGGCGACTCGGAGGGCGGGCCGGACAGTAAGATAAATTCTCTTTGATCCTCTGGAAAATGATGAGAAAACCCTCCAGCGTCAAGCCTGGCTGGGGAATTCTGGGAGTTGAAGTCCACCGGTCTGAGAGCGGCCAAGGTTGAGAAACACTGCCTTAAACTTTCAAGATGTGAGCCGAGCCATCAGGCAGGAACACAGCCCTTTCTTGAACCCCGATGGGCCCACAAGTGCCACTGAGCCGTTTTCATCAGATGTGGGGCAGTCGGGCGGGGGGGGGGGGAGATGCAAGACTCTGCAGAGAAACGTTTGCTTATTGATGGGCGAAACCGAACCTCCATGTGCAGAAGCACCTACTGGTAAGTACTACTGGCTGGGTGGTTCAGGGGCAGAAGGCAGTGAGCAGAGTTTATGATAGGTGGGTAGGTACCTTCTTATGGGGGGGGGGGTGGTCTTTCTCCTTTGTTCCAGGCTCTGAGGACCAGAATTTTCTTTGGGGGGGGGGAGGAAGGCTAGCTTTGCAGTGCCCTAATCCGATTACAAGCCACCGCAGCCGCACTCGCGCAACTCCTCAGCCCCGCATTAACCATATGCTGGGTCAGCTCGTCTTAATTGGCCCCAGAGCTGGTGGATGGGGATACTTGCTACGCACAAGCTCTTCTGGTTTAAATCAAAATCAAAATCAAAGCAGGGACGTGTTCTCCCCGCTGGGAACACAAATTGGCCTACTCCACAACGCCGGCATGACCCACTGATGCAGAGCTCAACGTTGGCTGCGTTGCGCTCCCAAGACGACTAGGACGACGTGAACAAAATGGTGCCCTTGGCACAACTGAGTAGAAAGCTGCTTCTCTGCAGGAAAAAGATGCATCCGCCATTGGCTGGAAGCGCTGAGGCTCCCCAACCAGAGATCCCTTCTCAGACACCTGAGAAACCAAGTTGTCGACTTCCTCGCCGCCTTCAGAAAAAACCACACGCCAGGCAGCCGATACAGAAAATCTCTTTATTTCAGGCAGAATGTGATGACTTCAGTCCATCAAATGAGGGGATCCAGAGGGGGAACGAAACGTGGGCTCGCCAAATGAAGTGGGGGGGGGGGGGAGAGGTAACCTGTGTTACCACAGGAGGGGGGCCGAATCTGGAGTTGGTTTCCTTGCTAGGGCTATCACGGCGAAGTGGGGGGGGGAACGAACCACGGGGGAAAACATTGCGAATGGAAGGCTCCTGTTTCCGTTTTCACAAAAAGTGGGTTTCCAGCAACGCCAACCGACAGCTAGGGCCGACCGAAACACGAAACACAGTTGAAGGGAAGGAGAGAGATATTAGAAAATATCCAACCAGGGCCCAACTTTCCCCTTGGTTTAAGGGAAGAGCACCCAAGCAGGTAATCTGGGGGGCTGCACCCAGACCGACCGTGGTGGGACCTTGCATAAATACCTTCTTTTCTCTTTTGAATTTACACACAGATTAGCCCAGAGCAGTGTTTCTCCACCTTGGCCACTTTCCGACGCCTGGACTTCCAAAAGCAAAGCTGGCTGGAGAATTCTGGGAGTTGAAGACCACACGTCGGAAAGTGGCCACGGTTGAGAGACACTGGCCTAGAGCCTTCATACGCCCACGCTGGCTACCTGCAGGGGAATCGAGGGGGAGAATGTGATCTGGCCACATTACACCCCCCCGCTCCCCATTTGAATGCAGGGAGCTCTGGAACAAGGCCGCCCGCCCGCTTCCGAGCTCGTCAAACGGCGGTGCCCCCGTTCAGACGTGGAGGAGCAAATCTCCAATCTCGTCAAACGTCTCTGCATTAGGACATCCACAGGACGGGACAAGGGCGAGATATTCTACCTCTTTGGCTGGAGGGCTGGGTCTTGCCTACTTGAGAGACATGCCGCGCTACTGGCAGACAGCGTCGTTCAGGACGATGGCCAGCTCTCAACTGGTTTCCCGCAGCCATCCCACCCTCTTTCTGCTCCTGCTGGCTGGCAGGGAGTGTTCCTCAGCCTGCGTTCATGCCAAGCACGTAGCTTCAGCCTCTCCAACATCCAGAGCCTCCCCAAACCACTTTTCTGCAAAGCCTGGGCGGAGACAGACAACGGGAAAAAGGAAAACCGCCGAGGCTGCTCGCCAGCCAAAGGAGCAACGGGAACCGAGCTCTGCTGGGGAAAATGGAACGTGTAGCTCACGGGGGGCTCTGTGGGAAAGGCTTAACCACAGAACAGCCCCCTCGGACGGCTTGGCTGGACCCACCAGGTCAGGCAGATCTCGACACCGTCCCTTGGCCCAAGGCGTCGCTCAAAAGACTTGGGGAAAGGCTGGAATGTTCCTCAACAATCCGATTCGCTTAAACAAGGTGGGACATCTCCACGACGTTCTTCGGAAGCCACCTGGACAGAACGGAGCCCTTGTGGCAAAATAAGAAACGCGTGAGCACAAAGCTACCAGTGTACCAACTTCACAGCTTGAAAAAGGAAGGTTCAAATAATGATTTCTTTTTGTCCTCCCCCCCCCCCCGAAAGTTAAAAGGAAGGAAGGAGGAAGAATTGCAGGGTGGGGAGGCGGAAGAGAGGAATGCTGGTGGTTCTCTTGTTCCCTCGAGCACAACGTTTAGGATCATGTCTCTGCAAATCTTTGCCGAAAAAGGGAGGGGGGATTAAAAGGAAGGGGGGGGGAAGACCCCTGGCCTTCCCAATCAAATTAAAACGCCTTGCCAATTTAAACTGGAAGGACGGCCAGTTTCCGGAAAGCTGTAACTCTACGCGAACATTCCCGGCTCCATTAAAAATGACAACAAGCCACCCGTAATCTAAAACAATAAAAAATAAATCCTCCCTTTTCCCGACATCTGCAGAAAATTACAAAAGAAGAAGAAGAAGAAAAAAAAAAAAAAGGAAAATAAAATCAAACGAAAGGCCCAGCTTTTTAGACTTCTGGCAGGATAAACGTTTTCTCCTCTTGGGGTTTGCAGATCCAGCTTCCGTAGCCCATCTCTTGCAGGGCCCAGAAGAACTGCCGCTTGGCACTCTGGTACGTGACGGCAGCCTCTTTGGCCTCGGCGTAGACAGCCAAGTTCTGCAGGCCTTTCTGATCCGTCTTGGCACAAAGCGACCGGAAGAGCGTAAAGAGGTTCTGCTTGGAGACTCGCGAAACGTCCAGTTTGGGGCTGAGGAAGAGGAAGGGCCCGTTATCCCCAACGATTCAGAGGGGAAAAAAGCACACGCAGCGGGGGGGGGGGGGAATTTCGACACGTTTGGAACAAAATCCCGCCCCTTGCAAAGGAAACGAGGGAGGGGACGATGCTGCAGCTTTCTGCGTTCAACAGAGATCGCTCGCAAACCAAGGTCGCGGGACACCGTCCCCACGCGACGACGCGTTTGGGATGGACCGCAAACGGGTGCGGAGAAGCGCATTCCGACAGAAGGGTTCCAGGATCTCAGCGGCAGCCCCGGAGGTTTTCCGGGGCTAGCTACCGGCAGGTGCCCGGACCAAATGCGCCCAGGTGTGCCTTACCCGTCCACCTTGCCTTTCGTGCCGTCCAACACCTCAACGCTGCTGTTGTCGGGGAGACACCAGTTGATGCTCGATTCCTTGGTCTTGCCCGTCTGCCGCGCGGAGTCATAGACGCTGACTCGGCCGACCTGCAGGGCCACAGAGAGGGCTTGAGTTTCCTTGCCGGGCCTGGAGCCACGAACATGAGCCCGCCCTGTCCCAGGTGTCAAATGGGACTTATCACTCCCTCGAATGCTTAGAAATTGCAGAACAGTTATCGTCTCCGGGGCGGGGACAGGGCTCGCTAAGCTTTGATTTACAAAACTTTACAAGCAGGAAGCTCAAGGTGGCTTGCCATTATCCTCAAGGGCTAAAATCACTGGACGGGTAGTCCTCGTTTAGCGACTGCCGTGTACGGCGACCGTTCGCAGTTACGACGGGGATGAAAAAGTAACTTGGCGACCTTCGCAGACCTCCTTCAAAGGTCTGTAAAGCAAAGGAGAGCTGAAGCCGGATTGCAGTTTCGGTTAGCAACCGCTTCGCTTAATGACCAGGTTGCCGGTCCCGATTGTGGTCGCTAAACAAGGACTATCGGTATAACTTAGAGCTCTGACTGTGTTGTTGGGGGATCGCTTGAGGAAAATGGGGGGGGGAGACCACCCACCACGCAGATCACTTCTATGCAAGCTATCTTTTGTTTCTTAAGAAATAAAACAGAAGACAGACCACTGCACGCACCCCCCCCCCGTCTTTTGCTCTCTTAAGTAAATGCTACCATCCATCCTGACCCTTCTCTGTTAACGGAATCAGAGAGAGGCGCCGATGTGGACGCAAGAGATACCTCAGGGTGATTGACAAAATAGGGCGCGGGAAGTCCCGTCACAAACTTGCTGTCATCTCTGGACATACGACAGCAAATGGCACGGGTCAAGTGACCTTGGCTGTACAAATAGCCTGGAGAGAGAGAGGGGAAAGAGGCACAAGAGGTTTGCAAGCGGAGCCATTTCATCCACCAGGCTGGTTGGTTGGTTGATAGCATTTATGTTGCCGCCCATCTTAAAAGAACTCTGGGTGGCTTACAACCAATAAATCAGTGTAAAAACAATATAAAACCCGACAATAATAAAAATAAAACCAGAAAAACCTGGTGGTGCTGCAGCCACATCTTCTCCCCTCACCTGAGGAACTTGCAGCACAAGGACAGTGGCTGGACTCAGATACCGGGCAGTCCTCGTTTAGCGACCACAACTGGCAACTCGGTCATTAAGCGAAGTGGTCGCTTAGTAAAACTGCAACTGTGCTTACGACCTGACTTTAGCTTTCCAGATCTGCAAAGGTGGATGCAAGGACCGGTCGCAAAACGAGGCAGTCGCTAAACGAGGACTACCGGTATCATACGAAGGCAAAACGGGGTTTGGCTTGCTTTCCTTGTGGTGTGTCAGGGGAGCTCGCCTCCTGTTGCTTCTTTAAAATGAGGCCCATAAATTGGACTCCCCCCCCCCCCCGGTCAGTGACCATCGTTCCACTTTGCGTTAAGGTCCTCTCTCTATTCTGCGAAGTGCTGGGAGATGCATTCGCTTGGAAGTGGGGTAAAAGCTGAGCAAGGGAGCCCCGGCTGAGAGAAAGCAGGGCGTGGAAGCAGGACCACGAGGAAGCCATGCCCCGCACCCCTCCCCCGGCTCGGCTGAGCTTCCCTACCGAGGGTGACCGAGCGAAGGTAGACCGGCTGCAGGAAGTGAGACAACAAGGCGCCTTGCAGGCCAAGCACATTCCAGCGCAGGATTTTGTCGCTGCAGGACATGGTGCGCAGTCGCTCGCCGTGCTGGATGCCATCCCAGGTGGGCACGATGTCGCTGGACTCCACCGGGATGGTGCCTTCTCCTGCGGAAAAGCACCGGGGCACCAGATCAGTCCGAAGGGGGCACACGGAAGCCGGTCCTTCTGGAAATTCCCCCGTTCCCCCTCGGCAGCCGATAATCTTGCCTTCCCCCACCTCAGAGCGCAACGGTGGTGGCTGCCGTGACAACCGCCATCACCGGGAGAGAAAGCTCTCCTCTCCCCCGGCTCCAGGCAGCCACCGGATTGTAACGGGCTGAGAAACCAACAGCGTCGCTCCCTAGGAAGACACTTTTATTCAAAGCGCCTCTGCGCCCAGCCTGTGTAATTCATCCCCAGCTCGCCAATTAATCAAGCAACTAATCAACCAGTCTAGTCCTCATGACTGCAAAAACGATCCAGGCAGTCCTCGACTTACGACCACAATTGGGACTGGAAACTCCATCGCTAAGTGAGGCGGTTGTTAAGTGAGTCACGCCTGATTTTATGACTTTTTTTGCAGTGGTTAAGTGAATCACCACAGTGATTAAGCCAATCACTGCGGTCATTAAACGAATCTGGCTTCCCCCACTGCCTGCTTGTTGGAAGCTGGCTAGGAAGGTTGCAAATGGTGATCACATGACCCCAGAACGCTGCAACCGTTGTAAGTGCGAGCCGGTTGCCAAGTGCCTGAATTTTGATCACCTGACTGCAGGGATGCTGCGATGGTCGTCAGCGCAAGGACGGTTCTAAGCAATTTCTTTCAGTGCTGTCGTAACTTCAAACAGTCGCTAAACAAACAGCCGTAAGTCGAGAACTACCTGCAGGGCGGATAATAAATCTAATCTATCTGCCCCATCGTTTTTGTAGTCATGAGGACTAGACGCTTTGAGCTTCAGGCCCACCAGCAAGTGTGTCCCAGGATTTCAAGAAAGGGGACTAGATCATCACGAGATTTGGCGTTACCGTTTTCCACCTTGGTGCGCAACTTTCCCTGCTTGGGGTTCTCGAAGAGCGGCTGGTGCTGGTCCTCCCCGGCGGTGCTGGCCTGCTCGCTGCAGGATTTGTCGAAGAGAGCGCCGTCTCCACAGGGTGCCGTGCTGGGGAACGAACACACACACACACACACACACCGAGCTGTGAGGCTGAATTTGAACCCCGTTTGAGGTTCCCTGACCCCCGCTGCTTCTTCGCCACTTCGGAACGCCCATCTTCCCTCCCTGACGGTTTTCCCCGGCTCCTCCGAGACCAGCCTCAGGTCGCACTCACCTGATGTACAGGTGGAAGGTGATGCCATCTCTGATCTTCAGCTTGCCATCCTCCGCAGGCTGGAAGATGCTGTCCTCTGGGGCCGAGGGGTCGAACTTCATCAGCTCGCTGTACAGAAACCTAGAAACAGAGGAAAGGTGAAGGACGATGCTGCTGGACATGAAAACAGATAGTCCCCGCTTAACGACCATTTGTTTAGGGGTGGTTTGCGCTTACAACAGTGCTGAAAAGCCAACTTACGACCGGTCCTCACACTTATGACTTTCGCAGCGCCCCCCACGGTCGCATGATCGCAATTTGGGTGCTTGGCAACTAGTTCACATTGACGACCGCCGCAGCGCCCTGCAGTCCCGCAATCGCCATTGTCGACCTTCCCAGCCAGCTTCCGGCAAGCAAAACCAATGAGGAACTGCACGATTTGCTTAATGACCCCGTGGTTTGCTTAACGACCGCCGCCGTGAAGGCCATAAAATCGGGTCGGATTCGCTTAATGACCGCTTCGCTTAGCAACCAAAACGCCAGTCCCAATTGTGGTGGTTAAGTGAGGACTACCTGTCCTCACTGAAGGCAGTGGGGCTCCCCAAATAAGGAGGACCGAGCGTTGGAACTTCCCAACCCGCCGCCTCCCTTCACCTTATGAATCCTCTCCTGGAAATGATCTCGGCGTGGCAGTCGTTCACCGTTTCCCCTTTCAAGCTCAGCTCCTCCCCTTTCACGCAGCGGTTCCCTGGCAGGTGAGGGGGAGACATTAGCCTTTAGGGAAGACCCAGGCAACGCAGCCTGAAGGCAAGCAGCCGCAGGTAAACGGCAGGTTGGAATCCAAGGGTAACGTTCGGGACCCTTGCTGGAGGGAGCAGAGTTTCCTAAAGGCAAACTCAGCCAGAAAAGGGGGGGTCCGTCCCAGGTTTAGCTTCCTGCAGGTGGTTTCATTTGCCCTTGCAGCGCCATGTTTTCAATCTTTTTTTTTTTTTAAGATTTTAAAAAAAGAAAGTTAACAGCCAATACCAACGAATATAAAGAAAAAGAAAAAAAAAAAGGAAAGAAATTGAAGAAAAAGCCAAAAGTGCAAGAAAGGAAAAGTAACAGAAAAAATAGAGAAGAAAGAAAAGAGATAAAAGGAAGTAGCTTCCGATTTTCTTTGCAACAGTTGTTAAGTACAATTATAAGTTTACCTCTTACTCTTTGATTACAACATAACTCTCTTCTTTCTATAACCTATTCCGCAACCTTGGCAACTTCAAGCTGTGTGGACTTCAATTCCCAGAATTCCCCAGCCAGCCCTGCTGGCTGTGGAATTCTGGGAGTTGGAAGTCCACACAGCTTGAAGTTGCCAGGGTTGAGGAACACTGATCTAGTCTGTCTCATCATCAAAACCACAAATCGTAAGTTCTTTTTTTTTTCCTGTTGCGCGCGCAGTCACCTCCCTTACCTGTTCCGACGCTCACCACGACCCCCATCCCCTCTTGCCCCCGCCTCATGATGATGGCGGCCAGGATCTTGCGCCCCAGCAGGCTGTGCTGGATGCGAGCCGTGAGGGCGTTGAACCGCTGGTGGCTCAGCATGGCGATCTGGTCGTGCAGCGTGCTTCCGCTCACCGGGAGCTGCAACCGGAGGGGAGGGGAGGGGGGGAGATCAGGAACGCCGTTCCAGGCTGCACGGCCTCCAAGACACTAAAAGGAGGCCGGCGGCTCTACGCGCGGTCGCGGCAGGTGGGAACGCAGAGCGAAAGCAAGCGGTGATGTGTGCAACGGGGAAACCTCAACGTAACAAGCTGGTCCAAGGGCAGAGTCCTTGGGGCTCTCTGAGCCTGGGGTTCGGATTGGAATCCGATAGGGAAGGAGCCCACGCGAAGGTCCCGGGCTAGAAACGGCCTCACCTCGGTGACAGCCAGCCCTTCGCCCGTCTGTTCGGCTTTCTCGGTCTCCGCGATGAGGACTCGCAGCGCTGCGTCTGCCGCTTCCTGCTTCCCCTGCTTTTTGCTGTGTGCCGTTACCGACGGGAACCAGCGTCCCCCCACTTTAGCTTGGAAGACAAACCTGTTGGGGAGAATCAGCTGGAGAAAGCTCGGGTCTCGAGGGGGCTGGGGTGGGGGAGAGGGACTAGGGAGCGGGCTCCCGTCACCAGCCGCGGGAAAATTATTATTATTCAGCCCGGGATGGCAGAGAGAGGCTGGTCGTGATCAGGCAGACCCACACCGCTGGGCCGGGATCCCTGGGGCGAGGTGGACGAACCGCAGACCCTCGACTCACTTCGGGTCGTGGGGAGGGCCGGTCTGATGGATCAGCTTGAATTCGGCGGCAAAGCCGTTGGCGCGGGCGTATTCCAAGAGGCCGCTGACCGGGTTGGAGTTCAGGTACTTGATCAACTCGCTGACGCCCTTGGTGCTCACCGCCATGGACTCTTCCACGTTCTCCGCCTGGCCACCTTGTATCTCCAAAGTCTGCTCGCCCTCGGCTTCCGCCTGAAGTCGAGCAAACAAAGAGGGTTTGTCGGCTTTCCCAGGTGGACCAGACGGGAAACACGACCAGATGAGCTAATTCTACTTTATGATAAAGCTACGTTGACAGGATCCTGCAAGTCTGAAAGTAGAAATCTCCCCTGTCTCCTTTACAGCCTGAGAAACTAGGGAGGGTCCCTTCTGAACCTCTTGCCCCACCCACTATCCAGCTCCAGGCTATGCCCTCTCTTATCTGACCGTTCCCTTGGCAGCGTCTCTTCGCCCCGTCTCCAAAGGTCTTTCCCACATACCATTACATCACCCTCCCCTTCAGACTCACCCCGTCTCCTTTACAGCCCGAGAAACTAGGGAGGGTCCCTTCTGAGCCTCTTTCCCCACCCACTATCCAGCTGTGGGCTAAGCCGTCTCTTATCTGACCGTTCCCTTGGCAGCATCTCTTCCCCACTCCCCATCTCCCAGGGTCATTCCCACATAGTATTACAGGTTTGGACTGTGAGTGAAGGAAGTGGAGAAAGTTTGAGCGGGAACGCCCTACCTGCTCGGGCGAGCTGCTCGCGTCCCCAGACAGGCCCTTCATGGCGGCCTCGGCGGCCATCTGCTTCGCTCCCTTCTTGCTGTTAGAGACCACGGTAGGGAAGACGCGCTCGCCCACCTTCACGCAGTACCTAAACCTGAACAGACGCCGGGGCGATGGTCAACGTTCAATTCATATGGAACTGCAGACGTATCCATGTTTAGTATAAAGGAGCCATCCCCGGGCATCGTAAGAGAACGAGAGACAAGGCACCTCTCCCGAGGCAGGTGTAAAAGGAAGAGAAGTCGCCGGGTTGAGGCACGGACGCTTAATTTTTATAGGGTCCTGCCATCAGAGCACGGCACCAAAAATTCTGGGGTGGATTTTATGGAAAGATTCTGAGGCAGAGAGAGATGTTCAGACACCCTCGTGCCACGCTAGGTAGTTAACTTGCTCTTCCTTCCAATGAACCTTCCTTCCTTGCAAGGTTTCCCCCCGTCACAAGGGGGCAACTGGAAGCAACCCCCCTCCCATGCTTACTTTGGGTCATGGGGCGGCCCATCCTGAGAGAGCAGCTTGAATTCGCAGAAGCTCCCCGACTTTTGGGCATATTCCATCAAGGCGCTGATCGGGTTCTTCCCAGACAGGACGCTTAGCTGTGGCACGGTAGAGGAGGGCTCGGGGTCGGCTTCTTCAGGCTGGGGAGTAGGAAGGGAGAAGAAAATAATAATAATAATAATAATAATAATACAGGCAGTCCTCGACTTATGACCATTCGTTTAATGACAGCCTGAAGTTACGGCGGCCTTGGAATGGGCGTTTTACAGCCTGTGAAGTATTTCCGAGCGTTGCAAAATGTCGCATCCCCTCCCACGGTCACAGGATTGCATTCTGGGTGCCTGGCAGCCAGCTCGCATTTACGACCAGCTGCAATGTCCTGCAGCCATGTGATTGCGTTCTGCAACTTTTTTCGCCGTTTTCTGGCAAAAAACGCCCATTGGGGAAGCTGGATTTGCTTAATGACCGCCATAAAAATGGTTGTAAAATCGGGTCCTGTCACATGGTGACTCAACTTACGAGCGCAACAACTTATGATGGAAATTCCAGACCCAATTGTGACTGTAAGTCGAGGACTACCTGTAATAATAATGATAATTGCAAAAGGCAACTTTACTTGGAACAGCTTCCATCCTGCGACGATACCTTTAATATTATTAAACCGCAACATCTGCTTATCCCAGGTCCTTGGGAAGGACTCGATAGGTGGACAAAAATGCCAAATCCGGTCTAAACATCTGGCTGACTGTGCGACCAACCCTAATAATAAAAAATATTCCAGGAACCAGATTCTCCCCTCTAACTGGGGTGTTCAAATGCTCCGAGGGCCCACGTTGGGGGTTGCAAACAAACAGGAAAGGCTCGCCTGGGCCAGCTTGCTGTTCCAAGGTTTGCCGAAAGGGGAGGGGAGATAAATTTCCGAAATCCCTTGGAAGAGGCAAGCAGGGCTGGAAAAGCGGCAGACCACCATCATTTTGGCTTTCTCTGCCAGGCATCTCGTGGAAACTCTGGGTGCCTGAGAATCAACCCTGTAAGGTATGGCCAAAAAACATGCTCTGCTTCCTTGGGTCATTCATGCTGGTTGGCTGCGTTCAGACGCTGCAGGAAATTGTAACCAGAATCACTTGGTTTGGGCATAGCACGCTGTGCGGACCCAGCTGTCGATGAGCATGCAAAGCCATCTTGAGCCTCGGGGAGGGACAGGTGTACGGGCCCCGACTCCACCAGCCTTCAGTGCTCGTGGCTGAATTTCAGTTGGTACTCGACTTACGACCACAACTGGGAGTGGAACTTCCGTTGCTAAGCGGGGCAGTTGTTAAGTGAGTCACGTCCGATTTCACCTTTTTTGCCGTGGTCGTTAAGCGAATCCGGCTTCCCCCCTTGACTTTGCTTGTTGGAAGCCGGCTGGGAAGGCTGCAAATGATGATCACGTGACCCCAGCATGCTGCAACCACCGTAAGCGCAAACCGGTTGCCAAGCGCCTGGATTTTGATCACGTAACCGCAGGGGAGGCTGCAACGGTTGTAAGTGTGAAGACCGGCCGCAAGTCACTTTTTCAGCACCGTCGTAACTTTGAACGGTCGCTAAACAAACGGTCATAAGTCGAGGACTACCTGTAGACTTATGAAGCTGGAGGGGGGCGCCAGGTTGGGGAATGCCAAGCTTTGCAGAGGCGCATGGCCGCCTCCACCAAGCCACAAAAGCGACAGCTTCAAGTGGGACCCGTCTTTCCCCTTGGTTTGGCCTTCTTCCCTCCTCACCGTCTCCACTTCCCTGAGGGAACTGTCCTCGTACAGGGACTTTTCCAGCGCCATGCTGTCCTCCCCTTCGTGCTCGGCTTCGTGGAGGAGGATTTTCATGGCGTTGGCGGCGGCTTCCTGCTTGGCGAGCTTTTTGCTGCCCGCTTCGGCCGGAGGGAACCGGCGGGCGTCGATCATGGCCTGGAATATAAACCTGGACCGGCGAGAGACAGAGAGAGGAAAACGATCGGCTAGAAGGGCCCGTGGGGGGAAGCAGCTTCTTTAAAACGTTCCCATCGGATCTTAAGAAAAAATGGCCAAGGCAACTTGAAAGGTACAGCGTCCACAGATATCTCGGGGAGATCCAATCCCAGCAGCATTTTCATCCATTTGCCACCGGTTTTAAAACGGGCTGCTCTAGCACCCAGTTTTCAGGCCTTTAATGGTGTCACTGTGCTCGCTGACCCCAAAGCAGGGGACTGTGTTCCTCTAAGCCAGTGTTGCTCAACCTTGGCAACTTTCAGGCGTGTGGACTTCAACTCCCAGAATTCCATACATCTTAAAGGTGCCAAGGCTGAGAAACACTGCTCTAAGCAGGAAGCAAATCCATAAACATTGTGCCTATATTTAGAAGAGGGTTACTGGCAGGCCCCGTGGGTTAGATTATTTAACAGGGGGTGCTGCGTCCTGTTTCGCCCCCGTTCTCATGTTCGGATTGGCAGCGAAGAAAGGAAATGAGGAAAATCAAGGAGAACTCTGTTTTTAGGGACAACCATGTTTCATACACATTTAATAGGAAGCCGGGGGGGGGGGGGGACGACCTTCCTTTTGTTTTCATGTGTTTTCACGTGCTATAGTCCAGCGCAAATTGCGCACGTGGTTGAGGAACAAGTGCCCCATCTCTTGACTCACTTGTCTGGAAAGAAGCCTGATTAATCTCCCTGATTTTGGAGTAAATATTATGGGGCGTGGTGGCTCAGCGGGTAAGACGCCAGTCTTGTCGATCGGAAGATCACAAGTTCAGAGGTTCGAATCCCTAGCCCTGCGTGACAGAGTGAGCTCCCGCACTCGCCCCAGCTCTTGCCAGCCTAGCAATTCGAAAACATGCAAATGCAAGTAGATGAATAGGTACCACTTCGGTGGGTAGGTAACAGCGTTCCGCGCGCGTCATGCCGGCCACATGACCGCGGAAGCGTCTTCGGACAACGCTGGCTCTTCGGCTAACAAACGGAGATGAGCACCGGCCCCTAGAGTCGGACACGACTGCACAAATGTGGGGGGGGGAACCTTTACTTATTATGCAAGCCCTGTGCTGCAAGTGAGGGAGAAGCCTCTCCTGTTTCTGAGGCTGTCGCGTCATCATGGTGATATTCTAGCCCACATGGATAGATAACTCCTTGGGGAAAACTCCTGCTGAGCCCATAGGACCGTCACCCTCAAGCCCCCCTGAGTCACCCCAGATAACCCTCCCCTCCTCCAATTGACCCCCGCCCCACGAAGGTCTCCTACCGTGGCTCGTGGGATGGCCCGCTCTGCTTCAGCAAGACGAACTCACAATGCTGGTACATGTACTGCGTGTACTCGATCAAACCACTCACGGGGTTCTTTTTCTGGCACGCCATGAGCTTCTCCAAGGGGGTGCACTGGAAGGCGGTATCGAATTGGGCAGTGTAGCTGGGGGACAGAGGGGACTCCATAATACATCTCGACTCGTCCTGGTTGCCGATGGCGTTCAAGTCCTCCGGGATGTCATCGGTTGCCCACCTGCCGTTCTCAAAATTGTCATAGTGGGAGAACCAGTGATACCTGGGCCGCTTGCGGGAGGGGCCCGTCCAGAGAGGACTATCGCCACTTGGTTCTGTCTGCTCGGCTGCCTGCTGCCCGTTCTCGATGTTCTCCCCCTCGCCCTCCAGCAGCGGAGGTGGCGAAGGAGGAGGAGGAGGAGAGGGCACATCGGCAGGTGTCTCCGGCTCCACACAAGGAGCTGGGGGCTCGGGATCGGGGTCGACCATTTGCCTGACCTCTTCCGCTTTCATCTTGAGTTGCATCCGCTTCCGCTTGTTGTCCGTGAGGGACCACTTCGGGGGGTTGGCGTTCTCTTTGTGCACCTCCCCCAGCTTCTCCAGGGCCAGAAGGGTGGCGTTGATGTCCCTGCCTTTGGTCAAGCCCATGTTTTTGGCAAGGTTGTGTGCTGTGGAGTCCACCACACTGAACAAGAAGCTACAGATCTTCTCCTTGACTTCAGCCATGTCACAAGAACCAAGACAGTCCTCCTGATCAGAGGCAGAACTTTCTCCTTCTCTGATCCCCAACTCCAAAAGGTGACTCAGGTCCTCCTGGCCAACTGAACGTCCCTCTCTTGCTGCTTCCAAGAACTTGTGGTTGTCTGCTAACCTCCACAATGGCGGAGTTGTCTCTGATGCACGCAACTGCCCTTGGCGCTCAAGCTTGTAGAGATAATGGTTGACCACTTTCTTTTCCACGTTCAGCTTACGGGCAAGCTGGCGAGCCGATTCTGTCTCCCTAGGTTCCAGATCTCCCAAGATCTCCAGAAGCTTCTGTTCAACACCTTGCGCGCTCAGAGCCAGCCCCTGAAACCTGGAGGCGAGTCCCTCAGCTCCGCCCCCCCGACTACCTCCACGGTCCCTTGGCTTAAGATGAATTGGCTGCTTCGGCCCCCGCCAGCTACTGCAACAGGGAGGTCTCCTGGCTGTATCCCTGTGGTTGTTCCATAAATTCGAAGGGAGCGGTGGAAAGGATGTTCCTGGACCTCGGGACCTCTGCACACCAGGATTCCTCAGTGGAGCTTCAGGAAGTTCTCCGTTTAGGAAGAGGATCTGTTGCTGGTGAAAATCCTGAAGTCTGCTGGGTTTGAGGGCAGTCTGTCCTGAACTTGTGTCACAAGCAGGCAGTCTGCTCATAGCATGCTGATGGGGCCCAGGAGCAGGGGTGAAGACATTTGTCCTAGGCGAGTGGCGGCTGCGGTCGGCTCTCCCAGGAGCTGCGGCACAAGAGCCTGGCAAAAGGAAAAGGAGGCACATTTCAGACCAGGGTGACGGGCGGAGTGGAGCGCCTTCAAAGCGTCAGGGAGAAAATCTATCTATGTGGTCGCCAGGAGTCGAAAATGACTCGATGGCACATAATCAATCAATCAATCAATCAATCAATCAATCAATCAGCTTCAAAATCTTCCAGACTGCCGCAGAAAGTGACATCAACCCCCCTGCCAGGTTAGTGCCAAGCTGAGTCAAGGTCCGCTTCCTTTAACCAAATGGAAACTATTTTATGGAAATCTACAGAAACAAGGACTAAGAACCCCATTCCCAAACGCAGCCGGCTCTGCTCTTCAATTAAAAAAAGGGACGTTTCGCCGGATTTGGGCTTCCCAGGCAACAAACACCCAGGGAAAGCGTTACTTCCTGCATTGCAAATATTTGTGCTTAAAAAAAAAAAATTCCAGTACTTGGGAGAATGCTTTCCTAGCTTGCTACGAGCTTTTACCACCAGCCCTTTCTTTTGGCAACTTCCAGTATGTTCGAGATGCAAGCTGAAGTTCACCCATCTGGATGGCACCCCCCCCCCCCCACCATTCCTTCGGGAAAGACTGCCCTATAGCCCAAACTGGCATTTCAGCTCCAAAGGGAAGGGCTGGGCCAGAGGAACAATTCTGCTTCTCACATAGATGATTAAAATAACTCTTTAATCTGGCTCTGGCATACTGCCCTGAGCCTGGCTAATTTAACCATCGTTTGTGGACTAAGCCACAAAGGTCTGGTTCACACAGAATGTGAATCCGTAAACCACGGGCTGGATTGGACACCATCTTAAACCTAAACCAAATAAAACACGCCTGGCGTAATAAAGGAACTTAGCCTATGATCGCAGCTGTCTTTTTTCCTCAACCCCTGTGAAATAGGACATAGCTACAAAGCAAAACTATTTCACAAATACACCGGTGGATGTTTTTATGGAACCTTCCTATCTGCTTCTAAATCCCTACTTATTCAGGGGGACCAGAAATGCAACGTAAAATACTCGAGACCAAGGATATAAGTTTGCACGCTGTTGCAGACTTGGAAAACCTTTCCCACATCCGGAAAACCTTTTTCACTTCTAAAGGACAGAGCTGGTATAAAAGCCGACCGCGCGTGGGATTCCAAACTCGAGACCCGAGGATTAAATCATGGCAAACCAGTGAAACGTTTCTCATTTGGCCCACTTAAAATGTGGTTCACTTCTAAGGATCCTGAAACGGACATATTCAGATGCACAATTTGGCTCTCAATTACAATACTAGTTCCAGTATCTTTCAAACTGCGTCTTAATAAGAGCAAAAAACAAAAGCGTTCACACTTTTAGGCTCACATTCAAATATAGCCATAGGTCTGATTTAGCTGAGGAACGAATTCTAAGTTGCTTATCGTATTATAATGCAATTCCGGCTCAAATGGTACAAGACTTACTCCCGGGGAAATGGCCACAGGAGTGCAACTGTCCTCTCAGACACCCCGAGTCCGAGATTTTCCACCATTTAAAAACCCCAAAGCGAAGTTACCCACGCCGTGTCTTTAATATTTATGACGGCAGACATGGTTTTTCCCCAGCTAGCCATCAAAGCGGGGTCGGTTTGCGCCTCATCTTCAGCCGAAAGGAGGGCTGGATGCCTTTTACTGGGGAGTAAAATGGGTACTCTTACCTCTTTTCACTTCACCATGGTGAGATCTGAGCATTGCAACGGCCAGGGAAGAGCGGAAGGTTGAAACAGAAGCTCCCTATCTCAACCGCAGGGATGGGTTTGGGAAGCGCGCGCGCGCGCACACACACACACGTGTGCGCTGGAGGGGCGCGGAGGGGGGAGTGAGTTCACAGCACGGGGAGAACTTTGCCAAATGAACCCCGCCCCTTAGGGCCAGGAATCTGTTTCCCCTATTTAGCCTAGCTCGGGGAAAAAAAATTATAAGTTTCACTTTCTATTCTCCTCCGCCTCTGGCCCGCCTTTGCTCAGCGACCTTTTTTGCCCAGGGGGTGGGGTTTGTTCCTAGAAGCCGCACCCCCCCCCTCACGTTACGGTTTCAATTCCCTTTCACCACCTTCCGGCTGTGCAAAGCAAATTCCAGACAGCGGTGTGGCTGTCGCTGCCACCCGCCAGGTGCCCAGCTACAGTGGGTATAAGAAGTCTACACGCCCCCGTTAAAAGTGCCAGGTTTTTTGAGATGTGGAAAAACCGGACCACGATAAATCGCTTCAGAATTTCTTCCACCCATGCTGGCTGAGGAATTCTGGGAGTTGAAGTCCACACAGCTTCAAGTGGCTGAGGTTGAGAAACCCTGCTTTAGTTGAAACGAACCATGCAGAGGTACAGGAAACTGATCTAACTCCACAGCCATCCTTCAGACCAGCTACTCTGACACCAGGCATAGGCACATCATTCCTGAAACATGAGCTGGGTGTTTAGATGAGGCTAAACCATCATTCAGACAGCACGCTAAGCAAGCGGGGAGAACAACATCGGTTGAAGATGCTGAGTTGGTAGGAATGTCCTGCTTAGCCACAAGCCTAGATACACAATATGTGAATGAGCCAAACTAGATCGTGGAGGTGCTCGTCCAAGAAAAGACACCCCCCCCCCATTCAACCTGGGAAGATCCCTTGTCTTTACACACTGAGTATTCGGTCTTAGAGAGGCCAAGACTCCAGTTTTAGGATAAAAAATTGAATTACGTTCTTGGCATCAGCGTTCTGAAATTCAGAAAACACTACCCTACACTCGGGCTCCCTATATAACCCCATCCTAACAATAGCCTCTTAACACAGACCGCGATCGCAGCCTCCAGGCGCCAAGAGCCCATCAGAAGTTCAGACAAGACGCCGGGACTGATCCAGAGGTATATCGAAGCAGGTCAAGAACAGGCTGTAAACAGAAGAGCGTAAACTTTCTTCTCCCGTATTGGTTAACAAGTTCAGATAACAGGCTCGCCTCTCCAGGTGCAAAACGAGACACGGGAAAGATAACTGGCGAAGATTTCACCAATGGCCAGGGACATGCGTAAGTAAGCCAGGACAAAGCTCAACAACCCCACTGAAGTGCATACACAAAGCCATCCTGCCTGTACAACAGAGTGTTAAAATGTTGGAGCAGGAAAATCCGGGGTCAAGCCCACCCTTGGCCATGGAAAACCTCCAGGAGCCTGCTAGCTACTTTTCATGAAAGCTTCTACTTAATTACATTTGTTAATCGGAAAAGGGGCTCCCAATTTTTTGCTACCGTAGACTAACGGCTCTTCTGCTACAAATGGGAAGGTCCCTGGGGGTCTTTGGGTCAATCAACCTCAGCCCAATCTACCTTACAGGGTTGTTGTTGTGGGGCAAAATAGGAGGACAGAGTGTTATGCAAGTCAAAGAGGACAGGGAGCTTTTAAAGCAGAGCTTTCCAAACTTTTCATGTTGGTGACACACTTTTTAGACATGCATCATTTCGCGACACACTCTTACAGCAGGGCATCATTTCGCGACACACTCTTACAGCAGGGCATCATTTTGTGACACACACTTACAGCAGGGCACAAGGCAGGCACTAGGACCTGCGCGGAATCACAGCAGGTTTGGAGGCAGCAAGGCACAAGGCAGTCACTAGGACCTGCGTGGAATCCTGGCAGAACTCAGAGGAAGCAGCAGCCAAGACACACCCAGACACTGCAGCTGACACACTAACGTGTCCCGACACAGAGTTTGGAAAGCTCTGTTTTAAAGCTTCAAACAGGGCCTTGCTCTCCATAGATTTTATTCTAAGCTCAAAGGAAACAGAATAACGTCCAACTACCCAGGCATTGATAAAATATGCTATGCACCGCACTTTTTTCCAGCAGCGGGGTTGAGAAAACACTGAGGTACGCCAAGGGCCTCCCTGAGCTGATCCAAACGGTCAATGAAACCAGACTGGATTTTTTGTAAAAACAAACGAAGGGGAAAATGACCACAGTTTTTAGCTTGGCTAACGGCACTGGCCAATTCAATCAATTTGGTTTCGGCATGCGTGCATTTACACTTTTTTCAGAGAGAATGCAAAAGGCATCTTTTCTGGGCGGGGGGGGGGAGGTGCCTTCAAATCAGTCTGGGCAAGTCCCTGCAGCTTTCTTACCAGCATTTTTGGAAGGGTTTGGCCCTTGCCTTCTTCCTAGGGCTGAGAGAGGGGGACTGGCCCAAGGTCACCCAACTGGTTTTGTGCCTACGGCAGGACTGGGACAGGCCTGGTGCCTTAACCACTCTATGCAAAAGGCATCTACCAGCAGGTGACTTCCCCAAGTCCCGTTTGCGAGATGCAAGAGAACCAGCAACCCTGTTTGTTCCTTTTCTCTCTCACCTCCAGCCTCGCACACACAAACATACACCCCGAGAAACGCACTCGGAAACCTCCCAGCTACAGTTCACTGCACCTGCCTAACATGGCCTATGGAGAGCAGCTTTTGTGCTTGGCCCAAACTGCCTGGTTACTTGAGCTGGGGAGATGAAATTTCATTACAGCTGCAGTTCGTGCACTGTGCTTTCTTTCAAGATTCAAGCAGGGTAACTCTAACCAGGAGGGAAGAAACATGCCGGTTATTCATGGCACTTCCAAACACATTTCTGGCTTTCTAGAGTCATTCCAAAGGCCAAACCCGTCCTTTTCTTATCAAAGGAAAAAGATCTTCCTCTTTCTTTTAGGAGGAATTTGAAACCTGGTAGCTGAAGGTGCATACGGTTACCCGGTTTCCATCCACCCTCCCTAAATTGTACCTCCAATGGGGCTCAAGTTCTGACTCTGGCCAAATCAGGAATAAAATGAGATTTAAAAGGACACAAGGGTGTTCAAACATCCATTCAGCCTATTTGTATAAAATGCACTGACCGGCACATTTTAGCACAATAGCAGCAGATTTATCAGAAGGACATTACCATTCAGTCCTTCTGACAATTAAATAAACAAGCAAATATCTACATTCTGTGTCTATCCCCAAAGACTAAGCCAGACACTGAATAATATATCCACCTATTTTCTATAATATGACTTTAAAGGTGGAAAACAGCTGTCATATAGGCTGACAAAGACAATTTTCTCGGGCCTTTATTTTAACGTATCCAAAACACTGATTTGTTTCTTGTAAACATTTATGGATGTCGTGATCTGCTTTAGAATAGATGTACCAACGAGAGTAATATGCTAAAGCGTTTCCCCCCCCCCCATCCCACTGTATGCCCTCGACCTAGGAAAAATTCATCCATAGTAACGCTAACAGCTTACAAGGCAACATAAAATAACTCTTCAATGTTGGGAATACTGTGGAGAAATTGAGATGAGAAGCATCTCATCTTATTTATTCGGCATGTGTGACAAGTGTAAGAAAGAAACAATATAAAGACCCTCCAACAATATAATCAACTTTACATTGTTTCCAAAGTGGGAATCCAATTCATGCTTGCTCAATGGAACCTCCGGGTGTAGAGGCTCTCTACCTTGAAAAACTAGTTGCTAGGAGCTAATCTAAAAGAAAGGCCACTTGTGGGCTTCCCACAGGTACTCAGCTGGCTGCTATAATAAACAGAAGGCTGGAGTATTTGATTTGAGCAAGATGGAGCAGGACTTCCAACTTGTTACTAGAACCAGGAGGCTCCAGAGCAAATACAGGTAGTCCTTGCTTAACCACCACCATTGGGACCGGAATTTCAGTTGCCTAGGCAGGCAATGACAAGGAAGAGAAGGAAGATGCTCTATGGGGGGGAAGAGTCAGTCACCGCCAGCATCGTTCCAACGGGGTGGTTCTTTTTCTAACAAGGACAAACCTCAGCAGGGTGCCTCCGGGAACAGAAGCGAGGGAGGCCAGATGCCAAAAGGGCACCGGGGCAGATAAACCGATATTCAGGATAAAACGCTTGCACGACGGGCTCTGCCCCCTCCTCTTGTACCGTTGCTTGGAGAGGCGGGAACCTTTCCTCTTTGCTCCGCAGCCCCTTAACAATACTACTCCCCTTTTTTTCCCGGGGGGGCATCCTTCCCTTATCGACAGATAGCCTGCTGCTAGAGCTGAAGGTTCCATCAGGTGGAAAACACATACTTCCAAGCAAGCACGGGCAGCATCAGGCGCTTATACAGCCAGGGGCCTCCGCATCCGTTGCCGCGCTGCATGGCGGCCCGTGTTGGGTTGCGTTGCATTGCATTGCCCGGAGTTGCATCGCATCACGTTGCGTTGCATTGCCGCCGAGTAGCAGAGCCGCCGTAGGCCTGGCGGAGCCGGGCACAGGCGCCCAGGGCGCCCGGGCAAGGGCTGCCACTTCCCGCCCACTCCCAGGCGGGCACGTGTACCCGCCGCCTCTCCCCGAGCGGCGCCGGGCCGGGCTCAGCCTTACCTCCCTCCCACTTCACGTTTGTCTGTCTGGCGCCGCCGAAGGAAGCCGCCTCTATTGTGCGGGAGCAGCGCCGGCGAAGAGTGATGACGCCTCGCGAGCGCGACGAGCGGCCCTCCCGGCGCCGCTGGCGACCCCGGCGGCGCCATCTTTGGAGAGGGCAAAAGCGGTCTTCTCCGCAGCGCAAAAGAAACGCGTTGGCATTTAAGGCTGGATTTACACAGACTTCTCTTTTCGAAAAGAGGAAGCGTGGCAGGGGAAGAAGAACAGTCGTGTGCCTGTCTGAAGCTGCTGCCCAGGGTCCCCCACCATTATCCTTCATAAGATGCAGGGAAGCCTGGGAGAAGCAAGCGTGGTGTAGCCCGTCGCTCTAAGCCCAGCCGACCTCACAGGGCTGTTGTTGGGAAAAACAGCAAGGGGCATTACAGACGCTGCCATGAGGTCCCGAATGAAAGGGGGAGACAAGTGTAAAAAAGACGTTTATATCTTCTTTTTTCAACCCGACTGATTTAGCAAAGTTGACCTCCCTCAATGTTTTAAACAAGCATCAGTGATTTTGACTCCTGCTTATAGAATTTAAGTCCTGCGGTAAGCACAACAGTGGCGGACGGGGAATAAGCATAAAGAAAACTCTTTTCCAAGTCTCCATTTAGATGCTTCGGTTCACGTGATCCAACATGGGGGTTAGAATTTTTTTTTAAAGGGGAAATTAAATGAAAAATAAATGATTTGTAAACGTGTCTGCAACAAGGTTTGGTCTAGTGGTTAAGGAAACGGGCTAGAAACCAGGAGGCTGTGAGTTCTAGTCCCAGCAGTGATGAGCAGAGTTTAGAAACCACCTGTTTCTTGAACACACCATAACTGTATCAACATCCATGAGGACTAGGAACTTAATTTTGCAGCTATCTCTTTGTCGTTATTCTCCCCCTTTTCCACCCCTCCCTGTCCAACGAGCAGAGCATCAGGTCAGACAGGTGCATCCCGAATCTGGGAGGGTGGGGGAATCAAATGTTTCTAAGGGTACGACCCATTTTTTCTATGAAGCACTAGGCAATGCAATGGCCGGCCCACAACATATCACTGCCCGCTCCAGCGCTGCCAATCTGCCCTCCCTCCAACATGCAGGCAAGGCAACCCCACCGTTCTGGCACGAAGACCCCCATAATTAAGTGCCTCCTCCAACTTCGCCCCCTTTCCAAGAGGTGGGTTGCAACCACCCCAGCTAGCGGGCAGGCTGCGGAGGAAGGAAGCTGGGCCCCACGCATTTTGAGGGCGCCAGGTTGGGGAAAGGCAGCAGGAAAGAGGCGGGTGCATCCCCGCCCCTTCGCCGACCCCACGCCCGGCGGCTTCCGGGATGTAGAACGACGGGCGCCGCCGATGCGCATGCGTCACAGACGCAGGCGACGCTGAGTCCATCAGAGCGAAGCTGAAGACGTCCCAAGCGGGGATTAAAAAAAAAAAAAACCGCGAGCCAATGCGCACGCGCGCCACGGCCGAGCGACTCTCTCTCTCTCCCGGCATCGCGCATGCGTACATCGAGGCAACGCTTTCCCGCTCAGCTCCCGTCGCCCTCCTCCCGTGATTCTTCCCCGCGCCCGTCCGCCGCCCCGCTTTGCCCTCCACCCTCCCGGCCCCTCCGGGGCGCCTTACCTTTCCCTCCCGGAGCAAGTCCAGATGGAGACTGCAGTCGACGGCCGCCCGCTTTCTCTTTATTTTCTCAGCCCCGCCGTGCCCGGGCGCAGAGTGATCGCGTCACGCGCAGCGCGGGGCACGTGACCCCTCACCTCCGCCTGCCCGGACGTCACGAGGCGGGGCCCTTCGCCATGGCAACGGCAGAGCGCTTGAGCGGCTCTGCTGGCAGCCCTTTAGGTGGAGCCTCCAGGTTTAGGAGCAGTGTACCTCAGACCTTGGGGAGAGCGGGAAAAGAGGATTTTTAAATACGGCGGCCGCTCCACCAAACGCCTCTAGTGTCTAGATCGGGTGGACTAGAAGATCCATCCTTCACCCTCAACCAGCCAGCCTGGCCTTTGGCTCTGGAGACGGGACATGCTGGGATTTTGTAGTCCAACAGAGAAAAAGCCCAGTGGCCTAGATGGGTGAGAGGAGTGGCAAATTTAATAGCTATGCTGCCAGAGGATGATGGGAATTGCAGTCCCACAGCTGTCATATCTAGATTGTTTGATTGATTGATTATATAGCCACCCATCTCCCAGACATGACTCTGGGCTGCTTACAACAATTAAAAATGATATAAAAAAGCAGAATGCAGTATAAAAAAAACAATATCAAAAGCATCTAAAACCATAGATGGGCCAAGGACAGATCTTGAATGCTCAGGCTCGCTGGGGCTGATGGGAGCTGTAGTCCACATCAGGCTGCCAAATCAGCAGCTCCTTACAAATTCCGCCGAGGGGGGGCTCCACCCTCTTGCCTTCCATTCTTTAAATCAATGAACAAAATCAGACCAAACCAGCATCCTTGGGGCTCAACCTGGCTTGTTTCGATTAACCAGAGCTTCTCCTTTGGCACCGCCCAAACTTGGGGGGGGGGAATTCTCATTCCTTCCGGGCCCCCAAAACCTTCCTCTCTTCCTTTTACCCAGGAAAAAAGCCCCCCCAAACCTCGTCACCCATCTTGAACGCATCCTCTTAATGCACTTCCCACTTCCAAACCAGCTGAGTTTACTCCCAGCCGCCTTTATTTAAATTCCTCCCATTTTGCTTTCCGGGAATGAGCCGAGCCGTTTCTTTTAATTTAAACATGAGAAGGAGGGGGGGGGATCACCCCCAGGGCTTCACCCCCAATTCATTTGCACTCGTTTACTCCCTCCCCTGACAGTAAATCCTCCTTAATTGGATTAGCATGAAAACGCCTGGCATCAAACAGATGGGGGGTGTCAGCTCATTTTCCTGTAAATAACTGTAATTTACCATCTGGCGCTCCGGCCAGAGGATGGTTGCGGGTTGTTCCTCCCCTCGGGTGCTAAACCCTCCCCTTGATCTTACAGGCACACAATCATGGTTTATCGGCAGAAGGCTGCCACAGGTGAGTCTGCGAAGGCAGCGTGGGGTGAGCTAAGAGCTGCCACTGGGGTGTGTCCTTAAAAACAACCAGTGACACCCCCCCCCCTCAGATGTCGTTCGTAGGATGCAGGCGATGGGGTCAGCAGCCTTTTGCTCGATGTTCACACAATATCCTAAAGCCTGCTTGGATTAAGTGTGTCTTAGTCAATAAACTCCCATTCGTCAGATTCACACGATGCATGCTAAGTCAGAAAGGAACAGAACAGAAAAAGCCCAAGAAACCAGATTCCAACTCAGGGCAATGTGTGAACTACAGGTAGTCCTCGCTTAACGACCACAATTGGGACCGGAATTTCAGTTGCTAAGCAAAGTGGTCATTAAGCGAATCTGGCCCGATTTTATGACCTTTTTTGTGGCGGTCGTTAAGCGAATCACCGCAGGCGTTAAGCGAACCACGTGGTTGTTAAGCTAATCACGTGGTTCCCCATTGACTTTGCTTGCCAGAAGCCAGCCGGGAAGGTTGAAAATGGCGATCGCATGACCATGGGATGCTGCGATGGTCATAAATGCGAAGTGGTTGCCAAGCGCCCAAATTGTGATCACGTGACCGTGGGGCCTGCTGTGACAGTCGGAAGTGTGAGGACTGGTCGTAAGTCGGTTTTTCAGCACTGTTGTAAGTCCAAACCATCACTAAACGAATGGTTGTTAAGCGAGGACTACCTGTAAACCATTTTGAATAGTAGAATTAAGCTTGCTGCGTGTTGGAATTGTTCTACTTTTGTTCTGTTTTCTTTTTCAAAACCGATTTATCAGCCAAGCTGGATCACTTTCACAGGACACTTTACCGTTGCTTTTCCTGCACATAATATATTAGGAACGCATATTGTAAATGGTGGGTGTTAAAGGATTGCCTTTGACCCCACATTTGATTGGATTTGGGTGGCTGAGCCAGTTTTAAACCAGATTTGTTTTCCTGTCGTTCCTGCGGATCGTCTTGGAACTATTTAATATGCCCCCGTTTCATTGCGGAAAATAAAAATAAGCATTTGCACCAAATGAAGTAATCAAAAACCTGCTCGCAATTTTCATGATACATAGAGATCAAAATCCTCTCTCATAAACATCTCCGTGGCTAATCTGTTTTTTTCCCCCCTGCACAGTCGTGTCCAACTCTAGGGGCCGGTGCTCATCTCCGTTTGTTAGCCGAAGAGCCAGCACTGTCTGAAGATGCTTTTGCGGTCATGGGGCCGGCATGACGTGCGCGGAACGCTGTTACCTCCCCACCAAAGTGGTACCTATTCATCTCCTTGCATTTGCATGCTTTCGAATTGCTAGGTTGGCAAGAGCTGGGGCGAGTGCGGTTTTAGTCTGTTTTAGTAAGGACAATAAAATCAATCTTTTATATGCTC
>JALMGJ010000026.1:8292749-8605249 GCA_023362775.1 Charina bottae | reverse complement strand
TTTGAAATTATTCCTTAAATAAATTGGGATCTCCCAGGGAACCCCTAGGGACCTCTCGCGGAACCCGAGGGTGCTACGGAACCCTGGTTGAGAAACCCTGACCTTAAGTGTATCAAGGTAACTGTGCCATGGATCCCAATGGGCGTTCGTCAAGCAAACCAACTTACAAGGGGGAAGGTAGACATTAATAACTGGGGAAGCCCTGGACCAGGCAAATTAATTATGGATGCTAGAGCTAACAGTACGTTTTTGCCAGATTTGAGGTGGATATTTGTGGCCTCAAGGTCACCAGCCTGTCTATCGATCTGATTAAATGAGCAAGCCTCCCAAACCTGTGGTGCCAGCTTCATGCCAAATCATGGCACCCCTACCTCCAAGGCATTATCGTTCACTGGAGAAAAATATCACTGCCTGGCTAGGTGAGGATGGTTATGGGAAACCGCCCCAACCGAGCCAGAAGGGAAAAGAGAAGGAGCGGGCCGCCTTTTCATCTCAGTCTCTCCACCCAAGAGACAAGCAATTGTTGCTGACATTTTAGCCGAGAATAGATCTAACACCTGCCTGAGATCTTGCTCTTTTCCCCTCTCCAAAGCCTTTCCTTTCAACAGCAGCGAGGAAGGCAGAAGAAACAGTCCTGTTGGTTGGCTGGTGTTTCAAGATATAAAATGAAAAATGTGATTGATCTGTAACTGAAGCTCCAGGTGTTCCTGAGCTGATCTTGGTGGCAGTGTTGATCCTGTTCTCGGGGGGAGGGAGCCCCAAACAGAGGGAAGGTCTGAAACTGGGACAAGCATGGAACAGAAATCAAATGAATCAAAGGCTGCGGCAATGAGCAGCAGTTATCCAATTTGGTTATCCAGACACAGCAGAAACACGATGTTTCAGAACCATGGACAGCATCTCAGCAAACACACGTTGCTCCTGTAGAATTTAGCCTATCACATGAATGAAGCTACTGCAGTTCAAAAATCTGGGTTGCTGCCTTGACAGTAGCCCCAATCCCAGCCATGGTGGTTTGTTCAACAAGCCATGTGTGAACCTTGTTAGCATATGGTGGTTTTCTGAATGTACTCCCTTTCAGTTTACAGAAAGACGGATGTCAAGGGGCAATTAATATTACAGCAGGAAGAGTGTTTCAACACTTATTTTTCATGGAGAAACCTCCTCCATCTTCAACACAGCTACCAGCTTCATTTATGAATGAAACATTGCACAGCCTTCTCTCGACACCAACAAACAGGTTTAATCATCTTTGATGCTCCCAACGGGTATCTGCCTTATTCATAGACTTTTACAGAAGGGGAGGGATCTAGAGGTGACCTGAGATTGGAGGGCACTAAGCCACCACCTGATTTGCTTGTTAGTGGCCTTAGTAGGAAGGGGGCACATTTCGTGGGGGGGGGGGAGAAGGTGGTCCCAAAAATCTTAGGTGGAGGCCCCAAAGAGGCTCCAAAACCGGTTCCCAATTTGTAATTTTGAAGGGGTGCTGGGGACTTGGCTCAATACGCTACTAGAGAGAAATCACTGTTGTTGTTCAGTCGTTTAGTCGTGTCCGACTCTTCGTGACCTCACGGACCATAGCTACGGTCCATGAGAGAAATCATAGGAATGTTTAATTCCGATGACAATGCAAATAAAACCACACTGAAATCTTGTCGTGTTTTCTCGGGCTGTGGGGAAACAGGAACCTCAGACCTGAAAAAGTCGGGCAGCCTGTTTACGGTGTGGCAGTCACACAACACACACAACACCCCCACCATCATAGTGGTTTGATAAGCCCCCGTTATGTAAACTACCTTTTACCCTGATGCAAAGCCCGGCATTAAGGATACTCCGTTGTAACCCACATTTTCTCAGCTTGCTTCCTCCCCCTCCGCGAACACGAACGGGGAGGACAGCCTGGTTGCCCTTCAATTTCCTTAGGCACTTTGGCTCACTGCGGTGGCCCTCTGAATGTATTGGAGAATCTTAGCTATTCTCTTTGTCTCCCCCACTTACCCACCCACCCACCCACCCGCCTGCCTGAATATGAAACCCAGTTCTCCCCCACGGGTGCTCCTCCCTCCCCAATCTGGAGAGACAGAGAGAAAACGTTTTAGGAAACCAGCTGAAAGTTTACCACCCCTTGCATTTTTCCTGTGCTTAAAAGAAGCAAAGGGTCCGATATCTTCTCTTCCAATCAAGACAGCCTGCTGGGGAAAGAACAGCAAAGCAAAGAAAAAGCAAAAAGGAACAACAGGAGAGGGGAAAAAACAAAACAAGAGAAAACGTGAAGATTTCAAAGCCTTTATATCAGGGTTGTTGATCACATATATTATCTGTGCGTGTCTTCCTATCTTGGTGTCTACATTACTTATACACCTGCAAACATCAAGATATACAGACTGACCTCTTAAGATTAAAATCCAAGGCACTTTTTTTGGAGAGTTTTACTTTTTGTTTGTTTTGTTTTACAGTGAACAGGTTAAAGCCATTAAGTTTGGAGTCAAGCATGGTTGATTCTGGGATACAGGAGGGTCTCGCTGGCAGAGCCTCACTAGCCGGGGGGCCGGGTGGGATTTGGAATGCAGGATGTCCGGAAGATGCCAGATCGTACAGAAATGGCCATTCTCCCTGCACGGGTCACCTTGGATCGCCTAAATAGCATGACCGATAGCTTGTCAGCCCTATTGCTTTACTGTGAAGGAGGAGCTTGGGCCCTGTGCTTCAGCAATGAACCAATCGGATCTTAAAAGGCAAAGGAGCATCTGGAGACAGAGATCAGCCGGCAACCCTAATCAATGCGGAGAAAGACAAGACAAGAGAAAGGAAGAGAACCGTCACTTCTAGCATAGGCCCGCCCAGTCCAAACCCCGGATCCATTCTAAGCTCGGCTGCGGAGTTGCCCCACCGAACACGACGGAAAAGGAATGTTCTGAGGTAGAGCCTCCAGGCTAGGGGCAGTCTACCTGACAGGGTGCTCCGGCAAGGTCCTTTCCTTGGCACGCCCGCTCACCGAGCTCCTCGCTTTCATTCACAGCAGTCGCACATTTTTTAAAAAACGGGAAGGGGGGGGAATGAAATAGCCGCTGAGATCGAAAAGAGGCGCTCACTTTGGTTAGCCAAGGAGAGAGAGCCTGGCGTTCAAAACACCTTGGGACAAAGCTAGTATCCAGCTGTGCTGCTCTGCTTTCTATTTCTATTTCAAACAGCATACAAAAAATGCTAGAGAATGAATAAGGAGGGATGGACGTGGAAAAGCTAAGGCAGTGTTTCTCAACCTGGGCAACGTTTAAGAGGGGTGGACTTCAATTCCCAGAATTCCCCAGCCAGCCTTGGAATTCTGGGAGCCGAAGTCCACCCATCTTAAACGTTGCCCAGGTGGAGAACGACTGAGCTAAGATTTTCAAAAGGCAGAGCTTGAAACGAAACAGACCTGTTACGAAGCAAGGAGGGAGGAAGCAGCTTAGTTCACCCACTTTCTTTCTGTTCCTACCCCCAATTCTCAGCTTTTCAAAGACCTTTGGATTGTCGAGCCCCAGGAACGAAGGAAGGAAACGTTCCATTGCTCGGAATCATTGCAAGGATACACTTGGGTGGGGAAAGATCAAAGAACGGTGGTTATAGGGAATAATAATAATAATAATAATAATAATAATAATAATAATAATAATAATAATGGTTTCTAGGGGTTAAAAAGGCGCCACCGTTATTGCATACCTATCAATTCATATCCTAACTCCCTGGACTGGGAGGTTACATTTCTAGTCACAAGCACAGAAAAACTCTAACCCTATTGGACAAAACGACCTGTCTAATAAGACTGTGGTTCGCTTAATGCCCGTGGAGATTCGCTTAACAACCGCCACCAAAACGGTCGTAAAATTGGGTCGTATTCGCTTAATGACCGCTTCGCTTAGCAACCGAAATTCCGGTCCCAACTGTGGTCGTTAAGCGAGGACTACCTGTAGTTGGTAGAGCTAGGAGCGGTGGGTAAAAATGCTCAAGGAGATGATTTGGGCAAAATGGAAAAAAAAAAAACTTCCTAAGGGGATGTAAACCTCAGGGAGTGAACATCCTGCAGCAAAAATTACACAGCTATTAGTACACAACCTCACTCAGCTGCAATGATTTCCCAGCTGTTAGAATTGTAGACTTGTTTTTAAATCGCTGGACGGACCGCAACGCCCTTTTTCCTCCTCTGCCAAGCCTCTGGACCCCAGAAACAATCATGTGGGTTAAGAGGGGGGTCATCTCCCCTGCTTCTCTAAACCATCTCATCAGATTTAAAGAAAAAATTACTTGAAAGTTACATCGTCATCACCCTTTATAATATAGCAATATATTTCGTAGGTAAAATAAACTATGGTTATGCTTTCCTTTAGTCATCGTAATTTTTTTTTTCTCTAGAAAAACAAAGTGAGCAATACAGAACTTTTTCTGCATCAAGGCTCAGTCTTCTATGAATTCCAAGGAGCAGGGGTCTTGTCCTCGCTGCCAATTCGGCCTCTCCCGGATGGGACGTTTGTGGGTCGGAATGTAGAGACGGCTGCTGGAACGGCGTTAGAAAAATATGAGCCACAGTGACTTCTTTTTTTGTGGAGACCGACGCTCCTGCGAGATGTCCTTTCCTTCTCCACTTCTTTCTTCCTCAACAAATATTATCCAGTCTCTGTTGGCGTGGCAGCTGTTTGCAGGCCCGGTTTGGCGTCCCCAAAAATAGGGGAACTGGAGGGATCAATGCAGGAATGGATAACTAGAGCAGAATACCAAGATCACTTTGGAAACGTGGAGGAATTGGGGGGCCCCTTGGGAAAGGCCATCCTTCGCAAATGGGGTCTTCCTTGGCCAGTACTGCCGGCTTCTTCCAAAAAGGCAACTTTCCCTTCCCGTCAGCTGGCTGGTCGATCCAGTTTTACATTGGCGACAGAGATGGCTTGTTAAACAAGGTTTGTCTCAAGAGGAGACGGCCGCGGGGCAGAGCAGACATACGCGTGGCTGAGGGGTGGTGCGCTAAGACCGCGCCATGTACGTCCGTCAGGAGGGGTGGGTGGACCACGGAGTGTCTCATCATGGGCAGAAGGGGGATGTTAAAGCAGGAGATCCCAATGGGACAATCCCCCTCTCTCCAAGTGGTATAGTCCTAGCAAAACCGCGTCAAGGCTCTTCCTTCTTAAGTACATCACACACACACACGCACCAAAAACAGTAAGGCATTGTAGATTTACATATTTGGTGACAAGGAAAGCTTCTTGTAACAGATTTCCTTTCGTCGTGAGAAAGTTGTTCAACTGCTATCTGGTAAGTCTGCCTCTCCTCTCCTCCCCGGCTGCCCTGCCTTCAAATGCTTCCAATTTGTATTTTACAGGTAGACCTCACTTAACAACCATTCATTTAGTGATGGTTCGGACCTACAACAGTGTTGAAAAGAATGATTTATGACCTGTTCTCACACTTATGACTGTCACAGTGTTCCCGCAGTCACATGATCACAATTTGGGCACTTGGCAACTGGTTCACATTTATGACCGTTGCAGCGTCCCATGGTCATGCGATTGCCATTTTTGACCTTCCTGGTCGGCTTCTGGCAAACAAAATCAATGGGGAACTGCACGATTCACTTAACGCCCATGGTGATTCACTTAACGACCATCGCAAAAAGGTCGCAAAATTGGGTCAGATTCACTTAATGACTGCTTCGATTAGCAACCAAAATTCCAGTCCCAATTTGTGGTCGTTAAGCAAGGACTACCTGTAATTGTCCAACAGCTGCCTTGGAATTGCTGCTCTGTGCAATTCCCCAAAATGTTTGCTGTGGTCTGTTTTTGGTTCCCCCCACTCCCCGGGGCCGACTTTCTCCTCCTTTTCCCCCTGGCATGAGATAATTTAACTGGTACCTGCCACTTCCAAAAAGATGGAATTCCTTGATGTTATCCAATCTCATGGAAGGAAGGGGCCCGCCCTAGATGAAGGTATGATGGTTCGGTACCCATATTTTGCATCAAATTTCTGCCATCCTGTTTTCTGCCCCAGAAATCAAAGTCTCAGTTGTTATCTCCTCCGAATCCCTGCTCAAGGGGCCTGTTTAGAAACAGATGGTTTGCTTGGTCCCCTAGGGTGAGTAAAGGCCTTCCAGGTGAACAGCTGACAGACTTCCTTAACTTGGACAAAATAAAAGGCATTTTCTCATTTTTTTAAAAAAAATATCAACACCTTCACAACGGGGTAGGAGGTAAAGCAAAGAGGTGTGGGAAAGTTTCCAGACTAAGATACAAAGTGGAACATTCACAAGCGGCGAGTCCCCTCATTGGCGGAATTGCTAGGTCCCATTTTGTGCCAAACCCTGATGCGTTGGGCTTAGATCCAGCCCTTGTTGGCAAATCAGGGTTTGCGGCTTAGCATATTCTGCAAGTCTTCCCAGTGGTGGTTTCATTCAACAGACCATGGCTTGGCACAGCCAACGAACCCAATTTTTGTATGGCAAACTCCGGTCTGAATTGGCTGGAGAGCGCGAGGGAAGTGCTGATGAGAAAAACAGCACCATTTTGCCCACAACGTTCATGTCCCTTACGCGCAAAGCTGGGAAGACCGAAATCGCATTCTTCACGGGCCCTGGGTTGGGGAGTGTGGCGGGCCCCTTTGGGGAATACATGGGGAAGGTTACAATTGTACAGCTCTCCTAGTCGTCTTTCATTCATTTTGCTGGTTATGATGTCTGAGCTGTCTTTAATAGGGACCATCGGCCAGGGCCCAGAGTGGGACCACGAACAAGGGGGCTGTCGCTGTCCAAGGTGCTGAAACGGAGCGAGTGGACTCGCATGCCATTTAAGGCACAGTGTGGCCACACATATTTCCCTCTGTTTATTCTATTATTTGGGGAAGGGTTAAATAACCTGCTCCTTCTGCTGTTTCCCCAAAAGGCTGGTGTGTAGCGGCCCAGGCCCAGGCCCAAAACTGGAGGTGGGGTCGGTTGGTTTGAATCTCTCCTCTACCACCATCTCCAGGTAACCGAACCGCTATTCTCTCTCTTCTCCCCCTCCTCCCCACCAAAATGTAGGGACTTTTCAAAATGCAAACCCTTTAAAACACAGCAAGCGCTCGATAGGTAGCTGGATGAAGGGACGCTCTTGCTCTCTCGATACACCCTCCATATTTTAGGTTTGAAATGAAAACAGTCCTCGCTGCAAAAAAAAAAAAAAAAAAAGTGGAATTATACAGCAAGGCTCTTCATAACAGTTCTAAATATGGCACCACCAGCCAAGAGGGGTAGTATTTCTGCCAATTATAACTGTAACCCAAAAATAGCCAATCTGTGCCATATTTATGGCCCACGACGGGGACAGAAGTGCCTTCAGAAGGCCAAAATGGCCTAGGGCGCTTGGAAAGGAGAAAACCCCAGCTTCTGAGCGAAGAGATGGAGAGTTGAATGATTAAGCATCTATTTCTGGAAGATGGAATCCAGCTGGGGGAACCAAGGCTAACGTCGGCAGGTGCCTCACCCAGCCTTGGAGAAATCTCAGCTTCCAACATCCCAAATATTTGGGGCCAAACGATGCCACGCTGGGGGAGAGGAATTGCAAACGTGTCACCGGCATAGCAAATTGGGGCGGGCAGGCGGGGGGGGGGGAAGGGTGGGTGTCAAAAGTATTTTTCCTGAAAGCTCTAGTTTCTAAGCAACTCAAATTGCATGGAAAATGCCACCTACTACAGCTAGAAGCTGGCAGGCTCCCCTCCCTTACTTCATCCTTTCTGCTTTTATGCTGTTTGGAACACCACACAGCTGCTGGAAGGGAAGACAGGAGCGGGGAAAAAAAGTGTGTGGGGGGTTAACAGTTTTTAAAAATGCACAGAAAATAAAAGAAATGAAAGATTACAGGCTTTGGGATTTACTAGAAGCGACTTGCTGGCTTTTGGGCTCACAATTAACTCGCGCAGTCGGGTGGCACGTTAATTAATAGCGGCCGGGCAATTACGCAGTTGCTTTGCTAGATCAAAAAGACATTAAATGTCACCTGTTTGGCTTTTATTGTCAGGAGAAACCAGCGTTCCTTGCAGGATTTGCCAACTGCGCCAAGGACTCTCCCCTGGCGGAATGCAGAGCCTTGGATGCCCGCCAGCTCAAATATATTCCTTCTCTCTCTCCCTTTTTTAATTTAAAAAAAAACCAAAAAGGGAGAGAAGGGGAGGAAGACAAGGATTAGATTGGTAAAAGACAGCTGGGTTCAAAAAAGAGCAGTGGTTGGAAGGAGCTGGGCTGCCAGTTCGGAAAAACAAACCTGTCCTTTTTTTTTTTTACTGGGGGGGTAGCAACAGAGAAAGGGAAGAAGGGGAGGGGGGAATGAAAGCTGCAATCGATATCAGAAAGGACGGTTGGGTTGGTCGTAAACTGTAAACTAACTGCACCGGCTTTCTCCTGCAGGCAGGCAGAGTTTTCACATTAACTCCCAGGAATGTGATGGGGGGGGGGGGTTCTGGGTACCCTGTTTTGTCCTAAATGTCTGCCATTGGCAACATAGGGCAGACTTCAGGCGCGTTTCCCAGTTCAGACAAGATTACAATCACAAAGGCGCATTCTAGAGCCGTTTCAAAGGACACTCAGCCTTCCCATGTGCCACGTAACCAGTGCCATCATCCACTGCCACCATGGCTAGGTTTTATCGTCTGCTCTTCTCTCCCCTCCCCAAACACAGGGCAGGAACTAGATAAATTTCACGGAAAGGTGCCATAACTTTGCAGTGGGAACTGATCCTCGGAAATCCGGCCAGCCTCTAATCTAGGGTTCGGGGCAGCTTTGAGAAACCCCAGCTGAGAAAGAGGGGGAAGACAGAGAAGACGTTAGGCTGTGGGGTTTCAAAACATCCCTGGTGAGCCTGGGGGGTGGGGGGGCAATCTTCTTGCAAGCTCTCTCAGCCCGGGGAATCCAAAGGAATTTTGAATTCTTTGCTGCAATACTTATTCATGGAAATCCAGGGCGCCGTCTGACTTTTGCCAGGAGAGATCTCGCCCCGTCTCCTTGCCGCCCTGCTCAGCCAACCCCCCAAGGAATCCCTTCCATGATGCAGGGTATCTTTTTTTTTGGCCCCTTACCCCGACCCACAGCCGAGCTTGGCTCCGAAGTCTCCAGTTCCACTCGCTGCTCGACGAGAACACGCCACACGTTGGACGGATCCCCAGGAAGGCCGGCCCAGCCGTAGGGACTCACACAGGAGGAGCCAGGGCAGTGTCCCACTCCTGGGCAGATGGAAAATGCAGGAAAGGGAAGCTGCATCTCATTCAATTTGGCACCGAGCTTCTCCACCGTGGCATCCTCAGGCAAGATTTGGAAGGAAGGAAGGAAGGAAGGAAGGAAGGAAGGAAGGAAGGAAGGAAGGAAGGAAGGAAGGAAGGAAGGAAGGAAGGAGTTGGAGGGAGGGAGGGAGGGAGGGAGGAAGGCAACCCCGTCGCCTGTGGCGTGGGATCCACACAGTGGATTGGTCCCGCATCCGGCTCCGTTGCAGCACCACTGCCCTTCGATTGGCTTGTTTTCACTTTGAAGACCTGAGATTGAACGTGGATTCTGATCGTCCACCAAACACCGCAGCAGCGAGGGGGCTCTGCTGGAAAGGACCCCTCCCCTCCCTGCCCCACCCCAACCCCGCAGAGGCACCAGAGCCGAGACCGAGACCGTACATTCCGAGTCCCAGGCTACCTGAGCGCCTGGGGTCCTCCCCTCCTTCTGGGGCCGGGTTCGAGTGTGTACTGGAACAGATCAAGCCCCGTTGTGGTCCATTCTGGCTGTTCCGCTTGCCTTCTGGGTGCTGGTTGCTGTGGTTGTTGTTCTCCCCCACGTGGCCAGTTCAACAGCTGCTCGAGCTGGTATATGGGGTGGGGAAGGAGGTGGAGCTGACCCCAAGGGGGCTGTCTGAGAGGGGCGTCTGGGAGGCCCCCACACCCATGCTCACCCCCCGGGTCTCAATGATGGTGGCCAGGAACTGCTGCTGCTGCTGGCGCAAGGTGTCCGTGATCAGCACAGGCAGAGCGCTGAAGTTGGTGGCCAGCTGTTCCAACTTGGTCTCCAAGCCGCCGAGCTGCTTCTCCAGGTCTTCGCTGCGGTCGTTCAGCTCCGTGATGAGGTCGTACATGACGTTCTGCATCTGCCAAACGAAGCGTGGGGATTGAAATCACTCCTTTCCGAGACGGTTCCACCTCACGGTTCCCTGCCTGCTAACCCAAGGGGGTTTCCCAGCCCCCAACTGCTGATGAGCAAACTTCCAAGTGAGAGAGGAGAAAAACAAGCTGTACAGGCAGTCCTCGTTTAACGACCACCTCGTACAGCAACTGTGCGCAGCTAAGACGGCGATGAAAAAGTAACTTTTTCATTAGACCGGTCCTTGCGTTTATGACCTTCGCAGGTCTGTAAAGCAAAGGACAGGTGAAGTCAGATCGTAAGCACAGTTGCGGTTTCACTGAGCGACCGCTTCACTTAACAACCGAGTTGCCAGTCCCAGTTGTGGTCGCTAAATGAGGACAGCCTGTACATTGAACAACTAAAACAGCAATGATCACAAGCAGGAAGGAAGAGGCCCAGATTTTCACAAGGAAGAAGAGGGCGCAATTAGGGTTAAATCCTGGATGCCAGAAGAAAAGTCAGTTTTCGCTGGGCCCCAAAAGCAGAGAAAGTGGGTACCAGCTTGGTCTTTTTTTCCTTTTAAATTTTCCTGCAACGTTCACTGTGAGATGTGGGCCCCAATAACAAGTGGACCCCATAACTAGTCATCCTTCCCTCCCTCCCACAGGTATTTTAGCTCTTTCTTTAAAGCAACATCTGGCCTGAGGAAAACAGGTTTTTCTTCTTTTGAAAGCAAAAGTTCTGGATCTTACGAGTGCCCCAAAATTCTGCTTGGAAACGGCCAGCAACATCCAATGAAATCTTTTCAGGGAGTGAATATAAAAGCTTTTAAAAAATTACTTGGCTAATTTATATATAGGTCACAGCAGTCCAGCCTTCTTGCCAAAGAAATGCATTATCCTGAAGCATTACTATATCTTTTTTTTTTAAATATGCCTTTGTTTCTCAATGTAGGCAAGATGAAAAAGAACATTAACAAATTGCTGCCCTTCTCTGTGCAGTCTTAAGGTCTAGAAACTTGACTTCTAATAAAATCACGTTTTTTTTCCCTAATAGCTGTTTGGGATCCACGCTAAGGTTCAGGAAACAGGCCAAGTCATGGGGAGAGGAAAAAAAAAATGGATGCAGTTGACATAATTGCTTTGCAACAGGACTAAATTATTTTTAACTACTCAATTGTATTTTATTGCCTTTAATAAAGAGAACCGTTCCCACAAACCCAGTCCACCATCATAAACATCCAGGAATAGAGACAGCCTCAACGTAAAATATGGGGCGTGGTGGCTCAGCGGGTAAGATGCCAGGCTTGTCGATCGGAAGATCGCAAGTTTGGAGGTTCAAATCCCTAGCCCTGCGTGCGGAGTGAGCTCCCGCACTAGCTCCAGCTCTTGCCAACCTAGCAATTCGAAAGCATGCAAATGCAAGTAGATGAATAGGTACCACTTCGGTGGATAGGTAACAGCGTTCCATGCGCGTCATGCGGCCGAATGACCGTGGAAGCGTCTTCGGACAGCGCTGGCTCTTCGGCTAACAAACGGAGATGAGCACCGGCCCCTAGAGTCGGACACGACTGCACAAATGTGTGGGGGGAACCTTTACCTTTACCTTTACAACGTAAAATGCTGTGGTTTTCACACTGACTGGGGTTTCCATTCTGGAGTCAGTCCTTAAAACATGAGGACTAGGAACTTGGTTGCAACTGGTGGCAGGGGTGATTTTACTTTGAACAGATCTCTCTCTCTCTCTCTTTTTTTTAAAGAAAGAGACATTCCAAGAGCGGAACCTGTTGTTTTAGGGGAATGAAGCAAAGAAAAGCAAACATCTTTTTTGCTGATATTCCTGAGTTGATTTCCCAGGATACCCCCAGCCTTTGATTGCGTTCCTGCCTCTTTCCCCACACCATCTGAATGCTGCCAAACAGCAAACTAAAGCCAGCAATGGGATGAAAGAAAGAACATATGGGTTTTTTTAAAAGAAAGGGTAGACATCAGAATAATAATACCAACCATGAGAAAACGGAAGGAAAAAGTGAAAGAAAGAGAAGGAAGGAAGGAGAGAAAGAAGGAAAAAATAGGGAAGGAAGGAGGGAAGGAAAGAAGGAAAAAGGAGAAAGGGAAGGGAGGGAGGGAGGGAGGGAGGGAAAAAGGAAGGCAAAAAAGCAAGCAGGCAGACAGATAATGTACAGGGGAATGAACAGAAAACAGCTGAACTGGTGCAAAAGCAAGAGAGAAACAAACTGCTTATTACGAGGGACACTCCTCAATAATTGCCAGGGGAATCCTTCCCCCTCCTCTTCTTACCCACCCAAGAACCCAATGCCATTGGGGGAAAGGCAGAGAGGGGGGAGAAGGCCTGATGGGGACTGTAGTCCAACCCCCTCGGTCGCCCCCCCACCAACCGAGGGCTGCAAGGCTCCTTTGTGTTGGCCTGAGGCCCCCAAGAGAGAGCGCAAAGGCGGCTTTTTCCAAAGCGAAGTGCCCCCCCCCCCCACCTCTAGCATGAGAAAAAAGGAAAAGGCCGTGGCTGCTTCTTGTCCTGGAGTTGCCTGGCAACCAAACGCTGGGGAAAGCCTGCCCAGGAGGGGAAGCAGTGAGGCCGCCCTCCCTCCGCAAAGGGAGAATCCCCATCTCAAGGGAAGCCACAGCGGAAGAGGCTGGGGGAATTGCTCAGGGACTGGCCCAGCCAGCCAGCGCAGGGGATTCCCAGAGGTCCTCCAAACGGTCCCTCCCTGCTTTCTTTCACGTGGGGATTGCGGAGTGGCATCCGGGGGCATCCGGTCTGCCTAGCTTTTCTGGACAGAACTGGGGCAAAATGTCCCCCAAACGGGTTTTCCCCCAGCCCAGCCACGCTGCAGGCTGTCACGGTCCCACCCTGCCTAGCCCACCGCCTCAGGATCCCACCAATTCAGTCTCCTCCTCCCGGCCTTCGAGGGCAAAATTACCTTGGAGAGATCGACCAGCGTGTTGGCTTGGTCGCTCAGCTTCCTCTGCTCCATCTTCACGCTTCTTAACCTAGAAAAGCGATGGAAACAACCAGCGGAGGAGGAAGACCCTCCCGATCTTTCCCTCTCCCGCCACCAGTCCTCGCCCCACCTGGAACAACCCCACTGAGGACTAGAATCCTGGCCAGTCCCTGTGATAAGGCCCAGAGGAAAAGTACAGGGCACAGCTCCACCTACTCACGGCCCCTCACAGAAGCCTGACCCGCTTGGGATAGAACCAGGCTGGGGAAAGCTGAAACATGAACCCAGAGCCCAGCTGAGTTGCAACAGGCCTCGGCAGCAGGTTCCCCCAAGCAAACACCGCTGCCCAGGCCGAAGGACGGAGCCCAACTTACTGGTGGATGGCTTGGAGGAATTTCCTCTGGTGCTTCCGGATTTTGCCATGGTCAATCTTCTTCAACAGCTTGGTGTGCTTGTAAATCAGCCAGGTTTCCCTAAGGACGTTGGCTGCAGCGTTCTTGATCTGCCAAAGAGAGTGCAGGGGTCGGCCGCTGAGCTTCCGATCTCCCCCCGAGGGCCACGTTTCTTCACCTCGGGAGAGAGTCCCAGCTTTCCTCCCAAGTGGGCATTTTGTGGGGATTTTAGACTACAACTCCCAGCAGTGCCGGCCAGGAAAAACGGAAAGGGTCATTGCAAAAGTAGGAGGGGCCGCTTGGAAGAAAGGCCTGGATGAGGCAGCAAATACTAATCTATCTCTTAAGACAGTGTTTCTCAGTCTTGGTAACTTTAAGATGCGTGGACTTCAACGCCCAGAATTCCCCAGCCAGCATGCTGGCTGGGGAATTCTGGGCGTTGAAGTCCACCCATGCTGGCTGGGGGATTCTGGGAGTTGAAGTCCACCCATGCTGGCTGGGGAATTCTGGGAGTTGAAGTCCACCCATGCTGGCTGGGGGATTCTGGGAGTTGAAGTCCACCCATCTGAAAGTTGCCAAGGTTGAGAAACACTGGTCTAAGAGGTTGAAAAAGCAAAGAATCTCACCCTCCCTCCACCAAAAAGATCCAGAAAAAATGGGGAAATGCAAGACTCCCACCCACCCCACTTTTCCTGTTCTTACGACATCTCCAGCCAATATCTGCATTTCAGCAGTACAATATTGCCCTGTTACAAACCAAACAAAATATTTCTGGAAAACGATTGGAGATTTGCAACTCTGGTTCAAAAGCCCACGAAGAGACCAGACGTCAATAAAATACACTTAGTCAACGTCTGGAGCAATATATGAATGCTTGAGGCCACCGTCAAACGAACTGCTCTTCTTCTCCGCCCAGCGGGAAGACCAGGAGAAAAGGGGAACGTCCGTGAGAAAGTGAGGCTGGGAAAAACGTGTCATTGCACAGCATAAAAACAGGACTCTTCGAACAAACTGGCTCTGGATGAGTTGGCTTTCTCTGGAAAGGCGTGATTTGTGAGTCAGGTGCCAAAAAGGGAACAGACAACCCACGGCACCCCCTCTACTTCCTTTGCATCTTCCAAATTTCTCCAAAAGACCAGACATCCCTGAGCCTCTTCATTCTCTAACCCCTCCTTTTTTAAAAAGGCTTCTCTTAAAACAAGCATCTTTTAAAGCTTCCCATACAGTTGAGAAAACAAAGGAAAAGCCATTTAAGTCCTGCTGCCGGAAAGGGGAAAAAAAGCTAGGCTCGGGGACAAGGCAGCTGCTCTGCTGACAATGGAGTAAAAATAAAAATAGAGGCTCTTCCACCCCCTTGCAGATCATCAGTTCAGCTTTTGATCTGACTGGGAATTTTCGCTCCAAAATAAGGTTCAGGGCCCACCGGAATGCAAAGAGGGTTTTACAGATGCTCTCACAAAATGGGTGCTGGGGAGAGAGAGGGCTCGTCCATTCATAAAACATCAGCCGCCAGCGAGAGCAATCTTAAGCAGCAGAAGTTAACGGGGATTGCTGCTGTTTCTGCCTTTCTGATCCCTCCTCCAGCTCCCTGGGGCTCTGTTCTCCCTTTGAATTTTTATTTTTTGCAAGAGTATAATTCCAAACTGAACCCGAGGTGGTTCACAGTTTTCATTTCCTCAAACAGCTCAGAGGCTCACCCAGGGCTGAGAGGCGTTCTTGGAAATAAAAATGGTGCAGGGGGCGCCAGCAAAATTTGCGTTGCAAAAGGCCTGTTTCTCGCAGACAGCCAGAGGAAGAGAAAGGAACGAGAGGGGGGGAGAGGAACGGAAAGAAATCGTCAAAGAAGCAAGGCTGGCGATAGCGGTTAGCTGGGAAGGCTTTAGGGAACTTCCATTAAGGAACCTCCACATTCAGAGGCAGTCTATCTCGTGGCTGGCCTTCCTCTAGCTTGCCTTTCTGGGGGAACAGGCTGAATCCCCAAACTCATCCAGCAGCGGGTGAACTTCCACAGCCTACACCAGCTATCTAGGGCCGCCCAATCAGCTAGAACTACAAATCCCATCACCCCACCCGGCAAGGGCAAAGCAGCTGTTCTGGAACGATGTGCCACTTTGGATCCCATCCATGGGATCAGCGCCACCCAGTGTGGTAGCATGAATCTGCAGGTGGGAGATCTAATTTAAAACATTTAGTTGCAAGAAAAGTGGATTATTCCAACCACGAAGTTGGATTCAGCACTGGCTCCCTTGTTTCCAGATCCTGTTTGGCCAACATTGTCTACACCGCCTGGGACTCCACCCTGGCAAAACCCTGGTTTAACCCTGGTTTGTTGTATCAACCGCAACGTGGCTCCGTTCCCACAACACGCCAAGCCACCAGCTGGGATCCACAAAGCATAGCAGCCAAATTTGCTCAATGGGCTTGACCCCAGCGCCAACCACAATACAGCCTTAAAGCACCGTATCTTAGCATGTTAAGCTTCAATTAAATAAATCATAGTTGGAGATGGGTTTGTTCCCTCCACCAGAGCAGGGTCCCGTTTGCACCAGGTCTAGATGGCCTTGTAATTGAACCCTTTTCTTTTTTTTTAATTGTTGCACGCAGCAACGTTTTGTTTCACGAGCATTTCGTTTTATTGGCGACTGCTTTTATCAAACTGTTTTTTTTTAATGGGAGCCTGTTGTATTATTTATTGACCGTTGCTCGCCGGGCCCCATCAGGAGGAAGAACAGTTTTAAAAGAAAACAAATGATTAATAAATCATAAGGCATGCCCCACTGGAGAACCGGGGGACGAAACGTAGGACTGCATGCAAAGCTCTTCTTTTCCCCATTAATTGCAACCGCCCTTGAAAAAGAAAACAAATAAAGGTTCCAGCCCTTGTGGTTTTTTAATCCAAGCCAGGGAGCGTTTAACTCATTATGACAGATGATCAGGAACATTCTCCAGGATGTCCAAAGCAAACGTTTAGAATCTTTGCATCATAGAATGGAAGGAGGGAAGGGAACAGAAGTCATCGAGTCCAGTATTTTTCAACCATGGCGATTTTAAGACATGTGGACTTCAACTCCCAGAATTCCCCAGCCAGCCATGCTGGCTGGGGAATTCTGGGAGTTGAAGTCCACACAGCTTAAAGTTGCCAAGGTTGAGAAACACTGATTTAGTCCAACCCTGGTGCAGGAATCCACTACTACAGCCTCTCCTTGTATGCGCCGTTCAACAATGGAACTCACTGCCACTAGATGGGCTGGTAATTTAGATGGTTTTAAAAAGTGGCCGGAGAAAGGCATGAAAGAATGAGCTATTAGCTAGCCTCGGGGGGAGGGTGCCACCTCCTGAATTTCTGGGAGTCAGGCGGCATATAGATTTAATAAATAATAATAATAATTAGCAACTATTTATTAACTGAATCCTGGCAGGGCAGGTTTGGAGGCAGCCAGGCACAAGGCAGGCACTAGGACCTGCACAGAATCCTGGCAGGGCAGGTTTGGAGGCAGCCAGGCACAAGGCAGGCACTAGGACCTGCGCGGAATCCTGGCAGGGCTCGGAGGCAGCAGCAGCCAGGACACACCCAGACACTGCAGCCGACACACTAACGTGCCGCGACACACAGTTCGGAAAGCTCTGTTTTGAGTGAACCTGCTCATTCCTTCGTGCCACCGCACGGTCGACGGGTTTGCACAGCCCCTGCGCTTACCCGCTTGGTGAGTTGGGTGTCCATCATGAAGTTGTGGACATGTTTCTCGGCCTTGGTCAGCTCTAGCTTACGGGCCACCACAGCCACCACCAGGGCGGTGCAACCAGCTCCCTAGAAGGGGGAAGAGAGGCCAAAATTCAGAATTAGCTCCAGAATCAATGCCGGTCTAGCAGGAAGTGTGTTGAGCTCCACCTGTTCGCCAATCTATTTTCCACTGTTGCCTGCTTCCCCTGCATACAGGGACCCTTTTTTCCCCAGAATGCCCCCTGTTCTTCTGCACTGCTGTCAGCTCTCAGAGCAATTCGAAAATCAAGCAGAATGAAGGCAGCGTGCCACCGTTCACTCAGGGCAGTGATTTCCACCCCACCGTGGGCAACTTCCAGAGGGAAAAATGCCCACTCCCAGAATTCTCAGCAATGGCCAGGCTGGCTGAGGAATTCTGGGAGTTGAAGTCCACACCTCTGGACATTGCCAGATGGAAAAAGGCTGGTTTGGATGAAGGATCAATAGCCCATTGCCGTTCACATATTTCACTCCCATCAGCTTCAGACTGAACAGGTGGAGACAAGGGATCGCAGGAGCTGAGATTCAGTATGTTTAAAGGCGAGCCGAGCCAATTTCCAGCCACTGCTTACTCCCTCCCCTCCCCATAATTAAAACGAAAGTCCATTTCATTCTGGACAATCAAATTTCCCCTGTATGCAAAGAATAACAAACCTGAAGTCTATTTCCATTTGTTTCTGTGGAAACAGTGGAAAACCCAGCAGAGGAAAGAGCCCAATTCAGGGCATACAGGGGTGCGACAGGCACCCTCCGCAGGGAAGAATCATTTTGCTGCTCCCTTAGCGGCGACCCCCTCAAGCAATCACTCCAGACTGAATGCTCTTCCTCCAGAATGCCCCCAAAACAGAGAAACTCATACAGGGGCACGGCTGCAGCCTTCTTGCAAATGGAACCAAACGCTTGGCCTAGCCAGTGAATTTCTCATAGGACAAGTAACATTTCTCTCCCAGGGCATCCTTGGTGGATCATCGATCTGAAAGGCGGCAGAGACTTTCCATGGATCGATGGGGACCTCTTTCCGGGCAGAAGGCCCCAAACTTTGAACCCCAGCGTCTTTGGGGAGTGGGGGGAAAACTCCAGCCATGGGGTGACAAGGAACATCCCCCACCCCGTGGAAGAGGTTCTCTTATTTATTTATTTATTTATTTATTTAATTTATTATTTAAATTTATACGACCGCCCATCTGCCCCAACGGGGGACTCTGGGCGGCTTACAATAAAAATAAGATTAAAATACAATATAAATTACAATGACCAAATTACGTAAGTTCTCTTATGTCCTGAGGTCTGCTTAGGGCAGGGTTTCTCAACCAGGGTTCCCCGGGAGATCACGATTTATTTAAAAAATCATTTCAAATTCGGGCAACTTCACGTTAAAGAGGTAAGTTTCGTTCTTTATTTTCAGTTTAAGAACACTGTTAATGCATCTAAACAGGCCTACCCATGAAACGGATATAATAATTTTGTAACTTCTGGCCTATATTTGAGCCTGAATGTGCAGGGGTTCCCCGAGGCCTGGAAAATATTTCAAGGGTTCCTCCAGGGTCCAGGTTGAGAAAGGATGGTTTAGGGCAGGGGTGGGCAAACCCCGCCCCTTCCATGCGATTGGCTCCCGCCCGCAAACCCCGCCCCCCAGTGCTTGTGATTGGCTCCCACCTGCAAACTCTGGCCCCCGGGCCGCGGAAATCCCAGAAACCCCCCCCCCCCCCCCGTCCCCGGTTATAAATATCCAAATGGCCCTTGGCAGAAAAAAGGTTCCCCACCCTTGCTCTAGGGCTTTAAACTTTCTCCCTAAAACCATGTTTTTGACAATCCACTCAATCTCCCCCCCCCTTTTTTTTTTTTGGCACTTCTTCCCCCAGAAAAGAAACTTCGGTGTTCGTTGCAATAACGCACCACTTTGTTACTCTTCCCCATCAACGCGAGTTTCTCTAGGAAAGGAAGGAGATTCGGGGATGAAACCATCTGGATTATCCCGCCCGCTGTCCGTGGTGCTGAAACGCGCCACCCCGTCGGCGCGAGACGTATCCTACTTTTCATCGCTTTAACGATAACGGCGTCTTGCCCTTTCTCTCGTTGGGCCTTATTCCAGTATTCACCCTCCTATCCATCAGTGTCAAAATCCTAAACTACGAGGCGCGGTGCCCCCCAGGAGCTGAAACCTACGAGTAGAATTTGCAACCCGGGCTGATCCGTATTTTCTCTTCCCAATTACAGGACCCCTTTTCAAGGTTTTCCACCGGCTGCCTCCCACGCCGGGCCGCTGCAGCTCTCCATAACCCATATTTCTTCTTGGGAATGGCGCTCAAGGGGGGAAGGCAGCCCTCCGCGGGCCGCTCATTCGCTGCTTATTTGAAAGGTTTATAGCTGCTTTTCTGCCGTGCCTGGCGCATATCTTCCTCTTGTCTGGGTTGAGGCACATGTTTGACTACCCAGTGCACATACAGCTTCGGTGAGGAAGGGAGGAAGGTGGAGAACAAGGGAAACTCATGAGCCCGGAGAATCAGAAGGCCAAGAAAGAATAGAAAGAAAGCGGATAATTCCATTTACCCAGGATCCTCTCTCTTACGGTCGCCGGCTCAAGGCTGGCCCACAGATCCGAAAACCAGAATCTCCCCAGGCATCTTTCTCAGCGCTCAACTATAGACTGCCCCTGAATGTGGAGGTTTTACTTCCATCAAGAGTCCTGCTGCCATAGACCAAAAGCCCAGGTAGATCAGCGGCCTATTTCCAAAACTGCCCACGCGCTGGGTCTGATTTCTTGGAAGCCCTTAAGCGATGCCTATGTCCTGTAACCTTTCCCAGCTTGGCAGCGTCTCCCTCCCCCTCCCCCCAAGCTAGTGCGCAAAGACGGATTGCATCTGTCTAGAAAACCCGGTACAAGGCCATTAATATTCCCCCCTGGCACCGAGCCAAGGAAACGCACGGGCGAGCAAATGAGTTTCCAGCGAGTTGATGTTTGGTTTTGAAAACCGCAACTGTTCCTACACGCACACAGGCCCCTCTAAGTGTGCGAGACAGCTGTTATGTCCTGCCCAGGTTCAATTAGGCTTTAAAGGCATGGCACACACCAGCGGCCGAAGATCGCCCGCAAGTCACGGCCAATGTGAAAACCACAGCAAAAACCGAGCCCTAAACATTGCATTTCAGAGGAAATCCCTATAAAGAGAACGGCAGCGCGCGTGTGCGTGTCTCGCCTTCTTGCCAAGCAGCGTAAAGGAACTGACAAGATCAGCTTTATCCAAATAATTATATCTCAGCCAAGACCGCCTGGGGCCAGGAATGGCCTGTCTGAAATCACACCAACTTCAGTCTGGTCTCTTTAAGGCTAGTAGCGGGCTTAAGGCAGAATCTTGGAAACTTCTGGACAAATTTCTCACCCTCATATATCGAATTATAAAGATGGGGGTCTCTTTGAAAAGTTTCAGATGCTTCTTCCTATCATCCATCCATCCATCCATCCATCCACCCACCCACCCACCCACCTTGGTCATCAGGGCTGGGTTGCTGTTTATGAGATAAAGGAACTACAGATACCGCTCCTACTTTGTGGTGGTGGATTTACGTCTGACGGTTGTTCCAAACCTCTCCCAGGCTTCCCACTCTCTCTCACATCAGAGTGGAAACGTGCGAGGCTGTGTGCACTTTTTCAAGGGGTGGGTGGATGTCGATACGTGTGGACATGCATGGAACGACGGCTTGGGGTACATATACTCCAGACTGTGTCTATTAAAATAGAATCCTTTTATCCATCCCCCCCACCCCTCTGGAGATTAAACTGAACCTGTCTCAGCATAACAGATCCTGTAATTAACAGACCTGGCTGATCTAAATTCTGGAGCATTCCTGTAAGACCTATTCCACTGGTGCTTTGGCATCCGAGCCTTCTCTTGTTCTCTCTCATGCAGAGGCACACAGGCACGGCAACGTTCAATATGCAAAAGGGCTTTTAAAAGAGCCCTTTTTTATTTTATTTTTTTAAAAAAAAGAGCCAGGAAAGATTCTTAGAGCTGACTGAAAGGAGCCAGCACTTTAAAAACAAAGAACGATCGAGCGCTGCCATTTTTAAAGCTCAGCTCAACTGGGAAGAAATGTGGTGACCAGGGTTGGTGGAACAGAAATGGTGCTGAACTGATTGGAAAACTCTAGTGAAAAGGGGGGAAACCCCCAGGTGGTTAACCACGGCTTTTCAATCACGCAGCACACACCATTTCCCCCAAGCCACACCCCTTGGCAACTGTTCACCCCCCCAAGGTTGCTGATGGATTCATTCTATCACGCTCTGTCTTTCCCAGGTCAAAGCCAGCAGAGGAAATGTGGTCTGCGAGGCAGAAATTAAATGGAATTCAATGTCCCTTTTTTTTTTTTTTTTTTGTTTCCTCCACTGTTAAAACACAGGGCACCCAAAAGGGTGCCCTCCATAACTCGGATCATTTTCGACTCTGGCCCGGCCTCCCAACGGATTGCAGGAAGATCGGAGAAGTCAAAATGTAGACGTCCAGCATCCTGTTCAAATCCATCCATCATCTTGCTCTGACCTGGATCAGGATCCTGGGTAGACCAAATTGACGCAGGTCTACACAGCAAGAGCCGTTGGGGGGAAATTCTGCAACTCGAGGGCTAGATCATCTATGAATCTTGCAAGCTCTCTGCTCAGTTCATCCCCTGAATTTACACACAGGGTTCCTGTTTATTTCTCCTCGCCCCCCCCCAAAGCACCAAACTGTACAGGTAGTCCTCGCTTAACAACCATTCGTTTAGCGACAGCTCGGACTTATGACGGTGCTGGAAAAACCCACTTATGACTGGTCCTCACACTTATGCCGTGGCAGCATCCCCACAGTCACGTGATCACGATTTGGGTACTTGGCAACCAGTTTGTATTTATGACCGTCGCAGCATCCTGCAGTCACGTGCTCGCCATTTTTGACCTTCTCGGCCGGCTTCTGGCAAGCAAAATCAATGAGGGAACCGCGTGATTCGCTTAATGACCACATGGTTCACTTTACACCCACGGTGATTCGCTTAACGACCGCCACAAAAAAGGTCGTAAAATTGGGCCAGATTCGCTTAATGACCACTTCGCTTAGCAACCGAAATTCCAGTCCCAATTGTGGTCATTAAGTGAGGACTACCTGTAGCTATGCCTGGGGCAGCCATTGGTGTTCAGCCCTGAGGAAAACACTTGTTTCTTCTTCTCACTCAGTATCGAAATAGCAGGAACCAACTCAGCTGGAAAAACTTCTCCCTCTCTCTCTCTCCGAGGTTGGGTGATCTGCCAGCCACCGCAGGAAAGCCACCCTAGTGTTAAAGGACTCATTTTCCGGATGAATGGCACCAAAAAGTCACAGCTTGTTACTGAAGTCCAACAGGATTTCCTCCTGGGCTCGGTTTGAGCTCTCCATCTTGTGAAGAACAGCTTAGTTATTTCTCATCAAGACGGTGGAGCTGTTTCTTCCTAGTTGTCTAACTTCACTGTTATTTATCACTTCAAGTATGCTGCTTTCATGCCAGGGAAGTGAAACATTTTTGGCATCCTGAAAGCCACATGGTTCATTTCCAAAATTAAAAATCAAGCTTCTGGCTAGCCCGCCAGCCTTGTCCATCCTGGCGGGATCCGAGCTAGTGGGTGAAGATCAGGAGCTGGGAATCGGTGGCTTGCCAGATGTCGAACTACAATCCCCAGCATCCTTCACTATCAGATGACCTGGGTGGGGGCTGTTGGGAGTTGTAGTTCAGCCACATCTGGAGGGCCGCTGCTTTCCCCATTCTGGGACCAGTGAGACAGAATTGACAAAAAGATTTGGCTGACAAAACAATGAGCAGCCAGATGGATTGTCTCCACTTCTGATGCTTTTCCGTGTTCTTTTTTTCCATTTTTTAAAAAAAGGTTTCTTTTTTTTAAGGCAGAGAAAGATGTTAGCTTTGGCCAGCTGGGCAGCTTTTCTTCCTGGAGAGAGCTAAATTTTTGCAGCTGATAGATTCAATTCCCCTCTCCTTTCTGCAGCCTAAGCTTGTTTCCACCATCGCATGCCCTGTCCTGTACAAACGAAGCTGGAAAAGTAATTGAGATGCCACCTCTGCTGTGCCAGGAAAAGGCCACAGCTCAGCTCAGAGGGCACCCGATTTTCAGGCAGGAAGCAGCCGGTTCGGATCCTGCTGTCTCAGATAAACCAGTTTCAAGGAACCAGGGCAGGCACAGAGGCTGGAAGAAACCACTGAAGATTGCAGAAGTGTCATTTCTCATGCAGAACGGTGGACCAGGAGGCATTAAGGGATAAAGTGCATGGCAATCCCATCTGCTGGGCATCAACCAGACACAGTGCCAAATCAATTACACCGGGATGCCAAAAGGACACCCAGGGGATCATCAGGATCTCCAGAGGCAGCTCTGATGCGTGGCAGCTTCCCCCCCAAAGTTGACCCAGAGAGAGACCTCAAGTCTGAAGCCTCACCCAGACTTTTACAATGCATTGTCTACATTTGAGAAATTAAAAAAAGGTAAAGGTTCCCCCCGCACATTTGTGCAGTCGTGTCCGACTCTAGGGGTCGGTGCTCATCTCCGTTTGTTAGCTGAAGAGCCAGCGTTGTCCGAAGACGCTTCCACGGTAATGTGGTCACATGACGCGCGCGGAACGCTGTTACCATCCCACCAAAGTGGTACCTATTCATCTCCTTGCATTTGCATGCTTTCGAATTGCTAGGTTGGCAAGAGCTGGGGTGAGTGCGGGAGCTCACTCCGTCACGCGGGGCTAGGGATTCGAACCTCCAAACTTGTATTAATATTAAGGCACCACAAGTGGTTCCAAGGTGGTACTGCAGCTTACAAACTGGAACTTGGGTTAGCTAGTAAAGTTAAAGGTCCGTCCCCCCCCCGCACATTTGTGCAGTCGTGTCCGACTCTAAGGGCTGGTGCTCATCTCCGTTTGTTAGCCGAAGAGCCATTTGCATGCTTTCGAATTGCTAGGTTGGCAAGAGCTGGGGCGAGTGCGGGAGCTCACTCAATGGGCTTGACCCCATTGACCCTAGCGGGGCTAGGGATTCGAACCTCCGAACTTGCGATCTTCCGATCAACAAGCCTGGCGTCTTACCCGCTGAGCCACCAATGAGAAGGCGCCGTTCAAGAACGTACAACTGGGGACGCCTCGACACAGAACCGACCAAGGATCCAGCAGTCTCTCAGGATGGCACGAAGCATGGGGTCTACGTGCCGGGAAGCACCTGGTTCAACCCCTGGCATTTAAAAAAAAATCATAATACAGGGCAAGTTTTCTCGTCCTCATTCAAAATCTTTGCATTTTCTGAGACTGCACCAGTCCCCTGGACCGGTTTTTCCGGCAAGCCCCACGCTTCTCAACCCATGGTGCATTATTGGGAAGCACAAGCGAAGCAGCTGGAATCCCAGATAAAAACTTTGAACCGTGCAATAAAGTAGGGTGGAATGAACAGCACTGAACACCGTCTTCCCATTCTGTGAGTTCAGAAAAGCCACATTTCTAATGTACGTAAGTCTATATGGATCTGGCAATGCACCAATTTGAGAGAGATGGATAGATGAAGGTAGATAGGTGGATGGATGGATGGAGATAGAGCCAGAGAGATGGAAAGAACAGAGAGAGATAGAAGATAGAGAGAGATGGATAGATGGATGGATGGATAGAGAGAAGAGGTGGATGGACAGAGAGAGATAGATGGATAGATAGATAGATAGAGATAGAAGATGGAGAGAAGAGAAAGATAGAAGATGGATGGATGGAGATAGATGATAGATAAAGATGGATGGATAGAGAGATAGATAGAGAGAAGATGGATGGATGGAGAGATAGGGAGATAGAAGTTGGGTGGAAAGAGAGATAGAGAGATAGAGATGGATAGATAGAGAAGATAGATAGTAGATAGATAGATTTAAGGTGCTGGGCTAGAAACCAGGAGACTGAGTTCTAGTCCCACCTTAGGCATGAAAGCCGGCTGGGTGACCTTGGGCCAATCCCTGTCTCTCAGCCCAACTCACCTCACAGGGTTGTTGTTGTGGGAAAATAGGAGGAGGAAGGAGTATTAGGTATGTTTGCCGCCTTGAGTTATTTATAAAAATAATAAAGGCGGGATAAAAATAAATAGGATGATGATAGATAGATGATAGATAGATAGATAGATAGATAGATAGATAGATAGATAGATAGATAGATAGATAGATGATAGATGGATGATGGATGATGGATGATAGAGAGAAGAGAAGAGAAGAGAAGAGAAGAGAAGAGAAGAGAAGAGAAGAGAAGAGAAGAGAAGAGAAGAGAAGAGAAAGATAATGGCAGACGCTCTGGAATTCTCGGCAGGTTGCAAATCAGTTTCTGAAAAATCAATCTGGCAAGGACATCGTTCCCCAGTTGCAAAGTATCAGCAACGATTGGCGAGCGGTGATTTTTATTTCCATTTCTTTTGCAATCGCTACTTATTTTTTTCCTCCCACCCCCTCAGGGGACTACCCCAATCAAGACCATTAACCAAATGAAAGATAAATGAACAAAAGACAGCAAGCATGGAAGAGAAGGTTTTTAAAAACGAAACAGCTTTGCTTAATGCAGTGGGTGGACAGGGTGTTGCGGATGGGCCCCAGCTGGGAATCCGGGGGACATCTGGATCCGCTGATCTGGAATCAGTGCCAAAACGAGGCAACACCTCCAACGGTTCAACATCCTGTTTCCCACAATGACTCGCCAGCATTTTTGAAAAGACCGCTGGCAGGGAGCGAGGGAAGGAATCCTTCTTTCCCTTGACTCGCCTGGGCTGCATTTACGAGGCAGACTGCTCTTGTAGAGGGAGGCTTTACTTTTGGGAAGCATAGCTAGTAAAGATCCCTGGCTGGATCAGGCCAAATGTGGATCACAAGCCACCACATCTAATTCTTTGCAGGAGACAACCCATCTGGAAAGGAAGACACCTAGATACGAGATTCCCCCCCATCCCTATTTTATTCTTTCCCCCCCCACCCCCAACTTGATTCAGGGGGTCCCTGCCTCTGCCTTCATTCTCGTGCGCCCCCTTCCCTGACGCTGCCCCAAACTAATATCAATCATAAACTTTATTTCCGGCTCTTTTAGCATTTCAACCCATGTGAATTTTCAAAACCTGCTTTCGAGGGCGGCGGGCCCCTTTTAAAAATCAGTCCAAATAAGTCAAAGGCATGGGCAGACCCTGGTCCCCAGGGCCTGATCTGGCCTTCCAGGGGCTCCCATCCAGCCGGCGGGGCTCTGAGTGAAGGCTTTCCTCTTTTGCAAACATTCCTGGGGAGACTGCAAAGCCGAGATATTTTGCTTCGCTTTGCTTCGTGGCTAAGCATCATGGCGAGCGCGGTTTCATCACGTCAAGCAGCCCGTGAGCGCTCAGGAGCTCCAGCCTGGAAGATGAAGAGGCAACCTCAAGAGTTCCTGGTTGCATTGCTATTCCAGGCAATTGAACGTGCATCCCCCCCCCCCCATCTGATCACCCTTTCAAGAACGGGCTTTTGACCTTCCTGGTCTCCTTAGCAACCAGAAGGGTTAGGTGCGCTGGTATTAAATGCAATTATCTAGCAGTAATTGCTAGAAAAACGAGGAAGAGCAGAGGTATGGAGCAGCTGGACAGAAACCCAGAATGCAAGAGACGGGCTCTTTCTAAATATTCAAAGGATCCAAAGCCAGCGCAGAAAAGTAGGTGCAGAGGAACAGCATCGCATTTTCCTAAATCAGGGCTATCCAACACGATGTACCAATGGCCACATCTGGCCGTTGGGCGATTTCTCAGCCCCATTCCAAAGAGTGAGCGGGTCCAGGCCTAACTGGGCGGGGCCTATCTGGAAAGGCCTCACGCTGGGGCTTGGGCCCGGTTCCTCCTGTTAGCTGAGCTGCTGCTCCACCCTTCTGCTAAAGCTCAAGGTTCTAGTCCTCATGGTTCCGAATAAAGAATCCATTGCACCAAAGCACGGGCTGGGACGTGAGAGCGGCTTTCTGATCCTTAAAGGGTTGTCCCAGGGGAGAGGCTGTGGATTTATTTTCCCTAGGGTCGGAGGGGGTGGAAGCTTTACAGAGAGAGATCCAAATTCGAATTATGGAGGAATGTCCTAACTGCGAAAGCTCTTAAGCAGAAAAACACCTGGAGGTTTCGAGCAAAGATTAGACAGCCATTTGTCTGGGATGTAAGGAGATTGCTGCCTGACCTTTAAGATCCGTTCCAAGCCTATGATGTTTTATACCGAGTCAGACCTTGGTCCAGCTATCTCGATGCCAGTCCTGCCCCTGTTCGCCCCATGCACAAACCCAGGTGCCTAGACTAACCGTGTTGCACAAACAACTAAAACTCCATCAAGAGCGGGACAGGAAAGAGTTTTAATCTAAATATCCCTGGGTTAGATGGGGGTGACAGACCCTCCCGTAGCCCACTGGGTTGGGCAAAGACTATAACCAGGTCAGAAGTCAAACCTGGTCAAAAGTGACCTTGTTCCCGAAACAGAAACAGGAATATGCCAGCTGATTTGGCATATAAATTTCGAGGAAGAGAATCTCTGTAGCTCAGGGTTGAACTGTGGAGTCCTTGGTGCTCTCTGCTTGCAGACGTTTCATGACCTGACTAGGTAACATCATCAGTGCTGGTGACGGTGGGGTTTGCTCCCTGTTTCTATACAGCAGCTTGCCCTGCCCGTGTTGGTGGGGGTGGGGGTGGGGGTGGGGGGGTGGGACAGACAGGCAGAAGATTAGCAGAGCGTATCCATGAACTAGCAGTCAGAAGACACGATGAAAACTCCTTAATCGCACCACACGTGGACAGACTCAACCAGAGTTTCAGCTGGGAAACGGTGAGCATCCTAGGCCAAGCCAAGTCCAAAAATGCCAGGGAATTCCTGGAAGCTTGGCATTCAGACAAATCGGCCATCAACGGATGCATGGAGATAAACCACATTCACACACCCTTCAAAAGAGACAATAAGAAAGCTAAGAAGGAAACCAGAAGACCAGAACACACCCACTCCAGCAGCCAACACCCAGATAAGCAGGGATCAACACCAGACAGACAATCCAGCAGAAAACAGTAATCAAGGAACCACCAAGGAGAAAACCACACTCCATCAACCCTGGCGGGGCAAGCTGCTGTATATAAACAGGGAGAAAACCCCACCCTCACCAGCACTGATGATGTTACCTAGCCGGGTAATAAAACGTCTGCAAGCAAACCAGCAAGTTCAGAGAGCACCAAGGGCTCCACAGTATAAATTTCCCCACACTGCGTGTATAACCAATTTGCATCCTTCCCCAAACTTGGGTGGGTAGAAAGATCCAATCCATAGGATGCCCCAGAGCTTCCGCCAGCCAACACATGCATTTTTTTTTTTAAAAAAGGAGGTTTTCTCGCCTTACCATGATTCCCGTGAGCAGACAGACGCCTTTCCCACAGTACGTGTGCGGAACCATATCACCGTAGCCGATGGAGAGAAATGTGATGGAAATCAGCCACATGGCCCCCAGGAAGTTGCTGGTCACGTCCTGCTGGTCGTGATACCTACCAAAGAAATACAGGCCCCTGGGGTGAAACTACGCAACTACAATCAGGTGGCACCAAAACATTTCTCATGGACTTGGACCCACCACGATACTCTCGGGAGACATTGGCTTCCACGGGGACCACAAGGATGCTAAAAAATTCCACGGACGTTTGCTAATTTAGACTGGCACAGATTGCTACCCTCCAACGTCCTGACACCTGCCCAAGAGTGGGTCTATTTCCCCCCCCCCGTTTTTTTACACTTTTAAGTATCCTACCGAAGCCCTTGAAATGAAAATGATCTACCTATCTGAGGAATTTTCTGCACACACACACACACACACACACACACACACACACACACACCGTCCTTTGGGATTACGCTCAGCTTTCTCTCTGTCACTCGCTTTATGAGCCTGGTTAATGAATATTGATTGCTCTCCCTTTTCAGCAAGGAAGATAGGTTGGATTTGGGTTAAGATCGTTTGCAGGTTTTTCGCCAGTTGGAAAGGGCCCCTGAAAAACAGCTTCATTATGCACACTGCAGATGTATTATTTTTTTCAAGAGCAAAGACTACATCTTGGCTTCCACACAGCCCAAAGCATGCGAGCCAAGGGGACTGAGAACCAGAATTTTCTGATCTGGACATTCACTCAATCATGGGATGGCAGCAAAGAATTTGGGGTCCTCCCCCCCCGAGATCTTTCCTGACATCTTGTCATCCAATTCTCTGCAGTCCAGATCCGACAGCCCTACTCAAATCACACTTCCCTATGAATGAAACAACAGGTCAGCAACTGGATGCCTCAGGAGCCCGCCCGCCCACTTTTAGTGAGCACCATTTGGCCCTTCAAGCGGCTACCAAAAGGCAGAGAAAGGAATTAGTCATACTTTTCAGAGTTTTTTTTTTTTCCAGTTCAGGGCTAAGATTGAGTCCAGAGAAACAACGGGGGTGCCCACAGAACCAGCATCGCTGCTCGAGAAGCATCTGCAAAGAGGATAAAACTTTTGCCCCCCAACAGCCAAACCAACGTGGGTCCAAATATGCCAAGCATCTGATTGCACCCCTTCTTTTTTCTACATGCTTCCTCTCACCCCCAACAAGGAAGCTCTAAATTCTCCCAGGTAGGACTGGAACATAAAATATGACGTCCGAGGCAGGAGCTGGCTTGGCAGAATCCCCCCCGCCCCCCAAATACTTAAGCAAGGAAAAACACCCAGTACTGGTTCTTGCAGGAAGTGTTGCCGGGGTTCAAGACGGGAAAACTCAAATCTCACAGCCTGATCTGTTTCCAAAAGGAGAGGCTCTGGGTTCAAATCCGCCAAGGAAAGACCATTTTAAGGACTTCTAACCCAGGAAGCCTAGACGCCGGTTGAAAAGCTTCAATCCAAAAGCTCACTCCTTGTTGCTGCAAGTCTCTTTCTAAAGCTAAGGGATACTGTATTGGTTGGAGAAAAGAGAGAGAGAAAGTAAGGGAACAAAGAGAAAGGGAAAGGAAAAGACGAAGAAGGGGAAGGAAGAGAGGGAGGGAAAGAAAGAGAGAGAGAAAGGAATGGAATGGAAAGGAAGAAAGGGAAAGGAAGAAAGAGAAAGGAAAAGACAAAGAAGTGAAAGGCAGGGAGGGAGGGAAAGAAAGAGAGAAAGGAAAGAGAAAGGGAAAGGGAAAAGGAAAAGGAAAAAAGAGAAAGAGAAAGTAAGGGAAAAAAGAGAAAGAGAAAGGAAAAGACAAAGAAGAGGAAGGAAGAGAGGGAGGGAAAGAGAGAGAGAGAGAAAGGAATGGAAAGGAAAGGAAAGGAAGAAAGGGAAAGGAAGTAAGAGAAAGGAAAAGACAAAGAAGTGAAAGGCAGGGAGGGAGGGAAAGAAAGAGAGAAAGGAAAGAGAAAGGAAAAGGGAAAAGGAAAAGGAAAAAAGAGAAAGAGAAAGGAAAGAAAAAACAGAAAGAAAGGACAGCACAGCAGAACTATCCAAAATGGCGCCACCGGTCTTAGGCAAGCTGCTCACTATAAGCCTCTGTCTCCTTCCTCATACGATGTGCGAGATAGCAATACAGGCCTACCTTAGGGAGAACTGCAGCCTCCCAAAAATGTTAATTCCAAACGCTCCACCCACTCAGGTTTCCATCTCACCCAATCCCAAGGGGGTACAGAAATCTGTCGTGGGGATCCCCGCCCAACTTGGATGTCAGCTAGAGTCAAACTAGTTTTTACAGGAAGCAGAGAGCCAATGCTGGAGATATCCTTCAACCTAGCAAGTTCCGTATACCAGAAATGTGAAGCGAAAATGTTTGCATCTTTGAGTTCAAGGCACAAAGTTCTGCCTCTTAGCGGTGACCCTAAAACCTGGCCCAGGGTAAGTGAAGCTACAGCGTGGAAGCATCAGAAAGATGTCACACAGCAGGGTGTGTCTGTGTGTGTACAAAACAGACAGACAGAATACGGGACAATCTATCTTTAAGGATTTGCCCATTGCCAGGAAATCTGTAATCAAAAAGGCACCATATGTGCAGAAGAAGAATGCAAGAACAGAGAAAAAAGACTGAAGTTTGCAGAAGCAGGTAAGAGAGAGAGAGAGAGAGAGAGAGAGAGAGAGAGAGAGAGAGAGAGAGAGAATGGAGGGGGATTTTAACTAGCTGGTCAGCAAAGCTAAGGGATACTGTATTGGTTGGAGAAAAGAGAAAGAGAAAGGAGGGGGGAAAGGAGAAAGAGAAAGAAAAAGAGAGAAAGAGAAAGGAAAAGAATGGAATGGAATGGAAAGGAAAAAAGGGAAAGGAAAGGAAGAAAGAGAAAGGAAAAGACAAAGAAGGGAAAGGCAGGGAGGGAGGGAGGGAAAGAGAGAAAAAGAAAGAAAAAAAGGAGAAGGAAAAAAAGAGAGAAAGAGTAAGGAAAGAAAAAGACAAAGAAGGGGAAGGGAGGGAGAGAGGGAGGGAAAGAGAGAAAGAAAGGAAAAAAGAGAAAGGAAAGGAAAGGAAAGGAAAGGAAAGGAAAGGAAAGGAAAGGAAAGGAAAGGAAAGGAAAGGAAAGGAAAGGAAAGGAAAAAAGAGAAAAAGAAAGGAAGGGAAAAAAGAAAGAGAAAGAAGGGAAAAGACAAAGAAAGGGAAGGGAGGGAGGGAGGGAAGGAGGGAAAGAAAGAGAAAAAGGGAAAGAGAAAGGAAGGGGAGAGGAGAAGGAAAGAAAGGAGAAAGAGAGAGAGGATGGAATGGGGGTCTAGACCTAGACCATCACTATGGCTGGTCTCTCGCAAAAGGGGATAGCCCACCCTTAACCTGTTTTCACCCATCCAGACCCCCAGAAAGACGTTTACACTGGCAGAAGGCAAGATGGTCTCCCCCCCCCCCCCCCGCCTTCCACATCGATTCACACCCATGAGCCCTGGGCAATGCCGCTGCACGCCCCCCCCCCCCCAGCGGCTGGGAAAAGCAACCCTTGCAGGAAGCCATAAACCCCCGTTTCTCCCCATCTCGATGCCGCCCGCTTGACTTCCAGCCAATTCCGTACAAAGAGCCATTTCGGCGGGTCTCCGTTCCCTGGTTGTTAGGGAGTCCCGCCTACACCCCACGTGGATGCCACCTCCCCGCGCTGTCACTAGCGCACCGTCGAGAAAAGACTCCGAACGTGCTGCGTGTGTGCGCGCAGGCGCGCGCGCGCGCGTGTGTGTGTGTGTGGCGAAGTGTTACCCCTTCTTTCGGCACACAAGCTTGCATTTTCCGGAGAATGCCAGCCCACAGGGAAGGGAGGTTACAAAGAAGATGGAAAAGGAGGGGGGCTTAATTCACATTCACCCCATGACTTTTTTTCCCCCTTCCAGCTGAATTGCAAAATTGGAAGGGAGGGGGGAGTTACACGTGGGCCTGGGAGTCAAATTTAGACTTAGAAGCAAAAATAATTTTAAAAAAAGTTTTGCTACCCACTCTTGAAAACGACCTTCCCCAGCCCAGTGACCCACATGCTTTGCACAACGGCTCCCATTAACAGATGCAATGGAGCAGGGAAGGGGGAGTGTTTAAAAAACGCTGGGGGGGGGGGGTGGAAATCTGGTTTCCCCACTATTTTTGCCTTCCTGAACTCTTTGGAATAGGGTGGGTTCCTAGCGTCAACGTTTCTGGATGTTGTACAACATATTGCTGGCTGAGAACGATGGGGATTGGTGTGTCTCATGAAGCTGAGTGGTCTTTGAGAGCAAGTGGTTTCCCAGAGAGAAACAGCAATTGAAGTGGACAGCGTCATGCTCTGTGGGAATGACCTTGGGAGACAGGAGGAGAGCCGCAGACGGGACAATTTTTAAGATTTAATTTCTCACGAAAAATGCTTAGGCCCCCCCGTTCATCCCGTTGCCCTCTTTCTCGGCTATGTCCACGTTAAAACACAGCCACCAGATTCTTTCTGGAGGTTACGCTGCAGCAGAGAAACCCTGAGCTAAGTTGGCCTGCCTGCCCTCCCGCCCTCCCGCAAGAAAAAGCAGGCCCAACCCTTGCTTTCATTTCCCTCGGGGTGCATCATGCGCAGCACGTGTGCGCACCCACGGACATCATGCGCCACTGTGGGCCGCACGCGCCAGCTCACCTCTCACACACGCGCACCGTCCAGGCGGCGATGATCCACAGGGAGATGCTGAAGACCAGGAGGACCGTCCCGGGGCAGATGGTCATCAGCGTCTTCATCACAAAACGGGTGTTGAAGTTAATCTTGTTCAGAGCCCCGATGCTGCGGGACGAGGCGTCCGTGAAAAGCTTGCTGTGAAGAAGCATAACTCGGGCGATCAGATAGAGGCGGAGGAACATGGGGATGGAGAGAATGATGTCCACGTCAGCCTCGGCCCGGGAAGGCGTGTACGAGAAGGCCAGGCGGGCGGTCCAGAAAAACTTATATTCCCCAGGAATGGGGTGCACGGCGCAAACCAGCATCTCGAGGCTGATAAAGAGGATGCGCTCATAAGTCATGGCGATCCGCCAGTCGTCGGCCCCGTTGTCAATCACAAAGAGCTGGCGAAGGCAGAGGGGGGGAAAAAAAAACAGTTCAGAGCCAAGATTCTAGTCCTTAAGAAACCACCCCTTCCTCGCTCACTTTCTCTCGTCCTTTACAATCCTTTCTTTCTACACTCTTTCCACCGTTCCTTCCTTTCCTGCTTCAGTTCCACCCCTTTCAAACTTTCCTTCCTTTCATCCCATCGATAGCCCGTGAACTCAATGGTCATCCTTTTCTTTTTAAATTCTAGCAGAGGACAGCCAAAAAGAAAAAAAAGCTGAATTATTTCTTGCTGGCAAAAAACAGACCAGCAGCCGGTCTCTTCTTGGCTGGGAATTGGCAATTACTGGCAGAAAGCAAGCCAGATGGATGGACTGGCCTGTTTTTTGCTGGCAAGCGAGGAACAAGATGTACTGTTGAAGGGTCTGAGCATGTTTAGTGATGTCAGGGATTAAGCCCCGCCTTGAGGGCCTCGGGCAGGGACATCCTGGCACGGCAGGCGCGGCGTATCTTCTTTCGGACCTTACATCATGATCTCAAGGCTCATGCACCACCACCTCTTCTGTGTCCACGAGAACCTCAAATATCGCCTGTGTCTCCTGAACTCCGACGTTACGTTGGAATCCGCCTCGCCATTTCCTCCAAAAGCTTCCGTTTTTCCACCTTATGCCCAGTGGGCTTGAGAATTCCTTTCCAGTTTCTCAGTTTGGAGCTGACTTTCTCGGGGGAGCCTGAAGAGGAGGTCCAGGTTAGGGGAGTTGCAAGTTTGGGGGGCCCCATCTTTCCGCCACCATCACTCTCTGCCTGCCCAGCTAGAACTTCAAAGTTGAGCCAGATGTTTTCCTCCTTGTTAGCTGAGAGACTGACCAGGGTCTCCAGGTGTGGCGTGTCCATTTCAAGGAGGGAGACATTTGGCCAGGACAAAGCCAGATGCTGGAACAGGCAAGACTCCGGTTGATTCAGAAACATTCTTGGGTTTCTACATTTTTCCATTTTTCGGAGGGAAGAAAGGTCAGCCAAAAGGCGCAAAGTCTATTTTTCATCCCTGGCATTTTAATCAGCATTTCCCCACATTTCTCTGTGCACATGTTCACCCACAAGACTCCCTCTTTTTCTGGCCCATTTATACACACCCGATTCATTGCCTCACTTTTTCACCCCAGCCTGGCTGCCTTCCACACCAAATCTGCCCCTCACTTCTGCATCTGGCTTGGAAACTTTTCCTGGCTTGTCTTAAAGAGAGGATCCGGAGCTCTTTTCTGGAGCAGCAGGAATCCTGGGGCCAAAAGTCAGCCAGAAGCTCAAATTCTCCTGCCTATGGCAGCATTACAAACTATAAGTCTTGGGCCACAGAGATGATGCAGAGAAACCTCTGTCTTTTTCCATCCCGTCTTTCAGCTGAGATGGATCCATCTCTCTATGGCCAGAGAGAAGGAAGGAAGGAAGGAAGGAAGGAAGGAAGGAAGGAAGGAAGGAAGGAAGGAAGGAAGGAAGGAAGGAGAAGCAGAGGGAGGGAGGGAGGGAGGGAGGAGAAGCAGAGGAAGGAAGGGAGGGAAAGAGAAGGAAGGAAAGAGAGAAAGAGAATGCAAACTGTTGCCAAGCGCCCAAATCATGATCACGTGACCGCGGGGATGCTGTGATGGTCGTAAGTGTGAGGACTGGTCATAAGTCGGTTTTTCCAGCACCGTCTTAAGTCCAAACCGTCACTACACGAATGGTTGTTAAGCGAGGACTACCTGTACTCCTATATTGAAGCCTGGAGCTTAAGGACCTGCTCGGAGATGTTAAAAGATGTCCTCGCAGGAGATGCTCTTGCACGCAACTGAATTGCATTTGAATTCCCTGGAAAATGTTTGAAATTGCCCAGAGCGAGATGCTAATTGAGGGGAATGGGAGAGAAGGATCGAGGGAGGATTCCCGCGCCCGCTTCCCAGAGCTTCGATCCCCAAAGTGAGCCCCCCAACCATCCAGCTGTCTTTCCCTCGAAACCTTTCAGTTCAACGACTTCCAACACCACTTACAAAGTGAGATTTGCACCAGAAAAACTCAACCTGCTTACAGCTTTATTTGAAAATAAATTCTCCCAAAGAGGCGAGCCACACTCGAGCTGGCGTGAATTAAAAAACCGACCAACGTTTGATCGAGCCGGTTTGATCGAGCCGCTTTCGTTCACATAGGGAGAAATGCAGCCAGAAGCGTTTGAAAACATCCCCCCTCCATTTTCCACCTCTGATCCTCACGCAGCGCGATTCGAGCCTCCGCCACTGAAGTTTCAGAGCTGACTCTTTTATGGCTTTTATTATTTTTGATTATTTCAGCCAACAAGGGGGCTAACCGTTTCTTCCAGGCTAACCAGCACTTGCTGAGGTTTGTGCCAACATTAATTGCCAAGAAATCCAGTTGCAGGGCAAATGATACCAATACAGTAACTGGCTGTTGGAAGCAGCTAACGTGTTGCAAGATCCTGTCTCCTCCCCAACCCACCGTCTTTCCAGCCAGCAGCCTAATTCGAGCAATGCCAAAGGTCTTAAACTCTGAGATGGATTTTTCCAGTTCTAGCAGAGATGGGAAAGGAACATTGCAGGGAAAATGTCGGGACATTCAGACCTGATTGGGTGAGTAGACAGTACCCCCGGTTGAGTTTTGCAGGTTACGGATCTTGGGCGAGGTGAACGTGTGAATCCAGCTTGCAATAATATGTTTGGAGCAATTTATTTATGTATCAAATTTATATGGCCGCCCATCTCACAAGAAGTGACTCTGGGCTGTGTACAACAGAGATATAAAACAATAAAATCAGTCATTATTAAAAAGTTTAAAAAGCAAAAGGCAATTTCAAGAGCCCATAGAGAAATTGCATGCAATTTCCTTCGGTGTTGCCCAGCCCGCAACAGCGGGAACAACAAAGCATGGTGTTCACACAGATCAAAGCCGTGAATAATACTTATTTACGTTCCTAGAAAATCCAGAGACTCAATGCTGAGATAGGGAAGCAGGGAGTGTGTTGATGGTGGTAGGGAAACAGGGCCTTGGTGACAGCAAAACTGAACTTTGGGGGGAAAGGGGACCAAGCAGCAATCCAACAGACAATTGCTAAAGGCACAGCCTTGCTTATGGTGACTTCATGTTTCCAGAGGGGTCCCAGCAGATGCGGGATAAGATCCATCTTGTCTGGTCCACAGAAGCTAATCAGGATTGGGCCTGGTTCTGACTAGGATGGGAGACCACCAGGAAATTAGGGCTGGGAAGTTGGAAAAAACATATCAGAAGAAGGGCAAGGCAAACTTCTTTTGTACTGTTATCAGGAAAACTGCAAGAGATGCGTCACCGGCTCAGCTCCACAGAGGCTCGGCTTTATGCCTCTGAACAGAAAACTTTCCATTTTTATCTGAAGAGGCCTAGCCTTCTGAACTCTGGCCATTTTTAGCTGGGTAATTAAGAGCTTTTTCCATGCAGCTTAAGCGCAGGTTGATGGCCCTTTAATTATGTTTGTCAGCTGCTTTGGGAAGCCTTTGTTCTGAAAGCAGAATCTAAATTTCTTAAAGAGGGAGCTAAGGAACTGCGCCCCGGAAAGTCATACCAATTGTCATCCACTGGCTTGCAAAAAATTTGCTCTTTTCCCCTTTTTCCACACAAAGCTTTCCCAGCCTCCAAAAGCTGGGGGGCTACGGCTTTGAAGAGGCAGCAATCTTCTTGCCTCAGCCTACCCTCCCCGTTCGTAGCCCCTTCTGTGCTGCACGCTGTACATGCTCAGAGGCACGGCCCATTTCTCACAACTGGCCACGAGAGGGGAGGGAAAATGCAGGAATCACTAAGTGAAAGGCAGGAATCATCCCAGGAGGTGTGTGTGTGTGTGAGGGGGGGAGGCATTTAAACCCCCTCCCACCGAATCTAACTGAGAGCTCAAGCAAGGATTGGTTTGAGATGCGGGAAATTGAAAGTCACTCTCGAAGGCTGTTCCTGTAACCATGGAGACCCACAGCCATCCGGTGGGATGATGGTGGGTCTACAGAGGCTTTTCCAGGTTGAAAAATCTCCCTTCCCTTGGACATTCAGGGCCCTGGGATATATATAAATCATTTTCTTTTGGTGGGGAGGAGGAAAAAGAAGCAGGCAGGCAGGGGGGGCCTTTCTGTAGAAGCAGAAAAACAGATCAGCCCCTTCATTCTTTTCTGTCACCCCGGGGTGGCCTTTTAAAGGGCAAAGCGTGCCCCTTAACGTTTTGCAGAAGCTAAACGCGCCACCGCCCGCTTTCCCCCTGTCTCTGCCCAACTTGGGAGGCAACTCACATTACAGACCACGAGAGTTGGATTCACACATGCTCGGCGCGAGCGGACGAGCCCCACGGCGGCTCGAGGCGTCGTGCAGACCGAGCTACGACAGATCCACCTGCTTTGGGGTCGGCGTGCCCATTTTTCTCTGCAGGGGAGAAGAATCTCAGGGCTTGAGCGGAGCTTGCTAATTAATTAATTAAACCTATTTTCCCATTGAGGCCAGCCATCCTCTAGAGCAGTGTTTCTCAGCCTTGGCAACTTTCAGATGGGTGGACTTCAACTCCCAGAATTCCCCAGCCAGCATGCACTGCTGTAGATCTGTCTGTCCGTCCATCCATCCATTTTTCCATCTATCTATCCATCTATCATCTGTTTAAACATCTATTTATCCATCGATAAACTCTCTCTCTCTCTAAATATCTCTCTATTATCTATCATCTATCTATATCTAGCTGTCTCTCTATCTGGTATCTATCTATCTGCATCTGCATCTGCACCCACCCACCCACCCACCCAAGAATTCCCTTTATTTTCAGTATCTTGGGGTGCGTGCTGATTCGTATGCAGTCGAAACACAGAGCAGGGCCAGTGTCAGAAAGCGTGGGTTTGCAGAAGCGGGGGAAAAAAACTGTTAAGGAAAGATAGAGCCAGTCGGTCAACCTCAGCCCAACTCAGGCTGCCCTAGTGATCAAACCAGAGTATAACGCTTTAAAATCTCAAAAGTAAAAATGCACATCAATGCAATCACAAATTAAACACAACACCAAACCTGAAACAGCCCAACTGCAACTGTTTATCGCTCTGCTGAATCCTTAAAAAAAAAATAAAAAAAAATTCAAACATCGGATTACATTTGGCGACTTAAATACCTGGACCTCCCGGGTGTGATAGGCGATGATAAGCCCCAGTAAAATTGCAGTGGAGAGGCTAATGAGACACTTCAAGGCCAGGGAGAACATTGAACCCTGCAAGGGGGAGAAAAAAATAGTAGATTAGGTTGTGATCCATAGGGGCCCCTCAGTTCCAAACAAGCTGGTTGCAAAGATTTACATTTCTTAAATTCTCTGCACAAGTTATACGCTGAGCCCTTCGAAAATAAGATTTGGACCAGATGCCCTGGTGAATTATGTTGTCCCCAAATGGTCAGATTCCCCCCCCAACCTATTCTATTCTATTCTATTCTATTCTATTCTATTCTATTCTATTCTATTCCATTCCATTCCATTCCATTCCATTCCATTCCATTCCATTCCATTCCATTCCATTCCATTCCCATCTCCACAACCTTGACCCTCTGTAGGTTCCAATAATTACAAGCAAAACAGGCATTTCAATAAAATGTCCCGAGTTGGAACTACAACATGCACAGCCCTAAAACCAGCAAGTGCACAAACACCATACAAATAATCCAACTGGGCATCCCACCACTCCCCACGGACCCCCTTCGCTCGGTTAAGAGTTTCCGGAAGGCCGGGACAAGGCATCTGAGCTAATCTCCAGCAGGGAAATTATTTCGCTTCCATAAAATAGGGGCTCCTATGGAGAGGTTTTGCAGGATTTTTTTCCAAAGGCTGCAAAGGGCCGAAGCTTTGTGTTCGCTACTTGTTGAGGGCGGCGACACCCTGCATCAAACGCTAATGCCATTTCCATTCACCTTCTCATTTATTAAGCCCAGATCTCCGACAAGGTTTGGAACGCGTGGATTTAAAAAAAAAGAGAGAATTGGTTCTTTCATTGTCTAAGGTTATCAGCAATAAAAAGGCATTTTCCTTTTCTAGAGCAAAATTTGATTTAGCTATTAGCTAATTTTCTCTCTCCCCTCGCCCTGCGCTACCCCAGATTCATTTTGGATGAAATACCTCAAAAGCCACATCTGACGCTTCCAGCATTTCTTCAACGCTTGCCACGCGAGACGTCTCACAAAGAAGGCATTCTTGCCATGCTCAGGGGCTACTTGGTGTGGCTTTTAACCTATTGGCCTCCTAGCCCCCCCCCCCCCAGAAAGGCACCCCCGATGGCTAACAACGGCAGATTAAAAAGCAAACACTTATTTGAAAACACCTGCAATTAAAAAGAGCTGCAAACAATTTAAAAAAAAATGCAACACAGCTAATGAAAAGAGGAATATTTAAAAGCTGTTCTCTGCTCAAGGAGAAGGCACTCTGGACATGCTCAGGAGCGCTGCTTTAAGGGAAAAAAGTGCTGGCAATCTCCCACCCCACCGACTGCATCTTTGAACAATCTGGCACTTTGCCGAGACCAAGAAGCCGAATGATTTTTCTGCTGGAACTGCAAATCAAAGCAATGAAAGTTGGTACCCTTTATCCAAAACAAAAGATTTAAAATCAGAGTATCAGAATCGAGGTCTCCTCCAGGAATTGAAATAATAGTTCTGGATTTTTCTTGCACACTGACCATTGATTTCCGTCTGCTAGCAAAACAGAAGAATGATATCCCTCCGGAGAGGCATTTCCCCATTTACCAAAACAAAAAAAGACATAAATCTCACTAAACTCCCATTGTTTTGAGGTACCCACCATCTCGTGTTTCTGGTCCAAGTCTAATGTTTACATGTGCGAGAAGCCAATTAGTAACCTTGGTTCAAAATGAGCAAAATTAACACAAGGAGCAAATGTAAACAGTCATGCCACAATGGCATTCCCCCAGCTTCCAAGCCACAGGCGGAAATCTGACAGTTTGCCAATTCACAGCGGTCAAAAGCCAGGCCGTTTGTCTATTCACCTGGAAGCCTTTCGACTCGCCATAGGTGGGCGGGGCGAGGAAGACTTATGAAAATCGGTTTGTCGGGTGGGGGGGGGCAGGTGGTCCCATTAAAGCGGCCTAGCTGGATTCTTTGGAAACGTGACCTACAAGTCCACAAAATGACTTGATTCATACCCCATAAAAAATAAGAGTGGGACCTCTACTCCAACCCCCAAGGTTTGTGGCTGGGGCGATGGGGTTTATTTTGGGGAGGGCTTTGTTGGCCACAAGCCCCACCCCCCAGCTGCTGCACATTGCAAACCATGATGGATAGCTCAGCCCGATGCACAAAAATAGACAGGGATAGCCCATCGTAGAGCTGAGTCAACAAACTATGATCAACGCAAACCCCGGCTTAGAGTGCCGCGACGCTGGATGCTGGCCAATTCCTCCTGCCTTGGCTTCAAGGCACAGGGAAGCAGCAGCCATGGAGAAGATCAATGAACCAATGTGCCAAACTGTGGTCCAGCAAACCCTCTTCCTTCAGTTTGGAAACCAGGATCGATGCTCGTGATTGCTTTGCTAATTCAGAGGTAACCATTTTAAACCGCTTTCTGCAGGCAAGGAGTCTCCCTGATCAACCTGGAGCGTAGCCAAATCCCCCCACCCACCCCGCCTGCCTGGCCTGGTGCCATCGCCTGCTGCCCCCCCCCCCCCTTTAAGGGAATTCGTCCCGCCTTGGGCACAGCTGTTAAACTCCCATCTCTTCTCCACCACCCACACAAGGGTATCCTTACCAAACCAGCCCTGTTTTTTCTAACACAACAGGGCTGACCCACGAGGGTAGGGAAGGAGGTGGCGGGGGCGGGGGGAAAGACAGGCCGTTCACATAATTCAGGATTATTAATAGCTTGGGAGTCGACTTTTCCTCTAACTGTAAAGCGGGCAGCTTCAGCCTAGTGGTGAAATCAATCTTTCGCCCGGAAAGATTTTCTTCCAGCTCCAGATGCTTTAGAGCAGCGTTTTCTCAACGAAGACGTGCGGACTTCGACTCCCAGAATTCCCCAGCCAGCCATGCTGGCTAGGGGATTTTGGGAGTTGAAGTCCGCACGTCTTAAAACTTGCTGAGGTTGAGAAACGCTGCTCTAGAGGATACTAATGCGGCTCTCCCGAATGTTGCCCCTGCTGAATCGTGGTTGGGTGAATAAACCATCATTGGGAGGTTGCCTCAAAAAGCACAAAGGCTGGTTTGCAGACCAGACCCGGGGAGCTGACACAGCACACTCAGTGTGCCTATTTGCGGGGCGGAAGACATTTTGGGGGGTTTTGAACGGGTGTTGTGGGCACCTTCACAACATGGCTGCTGGGGGGAGTCTTTCACCTTTATAAGCCCTGTTTTTTTTCTGAGCAGGTGGGCAAGCATTCCCACTCATCTTGGGGGCCGCCCCCCTCCTTCTTTTCACTTTCTCTGCCTGCTGGGACCAGCTTCCCTTTTAAATTAAAGGAAGGCTTAAAGATGTTTAAAAGCTTAGCGCCTACCAGAAGTTCTCACCCCCCCCCCCCAGCATCATGGTTTCCAAGCCACGCTGGCACCGTTCACCAAACCCCAAAGAAACAAACCCCATGTTGGCTTAAGTTGGGTTTACACCCCTCTCTTCTCTCAATCCTTCTTCTCAATAACCTTCCCATTTCGGCCCGGCCTGTTGCTCAAAGGGCCCTCTGCAGTCATGAAGCTACTTCTGAGCATGTACAGAGCGACCTTTCACCCTTTTGCCCCTGTGCAATTAATTGCAAGCGCACCTCCCACTTTTAAGAATCCAGGACCACCGCTGCCCCCCTTTTCCCAGCCAGATTTTCTCATCTCTCTCATCTATCATTTATCTATCATCATCATCTCTCTCTCAACTATCTATCATCCTATCTATCTATCATCCTATCTATCTATCTATCTATCTATCTATCTATCTATCTATCTATCTATCTATCATCTATCTATCTATCTATCTATCTATCTATCTATCTATCTATCTATCTATCTATCTAATCTATCTATCTATCTATCTATCTATCTAAAAAGGTAAAGGTTCCCCCCGCACATTTGTGCAGTCGTGTCCGACTCTAGGGGCCGGTGCTCATCTCCGTTTGTTAGCCGAAGAGCCAGCGTTGTCCGAAGACGCTTCCGTGGTCACGTGGCCGGCATGACGCACGCGGAACGCTGTTACCTTCCCACCAAAGTGGTACCTATTCATCTCCTTGCATTTGCATGCTTTCAAATTGCTAGGTTGGCAAGAGCTGGGGCAAGTGCGCGAGATCACTCCATCACGCTGCGCTCGGGTCTCGAACCTCCGAACTTGCAATCTTCCAATCGAAAAACCTGGCGTCTTACCCGCTGAGCCACCATGCCCCTGATTGGGCAGGTGCAACGCGCCAAATCCTTCCAGCCGACTGAAAACGTGGCCCCAGCATCACAGCGGCATTAATCTCTCTGAAGACTGACAATATTCTGAAACATTACGGGCCCACCGAAGAAAAATGGAAAGGGCCGATTTAAAAAGACACCATCAGTCACCAGCCGGACTCTGCTTTCCTTACAGAATTCGCTCCCTCCATCGGGAATCCTAGAGGTCATCCGCAGCTGTGGGGCAATACGATAGCTGTCTTGAAATATCCGCAGGGTTACAGAAAAGAACGGATAGGCGTATTCTCTCTTGCCTGGGATGGCAGGAGAGGAACCCGTGGGTTAAGATTACAGCACAAGGACAGACATTTAGACTAGATGCCAGGAGGCATTATAAGTTGTCAGCCAGTGGAACAGACTGCCACATGACGTGGCAAGTTCTCTTCCCTGGAGATCTTCCAACAGAGGCTGGAATTCAGAGATCCTCTAGAACAGTGTTTCTCAACCTTAGCAACTTTAAGCTGTATGGACCTCAACGCCCAAGACTGATGCAAAGGCTGATGCATATTAAGCAAAGACACCCAGCTGCCTTTGTGCCTAAGGCAGGATTAGAACTCAGATCTTCCAGCTTCGAGTTCAACCCCTTGAACCACTAAACCACCCTGGTTCTTCACGAGGATCCTACCAATTCATTTCTCATTCTCGGGGTGTCACCGAATGTGGAACATTGGCTTTACTGCGTAGCTACCTTGGATGAACAAGACACCCCAAGTTTTATTTCTGTGACACAGGCAGTCGGGGACTCCGATGAGCACAGCCTCTGACCCAGGGTTTGGTATCCATATCACCCTGAAGCACCCCCAGGCTCTCGCACCCCCCAGCCATTTAAAATCTGCATCAGGACTGGAGTGGCTAAGAAAACGAAGGCAAAAACAGGATGCTGGATTAATGCAAAAGGGCTGCTCCAAATTTTTGAGCCAACGTGCCGTCGTCCCGGCCCAATCCTGGGCCCGGCGCCCGGCGCGCCCTTGCCCAAATTGACGGCACCGAGGTGGAGATTGCAAAAGTTGACTTTATTCTGCGCAGCAGGAGGACCCAAGCTGATCTCTCTCAAAGCTTGTGGGTCAATCGGTGCACGTTTGCTGATTTGACAGAGCACTGACCACAGGTCACAGCTTTGATACCACAATGTCACAAGATGTTTCCGAAAAGTAACCACCCGGCAATACTGTGTAATATTCAGCAAAACGTAACTTCAGCTGGTACAAAAGTTAACCAGAGATGATAACAAACTTCTGCAACATATGCTTATCTATCCGTAAGAGAACGAACTCAGCAAAATATTTTATATTTCAGCAGTTTAGATTTAGCTATGACATCCGCAAGCCATTGCTTCTTCTTTCCTGCCTTTTGACTTGCCCCGCGATACGTTGGGGGTTACACGTAGGCTAGCTAAGTTTTAGGCTCTACCCTATGCCCGTGAATTAGTTTAAATTTTAATTCCCTTTTAGGGGGGGATTTGGGCCTTCTCTATCAGCGTGGCAGATGCCAGCCGCTTTGGAAGAAATGGCCTTGGCCCAGGATGGTACTGCTTCAAACTCCAGGTCCCACCACCCCATAGAAATCCCTTTCCCTAGCAGTCCCTCTTCTGGGAGGAGATGGGCGGTGGCAAAATTTGGAAAATAAATAAAATAAATAAATCCTGATGACTTTATGTATTCCTTCCTAACTCGCTCTGTTAGAGAGGACCACCACCTCAGGAGCTCCAAGGGGTGTATTTGTTTCTCCCTCCTGCTGGGTCTCCCTACAACAACCCTGCGAGGGAGGCTGGCCGCGAGAGCGAGAGCGGCCGCCTCATTCCTCCCTTAGGCAGCGGGGTGGACTAGAAAACCTCCAAGGTCCCTTTCAACCCTAGGATTCTAGGATTCATTCATCACCACCAGCTGGCAATATTCTGAACATCTGCAACAGGTGGGGACAACACAGGAAGTGTAGTTAACACACCTGGATGGTGGCAGGCGGCGGGGGGGGGGGGGGGGGGGGGGACACAGATTCATCTGTTCTTCTCCCCCCCCCCTTTTTTTTTTTTCCCCAAACGTTCAGCCAGAACACTAGCTGGGAAAATCCATCTCCAGCTAAAGCCCCCCCCTTCTCCCCCAAAGCCACATAGAACATGCCAAGAACAGCTACATGAGGAGCAAATACCGTGCCTGAAAGCCCACCCACCCCTTTTCTCTGACAGGTTCTTCAGATGGGGGCCACCGGTTGAAGGAAAGGTCGGGGAGCCCGGTGGAAAAACGTCATTTATTCACCTCGGAGAAGCTGAGCCCCCCTTATCCAAAAGGTATAATCCGTCGCCTTGGAGATGGGAGGGAAGCGCCCAGCTTGCCTTCGGGGTTGGGGGGAGTTGGGGAGCAAAAGGCACGGGGGTCTTTTTCTTTCCACACAGCCCCCGCCGACCCCCGGGATTGATCCCCGCTTCCCGACGCGCCACAGACACCCACAGCAGCCAAACTTGGTTCGGTTTATGGGGAACCGCCGCGCGCCAAACTTTGGGGGGAGGCCTCTAAGAGAGGGGAGCAGAGGGGGGGGCACGCTCGGCTCTCCCCGCTCCCCGGTTCAACTTCGGAAAGGGGGAGGAGGAGAGCCGGAGCCGCCGACGCTGCCCCTTCCGAAAGCAGCCAGCCCCGCCCGCATCCAAGCGGGGCGCGTTTTGGGGAGCCCCCCACCCCCCCCGCTGCCCCCTCACCTACCTTGGAGTACAAGCCCCAGGACAGCTCGGTCTCGATGACCATCACCACGATGCCGAACATGCCGAAGATGAGCGCGTAGTCGCTCAGCCGCTTGCGCTTCTCGAAGAGGGCGCGCCGGTGGCCCAGGCGGTAGCCGATGTTCTGGTTCTTGCGCTTGGGCGCCTTGGCCAGGGCCGGCCCGGGGGCGGCTCCGGCTCCGGCGGCGGGGGGCTTGTGGGCCGCCGGCGCCCCCGGGCCGGCCGTGTTGGGGTGCGGGTGCAGCAGCCCCGCCGGGGAATGGTTATCCTCCCGGGAGATGACGATCTCCGGCGGGGGGGCGCCGGCGCCCAGCAGTTGCAGCGGCTGCGCCTCGGCGTCCGCGACGGCGGCGGCGGCGTCGAGCAGGTTCCGACGGGAGGCGCTGAGCCGGCTGAGCGGCTTCATGACGCCGCCGCTGTACTTGCAGGAGCTCATGGCGATCTCGGTGAACGGGTTGCTGTCCCGCCGGTGCGCCAGCGGGCTGGCCTGCCGGTGCTTGCCCGGCCCGCCGCCGCCGCCGCCGCCGCTGGAGCTGGGCGAGTGGCCCGGAGCCGCCCAGCAGGGCTCGCCGCTGACGTTGGGCTGGCTGCCGTGGCGGGAGGCCGGGCGCAGGGCGGCCCCCGGGGGTGGAGCCCGCAGGGGGCCCGCCGGGGCCGGGGCCGGAGCCAGGCTGGGGGGCGCGGCGGGCGGACGCGGCTCCTCGGCGGCCAGCTCGCCCCCGCCCGACTCGGGGAAGGGCGCCCCCGGCTCCATCCTCCGCCGCTGCCTGGCCCTGGCCCTGGCCCCTGCCCCGGCTCAGCGCGCTGCCCGCCCCAGGGCAGGGGCATCCAAGCGGGCCCCGCGGGTGCCCAGCCTGGGCTGTGGCGGCGGCGGCGGCGGCGGCGGCGGCTGCAGCCAGGCTGCCAGCGGGCGCGACTGGCAGCAACTCGCACGCTCGCCTCTCTCGCGCGCGCGCGCCGCCGGCCAAGCCCCCTGCCCTCGGCGGCCGCTCATTGGCTGCCGGAGGAGCGGCCGGGCTGACATCACCCCCCCCCCCCGCCGGCGCCCCCTCCCCAAAGGCGGCCGCCGGGACTGCGCCTGTGCGCGCCGGCAGCACCACGGGATTTGTAGTCTGCCGGGCGGCTGGAAGCCCCCCCCCCCCGGTGCCGGCTTCATTCATTCTGTTTTAAATGGCCTGCCTGGCTCCGCCCCCGCCCCGGGAGGCGTGGAGTGGCTGGGCGGCAGGTGGGAAAATCAACAGGTGGTGCTGCCGGGAGGCTGGGGAACGGGAGGGGCCGCTCGCCCGGTGGAATTCCCAGCGCTGTCGCTCCCGTCTTTTAACCCCGGGAAAGGGAGAGGAGAGGAGCCGTTGCCCCCCTCCGTTTCACCTGGATCGCCCTAACATCTGGAAGAGCTGATCTCGCCCGGCCGGGTCTGCCCCCTTTTCCGCCCTTGCCAGCAGCTGCGGACCCCACTCCCATCAGCCCCAGCCAGCCTTCCCTAGCCTTCAGCTGAGGACTCCCTTAGCGCCGAGGTTCTGGCTGGGGGAGCAGGAAACATCCTTGTTTTAAAATAGAAAGATTTCATTTTATTTCCAGGCCTCTTGTCTGTTTTGCCAAAAAAATTCCAAGCGGCTTGAGCTTTACCTGTTGCGTGGCTGCCTGTTTAACTTTCCCTGTGGGTCTGTTGAGGTGGCTTTGTTTTGAAGACAGACGTGAAATTAAGGGGAAGAGGCCTGAATTAAAGGAACGACACAAATCTGTGGCACCTGGGATCCCCATTTTTAGAGACCCATCATTCGGAGGGGGGGGCGGGCGGGCGAGAGCTACAAAAGTGGATCCCCAAACCCACCCAGGATCCAGGGGCTATAAGGCTTTGTTAACTGCCCAGAAGTAAAACGGGGTGGGTTTGGAAACGGGTCCCTCTTGACACGCCAGCATTGACTGGCTGGCATTTCTAACTTTCACGTGCCAACATTAGGTGTCTAATCCGAAGGGGAAATTCTCACAGCGCATGAAGTTGAATCCTATGGGGACATGGGAACAGCACAGCGAGGAGGATCGGCCAAAAGCGTAAATTGGCAATTGGCCTAACAGCTCTCCTGAATATAGACAAATTCAGTCCGTCCGTCTTAATCTTATCCTTATGGGGACCAGTATCAAAGCTTCCCCAGCGGATCGGTTGGAGTCGCATGAGAGCACCATTGCAGAGCTGACGTAGAGCCAACGCCAAGGCACGCCTTGGCTGCCACCCTGCTTCCAGGTCTCCAATCCTGCAACATCGGCTATTGTTTTCGAAGCAAACCAGGACATGGGAAAAGTTTTCATCTTTTGTCTTGCGAGAAAACAAACAGCCTTCCTTGTTGGTCTTTCTCTTGGGGGAAAATAAATAAATCTTTCTTCAACAGGCCGTCTGCCAAGGCTATGAGGCCATGGGGCCAGAACAATATATTTATTATTTCTAGCCAAGCCAAATGCCTGAAGGGAACATCACGGGGGGGGAGGGGGGTTGGCACATCTTGTCACCTCAAGATTACCTTCCCTGTGACTCAATTCTCTTGAGGGTCCTCAATATTCAGAGGCACTCTCAGTACTGTGGAGGCCTTGGTGCTCCACTCCCCAAATTCTCTGGCAATTCCATTCTCCCCCTGGCCCAGTCAGATAAAAGAGACTTCCTTTTTGACCTTTCTTTCAAAGCAGAAGAGGATTTTGTTGAAATCCCACTTCTTGAAGGCCAGTGTAAGCTTTTGTGGCCCTGTTCCTTAATAAAGTGATTTCTGTAAGGCTGTCCTCGTTTAGCGACTGTTCGCAGTGATGACGGTGATCAAAAAGTAACTTTACGACCAGCCCTTGCATTTATGACCTTTGCAGGTCTGTAAAGTAAAGGAAAGCTGAAGTCAGATCATAAGCAAAGTTGCAGCTTCACTTAGGGACCGCATCGCTTAACGACCAAGTTGCCAGTCCCTATTGTGGTCGCTAAACAAGGCCTACCTGTATGCATGAAACCACAATGCTCATCATCTCTAGCGCCTATAGTAAAAAAAAAAAAAGAAAATCTAAAACGTTTTGCAATAAATGGGAGTTGCTCCGTCTCCGCCGGATTGGGGAAGAGGCGCAACAATAAAAGAGAGAGGCAGGGGCTTTCACCAACCAATGGGTTTTATTGGGATCGTAACCACCACCTCACTACCCAATAGAAAGAGAGAGTAGGCGGCTGTTCTCTACAAGAGAGAGAGATTAGCAAGAGGCTACACAGCAACAGAGGCAGGTCGACGCCTGCAAACAGCCAAGACGACTTTCCCAGTGTGTGGGATCCAGGCAAAAAACACACCACAATTGTGGCTTTTCCCCAATCGAGCAGCCTTGCAGCACTCCGCACCAGTCGCCACCTTCCAGCCCGTCCTTTGCAAATCCAAACCAGCTTGATTGCCCTACCGGATCTTCCCTGGAGCTGCTTTTGTTAGTTGCCAACTTTTTTCCTCCCCAGGCTGCTCCTATGCCATAGGGAGGGTGCCCACTCCTGCTTCAGAGGGGTTGATAAAGCCCAGCATCGGGGTGGAGTTCGAGGGGGAACTCGGACGGGCACAAAGACGCACCCTCCTGCCAATCACGGCGCTGGAAGGTGGCATTCCCACCTCACCTCGGGAACAAAATCGCGGCCGCAGGGGAGCATTCGCAATCGGCACCCTGAAATTGGCAAGGGTTTTTTTTTTTTTTGGAAAACCAAGCAGACGAAAACGGGGATGAAGTCAGGTCGACCTACGGATAGCTCTTAAGAATAAGGCACAACAATTTCACTCCCCCACCTGTTGGGGAAAAGACGCGAGGGTTTCATAACAGCCGAGCATCATAGCACTGGGAAGATTCCCACCCAGCCACAGCGGGAAATCTCACGTTGGAAAGGCAGAAGGGGAGAAACGGGATTCTCCACTCCACCGCCCTGTGCATTTCCCCCCGGCGACGGGATTTCTTCTTTCCCTGGAGCATCAGACCAGAAAAAAAGAAATGCTGTGAACTTCAAGCTCCAGGCACACACATTGAGCTAAGTGGAATTACAAAATCAGGGTTTGTTTTTTTTTGAAGCTGCGAGCGATGATAAAAATGCTGGGCGTGCCCTGCCCCCTGGTGGCGGAAAAGGGTACTCCTCTAAATTGGGCAGCCAGGGGGGAACGCAAGCCGAACAGAAAGAGAACCCCGAACCCCGTTATCCCTCCCACCTCCCACCTCCCACCGTACAGGCCCGGAGGCCAACGGGGAGGGGAACTGAGACAGATCAAGGGTGGGAAAAATATTCCTCCAGAGATATCCGCCTGGTGGTAAGCAGGCAGCCTTCTGGGATGGAGAAAAAGGACGAAGAAAAACCGGCACTGGATTATGGCACTTTCTGGAATGGATTCCCCATCCCAGGAAGGGAGGAAGGAATTTCTCGCTGCTGTACAGCGAATTTTAACAGAATTTTAACAGATCGTTCCTTGCTTGGGGCATCTGCTTGGGAAGGGCCTCCTCCCACCTCCTCCAATCTCTTTGGTCCTCCAGCCAAGCCCCAGCCTAGCCCCTCCCACCCCCCAAAAGAGGTGGGGAGGGGAAGAAAGCCCAGCCTTTCCTACAGCTTGCTCTGGGCAAACAGGAGCAGCTTCTCCAGCTGAGCATCCAAGGAAAGCTGGTCTCCGTCGTTGGTGACGACCCAATCGAACGGGACGCCTTGGTCTAACCCGCATTCGGACTCGGCGTCGTCAATTCCTGGGGAGGAAAGAAAGAGAAGGATTCAAATCTCAGATCTACAGGGCAGATCTCCACGCTGAAGCCCAATTTTCAAATGTGTTGCTTTTCCAACGTGCACGCACAAGACCAAAGGCTCCAAGTTGGAAGAGGCTGACATCAACTGATCTTCGAACACCTAAGGACTACAGGTAATCCTCGACTTATGACCACAGTAGGGACCAGGAAATTTGTTGTTAAGCGGTGTGGTTGTTAAGCGAGGCATCATGCGACCGCATCTGATTTTACGACATTTTTGTGGCGGTCGTCAAGTGACTCACCATGGCCATGAAGTGAATCATGCGGTCATTAAGTGACACATGCGGTCATTAAGTGAATCACGCAGTTCCCCGTTGACTTTGCTTGTTGGAAGCCGGCTGGGAAGGTTGCAAATGGTGATCATGTGACCCCCCCGGGAAGCTGCACCCATCATAAATTACACACGGTTGCCAAGCACCCAAATTTTGATCATGTGATTGCAGGGACCCCGCGATGGTTGTAAGTGCGAGGACCAGTCACAAGTCACTTTTCCCAGCGCCGTCGTAACTTTGAACGGTCGCCAAACGAATGGTCGTAAGTGGGGGACTACCGGTAGAAACTTAGCGTCTCAATTTAAAGACCAGGCGGGATTCCCGGAATGCCAGGCTGAGCGAGCTTCAGCCACACAGCAAACGCTGCCCGTTCTCTTTCCTTCGAGGCAGCGTTCTCCCTAACCTCACGCTGGGCGCACCCTGTGTCAGGCGCTTCTCAGTTGCAGACGTTTCTCCACAGAAATGACTTTACCTCAGCTCTTTCAGTAAGTAAACGGTTTATTGATTAACATGAGTAAGCCCAGTAAAGGCACGAATGGTCCCCTGGTTCCCTGCTCGGGTTTATATACCCTTCTGCCAGAGCACTGGCCCCTCCCAGCTGCGGGCTTCCATCTGGTCCGCTTTCAGTCTTCCCTCTGGTTCTCCTGGTGTCAAGGTTAAAAGTTCATCATCCATGAGGCGTAGCTGGCAGTTGCTAATGCTGGGTGTGGTATAGGGGATGGCAGGACCCTTGGGCATGCCAGGGTTCTGACACCACGATCCAGCAGTGTCATCAGCACATCATCAAACCGCGTCTCTGTTTCTTAGCACCCGCCCGCTGAGGGAGACCAGCTTCCAAGCCAACATTCCCAGGGTTTGCGATGGAGTTTCGCAGCCCTATCGCAGCCCGCCGAGCCTCACATCAAAAAAATAATCTGCGGCGTTACAATTTACAAAGGATAAAAGGATTAGGGAACGCTTGACGCTTCGCCTGTCTGCAGACATCGTAGGAAGAGAGCTGCGTTGGTCTACGGGCTAAAAAAACCACGAAACACTTTCTGGTTTTCTAATTAAAACTTTTAATAAAAGTGTGTGCACCAGAAAAGGTGCTGGCAGATTCCTTCTGAGTTTTGACCCATCTGCAGGATGATCAAGGACCTAACCGGGTTGACCAAGCTCAGCTTAGTTCTAGGCAAACAGGTCCAGCCTCCCACCTCCAATCAGCTGCTTTCTGGGTGTGTGGATCACAACACAACCTATTTCCTCACAAGGAGCACAGGAAAACAGGCGTGCTTACGAAATCGCCTAGGAGGAGCAGCAGGCCCTAAATATCTGACAGGCATATAATTCTTAAAAAATTGTTGGAAAAAGTCCCATTATTTTTTCCCTCCGGTCATGAGGACTAGAAGATTTGCTTATTTGTTTTTTAAACTATTAAACAGCCTGTAAATAAGCTAGTCCTAGTTGTAAATTACAGACACTTTTTTCTGGATTCCCTTTCTCGTGTTTTTTTTTTTTTACCCACCTCAAAGCGCCAAGTATAGAAAGAGAGCAAAATACAGGTAGTCCTCACTTAACAACCATTTGTTTAGTGATGGTTTGGGGAAAAAGACTTACGACCGGTCCTCACACTTATGACCGTTGCAGTGGCCCCACGGTCACATGATCACGATTTGGGCACTTGGCAACCGGTTCGCATTTATGACCGTCGCAGCGCTCCATGGTCATGAGACCGCCATTTTCGACCTTCCTGGCTGGCTTCTGGCAAGCAAAATCAATGGGGAACTGTGTGATTCGCTTAACACCCACATGGTTCCCTTAACACCCACGGTGATTTGCTTAATGACCGTTGCAAAAAAGGTCGCAAAATCAGGCCAGATTTGCTTAGCAACTGAAATTCCGGTCCCAATTGTGGTCGTTAAGCGAGGACTGCCTGTATCAAAACTGTTGACCAAAATACGCCCGTGCCTACGCATTCACACCCTCTCAATTACCTGCCACGAACACCCAGTCCCGCCTTCTCCGGGTCTCCTCCGTGGCAATCACACGCACCACTTGCACCAGATCGCCATATACATTTCGAAACCATTCCACGTCTGAGGCCCGTCGGGTGTCGCTCACAACCTGTGTTGCAGATTTGGGGGGGGGGGGAAGGAAAATGACCCTTTAGGGACACGGGTTCAAATTCTGTACTCTGCTCGTCCCAATTTTTTTGGACTACAATCCCCACTGTCCAGCCCAGCCAAGCGGTGGGCTGAGATGGGCCTTGTACTTGGTCCAGAGGGCACGAACATCCGCCCTGGCCTTACCCAGACGGGTTGGGTCACGCCCTCCACTATAATGCGGCAGAAGAAACCGGGATCGGTCTGGCGTCTTTCTTCCCCCCAGCGGATCATGTCTGGCCGATACAGCTCCTTGTAATCGCTGGCATCCAGAAGCTGCTGGAAATCCAGGCCATGTTCCTGCGTGCAAGAAAACCAGAACTTCCTCTCCATTTCCCCAAAAAATCCCTGTCCCTGGAATCCCAAAAGGTCCTAATTCACCTGTGGAACTCACTGCCACATGATATGGAAAAGAGCCACCAGGGCCCACGATTCTTTTATTTTTACCCCCCAGCACAAAGTCCTTTTAATTTCATCGGTTTTAAAAACACCAAGGGTTCCATTCCTTTTGGATATATGCAATTTTATTTATTCATTATTCAGATTTATCACCGCCCATCTCTACAGCAGTAGACTCTGGGCAATTGTTGGTTTTATCGATTTCAGCCACCCTGTGTTCCTTGCTTTTAAGTTTTTAAACTTTTGTCGCTCACCCCCTTAAGGAACCTGTGTCTGGTGGGACGCAAGCGAAAGAAACAATAACAGCAGATCCATCGATGGCTCTTAGCCAGGATATTTAAAAACAGAGCCTCCCTATTCAAGAGCACCCTATCTTTAAAAGGGTTACGGAATATGCAGGACTCGGAGGCAAACCCCTGGAGTAAAGGGGGACATGAATCCGATCCATAATACATTCAAATAAATAAATGAACAAACGATGCAAATAACAACAACAGAAAAACCCATAGGCTGATTTTTTTTTTAAATGAAATTTAAATTAAATAAGAACATCCAGCTAAAACCTGTTAAGGATTCAGGAGATCAAACAGGCCATATACAATAGGGATTTGAAGGGTAAAGATTTTTAAAGCCTGGGAAGACAGAGAGATGACAAAGTCTGAGGCCAAGAACCTTTCCACCAACGGGGAGTTTTTCAAGTCATAACTTACCTTTGCATATTGCTCTTTCAGAGGCCCCGATAAGCGGAGGATGGTGCAAACGTCCAGCCCCAACCTGCCAACAAGAGCAAGAAACCGGGGGGAGGGGGGGTTTCAGAGGTCAACAGATTCAGAATGGAGCCTACCTAGCCAGCAGCAGTCTACCTCCAAATGCAGAAAACAGAGGCAAAAGGGTCCCCTAACTCAGGAAAGACACTGGAGTTCGGAGCTGTTTCGTCCAATCGCCCAGGGAGATGCGTCTTCTCCCCTGGCTAGCTATGAGAGCTCAGTAGAGCCTCCAGGGGCAGGAGTAGTTTACCACCAGTCATATACGCAAGGGCTCCCAAGTTTTTCCCCCCTCCAGTTGGCTTCAGTCATTGCACCCCACCCCCAGCCAACAACTGACAAATCTATAGATTGCAGCTAAAGAAGAAAACCTAGATTCTAAATTAAGACAACAGATTTAATCTAGGGGGTTGGCACCGACCTCCAGGGAAAGCAGGGACCTTGAAATATTATTCCCGCACCCTCTTTATTTAGTCGTCTTTTGCAAAACGGGTCGACTGTTGCATCCAGCCGCATTTACGGGTCCAGCCGGTTAAAGGCAATCGGGTCGGACACCATCGCCCGTTAAGACCGGCGTTTGCACGCCCAGAAGACCCGCGTGCAAGGGGCGGGGGCCCGTTTGCAAGCCCTGAACGGGAGGGGGGGGCAATGTTCACGGGAGGGGGCATCGCAAAATAAATGCCACCCCCGCGGGAGAGGCATCCCTCCCTCCACGCACGTGGAGGGGTGGGTGGTCTTCCGCAGGCAACCCACCCACCCCGTCCATCATGCACACGGCCCGCCCCTTCCTCCCTCCTGAAATTCCCCCCTACCAAGATTTTTAAACCCCCCCTCCTTTTTTACCGACTCTGAATTTCTTCGGCCACGAAATCTTTGCCCGACTTTCTCTTCCCGCTAAGCAGCAGCACCAGCTTCGGACACGGAGCCATGGCGCGAGGTCTGCGCCACAGCAACTTTTCCCGGGCCCACCCCTGCCCGCCCCGATGGTCTCGTCCGGGACCGAACGTTCCATCCGCGCCCTTCCGCCTCGCTCGCCTCGCACCAATGGAAACGTCCCGGGCTCCGCCGTCCGCAGAGCGGGCGCAACCATTTCGGAGGGGGGGAGGAGGACAAAGCGAAGCGCCTAGCAGCGTAGGCTGGGGGAAGGAGCCTGAATCACGGGAGGAGGCGGGGAAGTACACGTTCCAGTGGGGGAGGGGCTTCCTCACAGCCACCCCCCCTCGAGCTAGGGCAAGCGGCACGTGTGAATGGGCTGCGAGACCGCGGGAAGAGGTTTATTTGCACGCTTGCGTTTCTAGGCTGTGTTTTCGATCTGAAGCTCTTCCCAACTGCGGCCCTGGAGGTGAAGCTAGACTACATCGCCCATCACGCACAACCAACTGGTTGGGGGTGAAGGGGATGGGAGCCCAGACGCTAGAGGAAATTTTCGACGGGTTGGGGTGGGAGGGGGTAGAAATGACAGCCTTTCTCCTTCCTGCCGCTTGCAATGCACCGTCAAAACCGGAAGCCGTTCAGATTCCAGGATGATTTGCAAAGGAGTCCGGGCTAGATCTACTCAGATGCCTGCTTGATGCCTGCCCTTCCCCAGCTTCGTGGATCAGTGTCCTCGGTGGGGCTTCAGGGCTGCAGTCGTCAGGGTGTCATACCAGCTTCACTCCTCATCACACAAAATGTCACCCATCGTGCCTCTGAGACACTATTTGCCCCAACCTCCAAAGATGCTTTACAGGTAGTCCTTGATTAATGACCATAATTGGTGACCGGAATTTTGGTTGCTAAGCAAAGCGGTCATTAAGCGAATCCAACATGATTTTATGACCATTTTTGCGGCGGTTGTTAAGCGAATCACCGCGGGCGTTAAGCGAGCCATGTGGTCATTAAGCGAATCATGCGGTTTCCCCATTGATTTTGCTTGCCAGAAGCCGGCTGGGAATGGCGATCGTGCAACCACGGGACGCTGCGACGGCCATAAATGCAAGCCGGTTCCCAAGCGACCCAATTGTGATCACGTGACTGCAGGGATGCTGTGACGGTCATAAGTGTGAGGACCGGTCGTAAGTCGTTTTTTTCAGCACTGTTGTCTCAACCGTCACTAAACGAATGGTTAAGCGAGGACTACCTGTATATGATTGTACAGCATTTTTCAGAGCAGAATTCCAAATAAGGAAATGGAAAGACAAGCTGCAGCCCTCTCCCCTCCTACTTTGCCCCGCAACAACCCTGCCAAGTAGGCCGGGCTCAGAGGGAGAGACCGGCCCGAGGTTCTCCCCTACGGCTGGTGATAGACTTAAAGGTGGATCTCCCTGCTGCTCATCCGGCCCCTGCAGGGCAGGTCCCCCCACTCACGTTATTTTCCCCAGCCAAGCTGTTCAAGGGAGTTTTGTTCTAAATCAGTGCTTTTATTTGCTGTTTGACACACAGTGCAAGAACGTAGGAGATACGGGGAATTAGTGGGGGGGTCATGCGAAGAGAAAGAGGGCAACCCCCTGGCACCAAGCCCTCAACGTTGAACCACCCTTCGACTAAAAACGTGCAGGACCGCAAACCCATGAGGACGACAGACAATATTCTGCATCCAGACCGCCTTGAAGCAAGTTGGATGTTTCGAGCGCTGCCTGCAGTAATTCTCCTTCCGCAGGCGCCCCCTTCCCGATGCGGGGCTCCAATTGGCCTCTCACCTGCCCCGATCGATCGGCTTACGTGGGAAGCAAGAGCGGGACCTCGAGATTTAAGCCAGATTGAAGACAAGCTTTGGGGGCGGGGTGTGTGTGTGATGTGGAGGCCAAAGGGGTAGAGAGGGACGCTTTGGGTTCCAGCGAAGACGTCATCCCAAAACATGGACCGGGGGAGAGATCTCGGATGCATCGGCCACGGCTAACTAACCGGACATCTCTCAGGACGTGTAAGACGGGATACGAAGATCAAAGGGGGGGATGTGGCACCCACAACAACTTGGCAAGGAAATTAAGAATGTCCTCCCCTTAATACTTCAACAAACGTCCAGACAACCCTCGTCACTCCGGTCAAGTGAGGTTTAACCGTGTGCCCGGTTCTTGTGAGGGCGTCCTTCGCGGTTCCGCTCTTTGGCGCTGTCTCCCCGAGTTGACCTGCGAGAAAGGGACCGGGTTATCATTCTAACCCTAAGTCTAAGATGATTGATTAGTTTTAGGGGTTGCTTAAAACCCAGCAATGGCGTAAGACAGGGCTTTCCAAAGTTTTTCCCGTGGCGACACACCAACCGGCGTTGGTGTGTCGCCGCGGGAAAACCCGGAAGTGCGGCAGCGCGCAAAAACCCGGAAGCGCTGCTGCCGCTTTCGGGTTTTGCACGCTGCAGTTGGTGTGTCGCCGCGGGAAAACCCGGAAGCGCTGATGATGATCAGCGCTTCCGGGTTGTGTGGCGACACACCAGACTGTGTATGGCGACACACTTTTGTGTTGCGACACACAGTTTGGAAAGCTCTGGCGTTAAGAGCTGTCCTAGCTCAAATTCTATTTTTCCTAACCTTCTCGGAGACCGCTGGCAAGGATGGGAGTTGAAGCCAGCATACAGGTAGTCCTCGACTTATGACCACAATTGGGACTGGAACTTCCGTCACTAAGCTAGGCAGTTGTTAAGCGACCCACGCCCAATTTTACGACCTTTTTTGCCGTGCTCGTTAAGCGAATCTGGCTTCCCCCATTGACTTTACTTGTTGGAAGCCAGCTGGGAAGGTCGCAAATGGCGATCACATGACCCCGGGACGCTGCAACCATCGTAGCTACATGCCGGTTGCCAAGCGCCCGAATTTTGATCACATGACCGCGGGGACGCGGCAACGGTCGTAAGTGTGAGGACAGGTCGTAAGTCACTTTTTTCAGTTCTGTTGTAACTTCGGTCACTAAACGAATGGTGTAAGTTGAGGACTACCTGCAACTGGAAGATGCCAGCTGGAGAAACTTTTTTATCTGTTTATATTGATTAAGAATTTTAGAAACCATCCTGTGCATCTTCCCTCTTTGCCCGCGACGACTCCTTTCCCCCCGTTCCGACTTTGGGGCTCCTCACCTGCGTCCGAGCTGCTTCAGCACCTCTTCTTCGAAATCGTCCACCTCGTCGTCGCTCACCCCCAAATACTCAGCCAGCTCCTCCAGGGCGTCCTCGATTTTGTCCAGAAAGCCCACAAAGCTGACGCGCTCATGGGCGAAGACCCCCTCGCTGCCAAAAAACCCCTCCAGCACGGGGAGCAGCTCGCCGGCGTGCTCCCCCCAGCCCAGCCCTGCGAGGTAGTTCTGCACCAGATTCAGGAAGGGAGCTCGCTGAACGGGGGCCAGGCCTTCCTGGTGGGCGCACTCGGCGACCCCGGAGCAGCCTTGGGGGACCGAGTACGGGTGCCTGGCCAGCGCCTCCCACAGTTCGCGGGGCTCCGCCGGTTTCCTGGCTTTCCGGCTTCCCCGCTGGGGGTCTCCTCCTTTTGGGGGCTTGGTTTGGTGGGGGGCCGGGGGCCTCTTGGGGTGCTGCGGCCCCCTCTCGAGGGCCACTTTGGGGTCCCTGTCCTGGGGCCGAAGTTTCTCCTCTCCTTGGTGTTTCCTCTGCCAGGGTTTCGCTTTGCCCGGCCTACCTTTGGCGCTGTCCTTCCACGGGACCTGGGCCCCTTTCCTGGCCTCGCTCGGCTCCACCTCCCTTGCCAGCCTCTGCTCCAGGTTTTTGAGCTCCTCCAGGGGTGCTTTCTGGACAGCCCTCGCCAAATCCTGCCGGAGCGAAGCCAGCAAGGAACGCAGTCGGTGCAGTTCTTTCTCCTGAAGGTCCAGCTTGCCACGAGGGCGACGCGGGCTGGGTTCCTCTCCGGGATGCTGGCGGGATTTGGCGTCGCCCGCCTGGTCCGGGCCGCGCAGCTTCTCCCGGAGCAGCTGGATTTCACCCCGAGCGGCCGAGAGGGCGGCTGTCTCCCGCTGCAAGGCTTCCACCAGCCTCGAGTTTTCCGCCGCCAAATTTAGTTGCAGGGAATTGACTGCCAAGGTCTCGCCTTCCGACTTCTGCAGCAACGTCTGCAGCTCTTCCTTCTGGGCCTGTGAAGCCGAGGAGCAAAAGAGCTGAATTTTGCAGTCAAAAAGGTCTTACAGATAGTCCTCGCTTAACTACCACAATTGAGACTGGAATTTAGGTTGCTAAGCGAAGTGGACATTAAGCGAATCCAATTCGATTTTACAACCTTTTTTGCAGCAGCTGTTAAGCGAATCACCGTGGGCATTAAGCGAACCATGTGGTCGTTAAGTGAATCATACAGTTCCCCATTGATTTTGCTTGCCAGAAGCCAGCCAGGAAGGTCAAAAATGGCAATCATGTGACCACAGGACGCTGCAACCATCATAAATGCGAACTGGTTGCCAAGCGCCCAAATCGTGATGACGTGACCAACGGTCGTTAAGTGTGAGAACCGGTTGTCCTCGGATCAGGGACGTCCGTTGCAACCCGCCCACTGCTTCGCGAGACAGCAAGGGGATCGCGGAATCTCCCCTTTAACAAACTTACTGGCAAGTGGGGGACTAAAGTCCAGATACCCCGTTTCCGAGATTCTACAGCCGAACCCCCTTTTCCACTGCAACGCATCTAGGACGTCTGGGTGGGAATCGAGCCGCCTGGGCTGCGAGCGGCCAGTAGGGGCCCGGTAGCGGTTGGTGCACCATCTCGGGTTCTTTCCGCTGCCGTTCCAGACCGAAGGCGGCTTTCCCGCCAGCTCCACCGTTTGCCGAACGGGCCCCACGGAGGCCAAGCCTACCCCTACCTGAAGTTCAGCCTGCATAAGTCGGATATCCTGGTTCTCCTTGGCTAGCTTGTCCAGCAACAGCCCCATCGCGTCCAGGCTCTTGGGGTCACCAGAAAATGCCGCTGAAGGCGGCGCTTCCTTGCCTGGGTGACGCTTAGCGTCTCTCGCCGAGTCCAGGGAGGGTGACCAGTCCTGTGGGGGAGGAAAATCGGAGACCTGCGTGGGAGGCGGCCGTCCAGCCTTTTCGCCCACCTGCAACCTCCGCTAGGAAATTCTCCCGCTCTCGGGAAGCGTTTCCTTCTTTTGAAAGGACGTCAAGAGAGCTGCTTCTCTTGTGTAAAACCCATTTCTGCAGCGGCAGAAAATAATTCCTGACCGCCTTCTCTGTAACTTCCCTTTCGGCTGTCTGCGCACAGCTATCGTGTCTCTCCTGGGTCTTCCTTTTTTTCAGACGGATCATCCCAAATTCTGTTTTAATCCCTCACTTCCAGGGCCTGGATCAGGGCCCCCCCCCAAGACCACCCCCTACAATCCCACTCTCCTCACCCTTCCACCGCTGGCTGCGTACGGTTCGTCCCCGCCTGAGCTCGACCCCATGTTCAGCACGTCCAGAGCGCCTGAGGGGGGAAGGGGGGAGGGAGAAAAAGAAAAAAAGTTACAACTTTGAAAAATAAAGAAATCGGGGTCCCCGTCTCCAACACCAGCCGTGCCCATCATGGCTGGGAATTCTAGGAGGGGGGCGACGGACTTCTTTGAGCCCAGGAAGGACAAGAAATAGGGTGGGGCGTTTAAATCTCGCCCCAAACTCACCGTCCTCTGTGTCAAGGATGATCCCTGCAGAGAGAGGCCAAGAATGAGTTTGGGGATGGCTGAAATATCCCCCGACTCGATCCCACGGGGGTCCTTGCTTACCCAACGTGGCCAAGACGCCAAAGCCCACGACGGCTAGAATCGCAAGCAGCCATTTCGTCCTGGAAAGCCCGTCGTTCTCGTCATCGAGAACATCCTTCGCTGGATCGTGGGACAGCTCCGGCCCAACGTGGTGGACGTCGGCGTGGCCTTTCCGTCTGCGCAGACCCTCCACGTCGGCTTCTAGGGATGCGGACCCTTCCCCGATGCTGGAAGCGGTCGGCTCTTCCTGCAGGGGACCTGCAAGCCACAAAAGAGAGAGGCGCAAGCAAACTTCAGGCTGATGGGATCTCTGTTCTTCTTTGTCTTTCCCCCTTGCAGCCAGGAAGACAACAAGGGTGTGGTGCAATTTTTTATTATTATTATTATTATTATTATTATTATTATTATTATTATTATTTTTTTTTTTTAAGAGTTTGGAAGCCTTGAGATTCAACTGCAAAAAAATGAAGGCGTCCTTTGGCTCTTACAAGAAAGGGGTCCCTTGCTTTGAAAACGTAAAATCACCTGTTTGGGGGATGGCAACCGTTTCTTCTGAGATGGGGAAACATTCTTCCTCTGGATTCTGGCTCTCTGTCTTCTTTTCATCCAGCAAAGGTTGGAGAGTAGATTCTGGGGCTGGGCTGGGAGCATCTCTGGAAATTAGGCTGTCTTCTGTCTCGGGACTCTGGATGAAAAAAAGGGAAATTTGTCCAAACGGATAAGTCATTTTTCTTTGCCTTTTTTCTAGGCACGTACAGAACAGCGCTGCAAAATTTCTACGGTGAAGGGCCTGCAGACCACCCAGAAAATATTTCGGAGTAAAGCTAAAAGGTTGCCTCTAAAGAGCTCTTGAGTTGCACTGGACACAAATTCCATAATAATTTAATTTAATTTACTTATTTAATTTAATTAATTTGGGCAATCAGGTAGAAGCTTCTTTTTAGCAAACCGAAAGAGAACAAACCCCAAACACTTCGGATGGGCCGAAACAAAGGAAGCGAGCGAGGGGGAAAAAAGCAAAACAAACTGAAAAGAAATGTTAAACATCTGGCAAGAAAGGGTAGCGATCTATTTCAATAAATTAAAAAAGGTGTTTTTTTTAATTTGGGATTCCCCCGTTAATGAAATCTCAGCAGCCGGTTCACTTCCCTGGAGCGAGGGCTTCTCAGGATTTATATGCAGCGCCCCTCCGGAGGGGTACAAAATTACTTTGAACGTTATATATTTGTGACTTGTCACACACATGCCCCGGCCCCTCGATTTCAACGTTCAACCTTTGATTTGTCTTCTTCCAGATCCGGACTGTCCAGAAGGAGTTCACTCTCGGTGGGGGAAGCTGTTGGAAAGAGCGTGCAGGTTAATTGATTTATTTTGACCTCTGCATCTTTTCATATTCCTCTTTCCTCATTTAAATGCACAAACATTTTCATTGCCCGAGCTTTGCAAACGTAGGTGGCGGGAAAGGGCAGAATTAAGGGGAAGTGGGTAGACAACAGGCAAGGTGGAAAACCTTGTCTTCTCTTGCTACGTCCCCTGTGTTAATCGTGGTTAACTTGCCTTCCAACTGAGTGTCCTCTGAAGCTGCAAAACCGAGATCTTCTACTGGGGGAGCCTGGAGAGAAAAAAACAGGTCAAGGATGTTCGTACATCTTTCCCTTTTGGAATGGCTTTCAGGAGAGCAAAGCCAGATCTTAACGCTTCCTGGACTCCCCCGAAATATCCATGTATCGTTGAAAGAGAGCACAGCTGCATAGGAAAAACTTGGCTCTGCAAAGTTAGGTTCAGGCCCAGCTGAAAGAGGTAAGAAAAATACAGGTAGTCCTCGTTTAGCAACCGTTCGCAGTTACCATGGTGATGAAAAAGTCAGTTTGCGACCAGTCCTCACATTTACAACCTTCACAGGTCTGCAAAACTAAGGAAAGCTGAAGTAAGATCATAAATGCAGTTGCAGTTTCACTTAGTGACCGCTTTGCTTAATGACCATGTTGCCAGTTGTGGTCGCTAAACATGGACTACCTGAATAAAAGTATCCACACATTTCTTTCAGACCAGGGATGAACAATCCCTGACTTTTTAAGGTATGTATCCAAACTTTCCTCATTTTTTAATACTTTATTACAGTTTTGTGTTTTAATGTTTTTTGTTTTTCATTGTTTCGATTGTTCGGTCTTCTGTTATTTTAACTGTGGGCGCCGCCCAGAGTGCCAAGCGTGAGATGGGCAGCTGTATAAATTTGATAAATAACTACATTTTAATTCAGATATTTCCTGTTTACCTCACGTTCCTTGTTAGAAACAATCCCAGAGGAAGGAACAATGTGCTAAAAAGAACCCGGAAGGCGTTTTACTTCGTAATAAGAGGATTTGGTAAAAGCCTGCACACGTTTGGGGCTCCAGAACAGCTAAATATGTTATAATGCAGGCCGTTAATGGGCGGGATGGGGAAAATCCAATGGTAGGTTTCTCTGTCGTGCTCCGGGGCCCTTTTCTACCCCCCCCCCCTGAAAACACCCTCTTGGATCGTGTTCCTGTGCTCACCTCCGATCCTGTGATCACCCAGCTGTTGTTTTCCAACTCCTGGGAGTTTGAATGATCAGCCATGTCTACTCATGCCCTGAGATGCTCGCTTGTCCACCTGCAGGGTTGGGAAGCAAAAAGATGGCAGAAGAATCTTCTGGCACGGAAGCGCCTGGCATGAAAAGGAGAGTAGATTTCAAATTTGCTCGATCAACGTGATGACTTTTCGCCTTTCCTGCCCAAAGCTCACCACCCATGCTCGGTGCAAAGGACTGTAGGGGTGCAGAATTGAAGAGAGGGCGCATCGAAGATGTACAGGTAGTCCTCGCTTAACAACCATTCGTTTAGTGACAGTTCAGACTTAACGACGGTGCTGGAAAAAAACGACTTACAGCCAGTCCTCACACTTACAACCGTTGCAGCATCCCCGCGGTCAAGTGATCACGATTTGGGTGCTTGGCAACTGGTTCGCATTTATGACTGTCGCAGCATCCTGTGGTCACATGATCGCCATATTCGACCTTTCGAGCTGGCTTCTGGCAAGCAAAATCAACGGGGAACCAAGTGATTCAGTTAACGACCACGTGGTTCACTTAACACCCAGTGTTTCACTTAGCAACTGCTACAAAAAAGGTGGTAAAATCAGGTCAGATTTGCTTAATGACCGCTTTGCTTAGCAACCAAAATTCCAGTCCCAATTGTGGTCGTTAAGTGAGGACTACCTGTAGGTAGGTTTGCAAAAAAAAGTGTTTTTTTAACTAAAAAAGGAGGGGTAGAACATTGACTAAAAGTGTATTTTCTTCCATTCCCATCCCAGTTAAAATCCAACACCTGTCTAGCCACTATGCATGTGGTGAAGCCAGTTGCAGCTCACAAAAACGGATGCCTTTTAATAAAATTTGTTAGTTGGAAAAAGGCTGCCAAAATCCTACTTTTGGGCCGCCAACCAGCTCTCCTCTTGCAATCATCTAAAGATTTTGTTGAAAGTACTCCTTGGAACAAATCTTTTACAAATACCAATCTTTTAAACCCACCAACCCAGTTTCCAATTCTCTCTTACAAAAATCCATTTTGCTTCCTACCCACAAACGTTTTTCTTTTCCCAATCTTTTCCCCCAAAGCCTGCTTCTGGTTTCTATCCCTCCCCCACTGCCTCCTTTTCAGCAACCGACTTGAAGGGGGGGACCCCAAAAATCTAGCACAAGGTCACCCATACCTGTGGTCGTCCTTCCCAATTTAGCTTTGAGGACAAGGCAAGGAAACCCTTCGACTCACCTGAGGATACTGAAGTGTTAGCAAAACGGTATGGGGGGAAATTTGACTGGGAAATTAGCTTCAGCTTGACAAGCACAGGTGAGGATTTGAATTGTGGACAAAGTTTAATGGAAATTGAATAAGCCATGTTTGTTTCCCTTTCTCTTCCTTGTCCCTGTTGGGTGCAAATGGACTCAGCAAGCTTCTTCCACTGCTTCTGTTTAAGTAAGCTTTCCAAGGATATTTACAAAGAGGTGTTTTTTTAATGTCTTTTAAAAAAAATGCAGCACACAAGGAAAAAGGGAGGGGGGGGAGCCAGGAGGGGAAAAGAACCCTTAAATTTATTGCCCCTGGCTGGAAAGAGAGAGAGAGGTACTAAAATGGCCCTTCTGGAATTCAGTAGACCTAATGAGGCTCCTTGAGGTTTAATTAACTTTTACATTCCTCGCAATGCACCAGAATCTATTTTGTTGTTGTTTATTCGTTCAGTCGCTTCCGACTCTTCGTGACTTCATGGACCAGCCCACGCCAGAGCTTCCTGTCGGCCGTCACCATCCCCAGCTCCCCCATGGTTGAGTCCGTCACCTCCAGAATATCATCCATCCATCTTGCCCTTGGTCGGCCCCTCTTCCTTTTGCCTTCCACTTTCCCTAGCATCAGCTTCTTCTCCAGGGTATCCTGTCTTCTCATTATGTGGCCAAAGTACTTCAGTTTTGCCGTTAAACCAGAATCTATATACCACTAAAACTCTCGCGTCTGTTTGTCTGCAACCTTTAACTGGGCAAAACGGTGCGTCGTAGGCCAACAATTTTTGAACCGAGGTACCTCAAATGGGCTAACTTACAGAACACATCCAAAATTTGCCAACGGCAAATTTTATAAAACCGTTTGTCACATAAAAATGACCATAAAACCTTTTATGACATAATACAAAATGCAATAAGACATTTCCTGTGGTCAACTCCTGATGTCTGACTGGACTATACAGTTCGACATGGGCTACTTTCAAGGCAGATACATCTCTCCCTGAATTTTTAAGAACTTTTCCAGCACGTTAGAAGCTCTGCCATCGTTGAAGGCGTTGAGGAATCTGGGAAGGAAATATCTCTGAAATGATGACCCAACAGGTCACGGGTTGTCTAGTTTTCTATGCAAGTTGTGGAATATAGTCTCCTTGATGCAAAAGCTTCAGTGTGGTGATAAAAAAATACAAGAAGAGACAAAAGGAAGGTCCGTTTGCAGCATCTTTCTTCAATGGCTCCGAGAAGAGAGAAGGGTTGTTTAAAAGTCTTACTGGCAGAGCTATTCTGGCTCAAGAGAGAATGTCAAGAATCTAAATTATGCTGGTCACCAAAGGCAGGCCGTTACCCAACACTTGGGAAACAGAGCTGGCCCAAGTTATAAGGAGTAACGTGTGTGTGTGTTGTGTTAGGTGGGGGTGTCAGAAACCTGTTGAGCCCAGCAGCCTGGAACGGGAGGGTGAGAAACACGAAGGGGTGAGCAAAACGGGTACAAAAAAGTTAGTTTCTATCTAGGAATCTCTGCCTGCTTGCCTACAAATTCTTACCGACTTTCCATTCCCCCCCCCAAAAAAAAAAAAAAAAACAAGAACAGCTGCCAGAGCAAAGGGACTGGCTGGGGAAAAAAGGAAAGTGATATTTTTAGCTTTGCTGAATGCTATTTAGCAGGTGGAAATTGCTCTGCTGAGCAGAGCAGAGGGGGAAGTGTGGGGGGGGGGACAAGACGCGGCCACCCAGACACCGGGGAAGAAAGATCTGGACGTCGAAGGCCCAGGCTGCCTGAAACAGGCACACTGGAAGGTTCGGCTCTCTGCAACGACCAGTTTGGTGGTGGGGCCTGTTAATAATTCTAATAATAATTCTGCTTTCTTGCACAGCCAGCCACAGCGGGGAGGGGGGGTCTGCATCCGCGTTCAGGAGGGTCTTCGTAACAGCCGTTCAGCCAGCTGCAAACCGGCTTCGTCAGACCTTCGCCAAGTCATCTCCCGCTAGCGGCAGTCTGTGCAGCCGAGCAGGCACCCTTCACCAGGCCCCATTTTTCAGCTGCGGTGGCCACAGACTCCATTAGACGTCAAGGGGGGGGAGGACAGTTGCCCCCGTGTTGGCTTTTCGCCCCAAAACAGGGCCGTCGCCCGAGAAGGCGCGTTCTCCAGCTTTCCCATCCGTTAGCGTGTGGATCTTAAAAGTTTCCTGCAAGGATGTTTAGATCTGTGGTTTTGACCCAAGCTTGCACGATTGATTGATTGATTGATTATTTAAATTTATATGACCGGCCATCTCCCCCAATGGGGGACTCTGGGCGGTTTGCTTCTGGCGTGTTTTTGTAAGCCACCCCAAGCGGTTAAGGAGACAGGGGGGGTGGGGGGGCGCAGACATTTTCTACAGCAAGAATAAAAAAAGTTGGACTTCAAGGAGTGTTGACGAGTCTGGTGCAAAGGAATTGTGGGGAGGTAGAGCTCTCCGCTGTGCCTGATTGCTGGGCATTATTATTATTATTATTATTATTATTATTATTATTATTATTATTATTTTCACAGCCAGTGGCACCATCAAGGGAGGGTCTAGGCCCCCACTTTGGAAGAAAACCTAGAAGGATAGCATCTTTTCCGATTAACACATTAAAAAAAAAAAGTGTAAGCTTTTGCGAGCTGCAACCGATGCCTTTGAAGAAAATCTGTTAGATGGAAATGAGGGAACCAGTTCCTCCACCCCAGGAGAACAGGGCTCTCCTCCCTTAGGAAAAAGGCTGCGGAGAAGCGCAAGTTCACTGCACTTTGAGGGAAGGGAATGCAAAGTCAGGTTTTATGACTGTTAGCCACCCAGAGTCACTGGCTTGAGACGGGCAGCTATATAAATTATTCAATTATTTATTCAAATAAATAAACAAACAAACATGTGGTCGAAAGGGGGGGGGATGAAACCCAGAGTCTAAAATGAAGCAATCTTCATTTTACAGCCTCGGTTTGAAAACTTCCAGAGGAAGGAAGAGCCGGGGAGGGAAAACGTCACCAAGCAGTGGTATCTGGGACCTGGAAGAGGCGTCTTAGCTGGCTCTGCCACCAGCTCTTGCAAACTTGCAATGTTTTCCTTGCGCTGCCCCAGCTGGCCCTCTGCCCCACTTCGGAGCCCCCCAACCCCCGAAACGGGGAGGCTCCCTTCCTAGCCTGCTGCAAACGCCCGGAAGCCCAGGGATGCGCATAGACGGATGCCCCGAGACTGGCAGAAGAATGAACGCCGCCTTCGAGCCTGGGAAATAAGGTAAATTGCAACCGAAAGGCAGCCGGGTTAGAGGAGATCTGCCCGTTAACTTCCCTAAAAGGAAATTCCACCGAAGCGCGCCGGATTTAGGATCCGCAGCATCACCCCGGGGCAGTTGCCATGGTAACCTCGCAACACCCCCTTCATCCCGGCTGGACCAAACCTCATTTCTAGACTCGGGGAAGGTGACTTTTCCTGGCGGGGAGGGGGAAACCGCTCTCCTCCTCTTTCGCCCCCCATTGCCCCTCCACCCTCCCCTCTCCTCTTGCCCCCCCCCCAAGCCTTACCTTAATCCAGGGGGCGCCCCGTTTCCGCCGCCCTCGATCTGGGCTTCGGGAGGTTCGGGCTCGGCTCGCAACTTCGCATCGCAAACTTCCTCGCTCAGCCACGGGAAGGGGGGGGGGACGGGACGGGAGGGCGCGGCAGCCAATAGCGGGAGGGACGCGGCGCCACCCGGCCAATGAGGGGCGCGGGGCTGGGAGAGAGGCTGGCCAGTCTAAGTTGGGGGAAAGTTGGAGAATTGGGGGAAGAGAGGATCTTTGGGGGGTGGGGGAAGAAGGCGCCTCCCCCTCCAGAAACACAGGCAAGAAGCATGGTCCTAAAGGATGCAGGGAAGCACAGGCACCCCCCCCCCAAAAAAAAATCTAACCTGGGGGTCTGCAAGAATGACTAAGCTGTATTAAGCTGCAGAGAGACAGCAACAGCTGAGTATGTTATTTCGCTTTTTTTTTTTTAAAAGCAGATTTCCCTACCAGGCGGCTGGAACCACCGGGCCTTCGGCGTTTCGGGCCTCCGCCAAGGCCAGGATCCCCACCGTGGGAGAACCCGGGTGCAGAGACGCGCGTGGGTCCTCCCCAACCGAATATATTCACAGGCTGGGAAGGCGAGAGGGGACCCGCCCGTTCTTCGCCTGGCTTACATGAAGGCCCCCCCCCCCAAACTAGGGTAACCGATTCCAGCAAGGTGGGCGAGCCTGCTGTACTGACAGCACCTCCAGAGGCAGGTAGAAGTCTGCAGGGTGAAGTCTGACCCAGGATCTCTGTATCTGGACGCAGCACCGGCGGGCCAGAAATGTCCCGCAGCGGTCCGGGGGCAGGTGGGGGAAGAGTCCAGAAAAACCACAGCAATGGGCGTTTGGCTGGTCAAGATGGGTGGCCTTCCAACGCTTCGGAACTGCATTAGCGGGGTTAGGCCTACAGATCAAGGCTGGAGGCTCTGCGGAAGGAGCCAGCAAAATTCACAGCCAAAGTGCAGACTCAGACATTGGCCTCCCTTCCTGCCAGAAAGTGAATTTCCCCCCTCCTCTCTCTGCTGGGCCGCTGTCTTGTTTTTCCTCAGAACAAAAACCTCTGGTCTGAAGTCCCCTGCCAGGTCCTTCTGTCCCTTCTCCTGGCAGTACAGCCAACCTGGCACCAGGAACCGGCTGCTCGGTTGTGGTGCCTGGCGCGTCCCCCGAAGGAAGTACAGGACGAAAGGCATAAATCTGTCGGCGGGCGTCAGAGGAGAACAAACGGAGGAACACGCAATGCCTTTCAAAAGGTTCTAGCACACTGTGCCCTTTTCTGGACCCTGGAACAAAAGTATTCCTTCCCCATCTCCCCCCCACGGCATTTGTATGCAAAGCGGACCAAATAATGCTACGTAACCTAGTTATGCCGCCTTTGAAAGGGGGAGATTTCTGGTTTCAAGATGAGGTGCTTAGCAGCTGATAAAGCATTAATCCAAAGAAAGACCTTAGGGAAAATTAACTCAACGCGCTTGCAGATTGCCAACGTGGCTAAATGTCCAGTTGTTTGTGATCTCAATGTTCTTTGGGGCCAGCCATCTATATTCGGGGGCGAACCGTTGTCTTTTGCTTCAATCTCTCCAATGAAAAGGACTCTGATCCTGCCCAACCACAATTATTAGGAAATTTCACTCAAAAGTTTAGCTGACATCTCTTTCCCTGTCATTTTCCCTGCTTTGAATGATGGAGGGGAGTGGGTTTCACCAGGACGCACGGGCACACTTGCATGAATGCAAAATCTACAATTTCACTGCCGCCCCAGCTTCGCCCTTCGATTTACTTTAGCTGGAGATGGTAGAAAATTCTTTTTTTTTTTAATGTTCGCACATTAAAACACGAGGGAGGTTCTGTGTATGAATCCAGAGATACCTTTCCTTCCCCATCCCTCCCCCCAATTCTCTTCCCATCGAATGTCCAGCGGGATAGAAACAATTATCAAAGTCACGTCAGTAACCACTTGACCAAAAACAAACAAACAAAAATAAAAGCAGACACATCGACCAAAGTCAGAGTCAGGAAAATTACTGGAAGGTGAAAATAATAATAATAATAATAACAACAACAACAATAAAAAACAGGTCCCAAAAGTTGCTGTTTTTTTTAAAGCCCTCTTGTGACTCAAAGGGCAGCGGTCAAATCTTTCCCCATGCATACAGCTTTTTCTTAAGAGCACGGCAGTCACTTTGAGCTACCAAAGTGTTTGCTTTGGGCCGGGGCGGCAGCTGATCGTTCCAAAATTTAAGCTGGAAGGCAAAATCAGGAGCGCCCAGACCCTCCTCTGTTGCATTTTGTAGGGTTGGGGTCTTTTCCTGCAAGACACCCCCAAAAAGAGGTATTAATTGCATCAGTGAATTACTGGAAGAAACCGGATGATACAGTGATGGCCGCTCAACTCCCAAGTGGCGAAACGGATGCCGGGTTCAGCCGAAACTGGAATGAAGCCCTCCGTGGCAGTAAGGAAGATTAGAGGGGGGGGGGGCGCTGGGAAAACACCCCCCCTCTTCTTCTTGTTTGGCCAACCCTCCAAGGCAAGCTGGGCGATTTGCAGTTTCAAACACAGTAGTGGTCTGGGAGTGGACGCGGGTGAGAGAAACGCAGGACGGCGACGCTCCACGGGTTGATGAAGACATAAAACTGGCCTCGGAAGGACCATCTGTGCCCAGCCACTGCAGTCGAACTGTGTGCCCGTTGCTCAGTGGCAGCTGATACGACACCAGCAGGTCCAGGGTCAGGATAGAAAAACCCTGAGATCGCGGGGTCTTAAAAAACGAAACAGGCAGGCAGACGTCTCTCTGCTCCGCCCCCAAGCATCCTCCGCCTCCATCTTTGGACAGTCCGCTCCCATATTGGCTGCACGGGTGCCAGGGATGGGGTTCGGGGCCCCCAGCCAAGAGTGTCTAGTGGTACAAACCGGATACACCATCCCTTCGGGCCACCGGGGCTCAGCCGTCGTTGGCGGCCACCAGCTGCCCCATGCTCTCGCGGACGTAGACCGACTGGATCTCCTTGGTCTTCAGGCAGAAGTCGCAGGCCCAAACAGCCGAGGCCTCCGTGGTCAGCAGCCCGTAGGCATTCTCCGTCATGCCCGTGCATTCCCGATGGAACCACTTCTGGCAGGAAGCCTCGCACAGGATGGCGTCTTGGTCGTCGTTGACTTCGCTGCGACAGGCCCCGCAGGGGTAGACGAGGCCGGGCGGAGGCTGGTGCCCAGAGTTGCCGGCCGCCTTGCCGGCGGGAGGTAAGCTGTTGGCTTCGGAGGTCCCCGTCCCGCCGCCGGGCCCGGTGCTGTTGGGCGGAAAGGCGGGCTGGGTGCCGTTGACGGCGGCCGGTGAGCCGGTGTGCTGCTCCTGGCTGAAGCTGCTGGGGGCCGGGTGCAGGGGCTTCCCGCCCCCGCTGTCTTCAGAGGAGGGGGGGAAGCCCGGGTCGGGGCCTGGAAAAGGGCTGGGGTTGGGGGGCAGGCTGGAGAGGGTTGGATTGGGGCGCTGCAGGGGGGACTGTCCAAACAGGTTGGCGGGCTGGCTGAATCGCTGGGCCATCGGCGGTCCCCCTGGGGGGTTGAGGGCTGGCCCTGAGCCCATGTCCCCCCCACGTGGGGGCTGCCCCATGGTGGGCGACATCATGGGGCCAAAGCCCCCCATGGGTCCTTGCATGAGCTGCCCACTGGGAGGGCTGAAGTTCTGCCCCAGAGACTGCCCGAACGGTTGCCCGCCAAAGCCCATCGCGCCGGGCTGCACGTAGCCAGGATTCTGGGGAGGCATGTTGAAAGCTGGGCCCATCTGGTTAGGTCCAAAAGGAGGGGGCTGCCTCCGCATCGGCTGGGGCCCCCCACCGTAGCTGGGTGGGACCTGGGGCCCCATGGCCCCTTGCATGCGGAAGTTCCCAAAGGGCCCGGGGTTGCCGAGGAAAGGTGCGGAGGAAGATCCAACCTTGGGGATGCCAAAGTCATCTTCAAACGGGTTGGATGCCACCAGGTGGTCGACCATCGGGGTGGGCGGGGGGGCAAACTCCGAGAGGTGGGAATAGGAGGGGCCCTGCAAAAAGAGAGAGCAGAGTAAGCAGACCAGCATCCCCCCAACTTGGTATCCTCCAGATCGGTTGCCTTACCACCAGGATTTTCCTTCTCCAGCAGGGGGCGCTGGAGTTCAATATATTTGGAAGGTACCAAGTTGGGGGGGAATGGACGAGGAGGGTCAAACCAAGCTATAATGAGGATGCCAGATTAAACTAAATTATGTGGCTCTCACACAGGTAGTCCGGGTTTAGCGACCACAATTGGGACCGGCAAGTGGGTCACTGAGCGAAGTGGTCGCTGAGTGACTGTGCTTACGATTACTTCAGCTTTCCTTTGCTTTCCAGACCTGCAAACAGTGTAAATGCGAGGACTGGCTGTAAAGGTACTTTTTCATCACCATCGTAGCAGTATGCACACAGGGCACGTGAAACACCCCCACCCAAAGGTGAGACTGCATTACCTGCGTGTTGGACTTGCGACGTTTCTTCTCAGGACTCTTCATTTGAAGGCCTGATCAAGACAGAAAAGGAGAACTTGAGGCTGGTTAAAGTGAGAATCTGTCCCACTCGAGCTATTGGATGGTTTTCCCTGCTGTGAGAAGTTACAACAGCCCCGAACTTTGATGCTTACACATGGGTGGGCTGTGTTAGTCATCATAGCTAAAGGAAACTTTTAGGGAGAAACGTGCATACTGGCAAAAAGGTGTCTTAGTAGGCCACTGCAGGAAACGGAATTGATTGATTGATCAATCCAGTTTAAGGACTGGATTCATAAGGGCTCTTATGCTGTTACACCGACTGAGAATCTGCCTCTTATTTGCCACCCTTGCTTTTTAATTCTCCATGATGCGAGGAGATCTCCAAATAGTGGTTGTTTTTTAAGTAGGAAGCCAGGAAGGTAACAAAATCAATCAATCAATCAATCAAAACAGACTGCTGCTCTCTGGAACGATCTCTCCCCCCCCCCCCCCGACCAATATACGACAGGCCCTTACGGTCTTGCCTTTAGGAAAGCCCTAAAGACCTGGCTCTTTTAACTCTTGGATTTTATATTTATATATGGTTCATTGTTAGTTTTTATTCTTATTCTTGTTGTTGTTGTTATTCTTGTTATCCTTATTGTGTGTTTATGTTGTATGCTGCCCAGAGTCACAACAGCCAGGATGGTTCAGAGGGGAAGGATCTGGACTACGAGTGCGGAGATCCAGGTTTAAATCCCTACTGAACTCCTCAGAGGACTTTGGGCCAGTCCCTCTCTTTACCTAGCCTACCTCGCAGGGCTGTTGTTGGATTTGGACTGGAGAGAGCACCAAGTTCTTTCCTGCCACAGAAGCTCCCTCTCTTTCAGGCCAGCCTACCTCACAGGGTTGTTGCTGCAGGAGAAAGAGCCAGTTTGGTGTGGTGGTGAAGGCGCTGGCCTAGGAACCAGGAGACGGTGAGCTCTAGGCCTGCCTTAGGCATGAAAGCTGGGTGACCTTGGGCCAGTCCCCCTCTCTCAGCCCAACCCACCTCACAGGGTTGTTGTGGCGGGTAAAATAGGAAGAGGAAAGAGTATTAGGTATGTTTGCTAACTTGAGTTACATATGTGAAAAAGGCAGGAGAAAAATATAATAATAATAATAATAATAATAATAATAATAATAATAATAATAATAATAAATAATAATAATAATAATAATAGCAGCAGCAGCTCTCTATCAACTTAGATAAGTAGAAGCAGCCTTAGTGGGGAAGGCGTTGGATGAGGATGGAGGAGAACCAAGGGAAGTTCTGCCTCCCCACCGACATTCACTGCCCAGCGCAGCCTACCTCGCAGGGTTGTGGTGTTTGGGGGCTTCTAGGCAGGTGACCTTGAGGCTGGAAGCGGGGATAGAAATCGAAGAAATTATCACTGCAGTGGTCAGTGAGCAGGACCTGCCCGGCTGGGGATGATGGAAGGGGGACTCCACGTATGGGAAGCCCTGTAAAAGGGGAGGGGGGCTCCTGGGTCCCACCCAGGGGATGGACTACCACTCCCATCATCCACTGTGAACGAGGAAAGCCGCCCGAGCTTTCCCGGTTGAATTTCCACCTGCCAGGTCTGACTCACAACGTAAGTAAGCCCGAAGACAAATAGAGGCCCCCCCGGTCAGGTGGGCCCCCCCGTTTCCCCAGCAACGTCCGCCTCCGGTCTCCATGGCAACCACGTCGCCCCCCCCCGCTCCTTACCGGCCTTGCCCTGCTTGCGGCCTGGGCCTGTGGCAATGCTACCCGGCGGTGGAGGTGGAGGCGGCGGAGGCGGCGGACCCGGAGCAGGCGGAGCGAGGCCTACTCCCCCCTCCAGCTTGTCGGGGTGCGGGGCCGCCATAAGAGGAAAGCGAGGAAGGATGGCAGGGCGGCTATGAGGGCCCGGGAGGCCCAGGCCGCGCCATCGCGACGCGAGCCGGAAGTAGAAGCTCATAGAGACGAGGGGAGGGAAAAGCCAGCCCCCGGGCCGCGTTTCCGGTTGCGGGCGCCATTTTGGACACGGCTTCCCGTCAGACGAACGAGAAGTGCCGTTCTGGACGTCATCCTCTCTATAGTTCGCGAGGCGACGCGCCTTTTAAAAGCCGGATGTAACGTCAGAGCGGCTCTGATCTCACTCCTTACGGCAGTTACAAATCCAAATGAGGCGGCGGGGAAGAGGTGGACGAAATCATCCGCCAATAGGATGGCGGGGTGAAATGAAAATGAGATTGCTTTCAAACCCTCAATGCATAGTGGCAAACAATTCAAGACCAAACATCCCGTTGATACCTCAACGTGATAGGCGGGGTCGCTTTTAAGAGCGAGGGATTTATAGATTCTCAAAACCCCCCCCCGAGAAAATAGAAGATCCCTGAAGCAGGGGAGGGAAGCTGCCAAAGGCGGGACTTACCACACATAAACCAATCAAAATGAAGTAACGTTGGGCAATGAGCCTTAGGGCATCATGGGAGTTGTAGGAACGCGCCTTCCTGCCCTGCAGCCTGGAGGGAGCTGCCAATGGAAGTGGCGGGGACAGATTTACTTCCTAACCCGGGGAGCAAATGCAAAAAAAAAGGGCGGGTCGCCGGGGGGCGAAGCAGCCGCTCTCTTCGCAGAATTCCCCGGAGCAGTGCTTCTCAACCTTGTCAACTTGAAGATGTGTGGACTTCAACTCCCAGAATTCCCCAGCCAGCCATGCTAGATATCAATCTAAGAATAAATAAAAGACAGGCTGATGTGAGCCGCTTCCCATCTCTTGCTCCGTTTTTCTTTGCAGGTTTTGTTTCCAATGATTGTGCGGCTGGGTAGCCGTTCATTGCAGGGATAGAAAGCTCCTGGTGGGACAAATATAGATCCTACCATCTTGGCTGTCTAGTGCTCCTTCCTTCTTTCTCTTCCTCCCTCCTTCTTTCTCCTTCTTTCTCTTCCTTTTCTTTTTCTCCTGCTTTCCTTCTCCTTTCCCTTCTTTCTTTCCTTTTCCTCCCTTTCTCTCCTTCCTTCCTTCCTTTTCATTCTTTCCCTCCCTCTTTCTCCCTCTCTTTCTCCCTCTTTCTTTTCTTTTCTTTCTCCTCCTCTTCCATTCTTTTTCTCCTTCCTTCCTTCCCCTCCCTCCAGGTAGAAAAAGGAATCCAGCAGCCGCAGGCTAAAGAAATACCAACTTTAATAATAACCATTCAATTTCCTTTGGTATAATCGAGAGAAAATCAAACGATACAAAGTGTGTGTAAAGGGAGGGGAGAGAAGGGGGCGAGGTGAACTCGGGGGTCCCGCCGAGGGGCAGGGACAGGCACAGTGAGAGAGAGTAAAGCTACACATTGGCTTCCGAGTATAACAACAGACATGCAACACCAACTTATCAAACTTATGTACAGACCCCGGGGAGGAACAGGGAAGGAAGACCCACCTGAGCACCAGAAGACACACCCGATTCTTTCTCTCCTCTTTTCAGGCCTTTGGAGGTTCTGAAACCTGCAGCTTTACAGCTGCCTTCATGGGGACGGTCCTAACATTCAGCTAAACCGTCCCTTAATCCGGAGGGGTCTCTCCGTTGCTTAGACTGGGCTTTGGGGGGGGGAGGGAAAAAAGAAGGGGATGAAGTGTGGGGGGAACTGTGAGGGATCAGAGGCAGGCGGGTGAAAAATGACCGCCTTTCTTTTTCCACTCTGCAGCCCCCCCCCCCCCCCCCCCGCAAAAGACAGGCACCGTCAATTAACTGCCGGAGCGAGAGGAATTTTGCATAAAATCTCAGACCTGTAAAAGGATCAAGGCACACACAGAACGTATATAAAGTGAACGAGAGGGGTCTGTGTGCAGGGAGGGGCGGTTCTGCGTTGGAGGCCCGAGAGATTGCCCTCTTTTCTTTTCTTTTTTGTGCTTTAAGGAAGGGGGGAGGCCATGGCTCCCCCCCCCCCGATCTCCCAGAAAACAAACCGAGACGGAGACTTTGGCATCAGTTGCATCCAGCCGAGGATCCAGCAAGGCGCTGCGTGGCCCGCCCTGCTCTTCCAAAAAGTTACCGGAGGAGGCAAAATTGTCCGAGGAGAGGTCCGAGGAGGACTTTATCCCAAGACCCAAATCCAGCCCAGTTAGGAAAACTGAGGCTTGACCACCCTCACTGAGGACTGGCATCTTGGCCAGCGCTTTGCGGCGACGAGGAAAAGCCGAGGGGCGAACGTGTAGCGGTGTGGGAGGGCACGATGGGTTTTGGTGCTCCACTGAGTCCCTTCAACCCCTCGGGAGAGAGCCGGACGCTTTGGCAGAGGGGAGCAGCTGTTGGAGGAGTCCCTGCGGCCGGAGAGGAAAGGGAGGCGGAGGAGTTGCGGCGGAAGGGCGTCTGCAGTGGCGCGGCTCCCGTCCCGTCCCCGCTCACTGTCTCCGCTCGACGGGCTGCTGCAGGCACAGCTCGCTGCCGGCCGAGATGATCGGCAACCGATTGTCCATGTGGTGGCTGATCAGGTGGCTGACGCTCTCAAAGCGGTGATCCTTCGTCCGAACCTGGGGGGGACAGGTCAGGGTCTCCGTTGGCCAGAGAAGCAGCAGCGAGGCGTCGGAGCCCGGGTGCCAAGCCGTGCAAGTCTCCCCCCACCCCAGCCCTAGGAAGGAGCCAATGGCAAACCAGGAGACTGAGAGTTCTAGTCCTGCCTTAGGCCCAAAGCCAGCTGGGTGACCCTGGGCCAGTCGCTCTCTCTCTCAACCCTAGGAAGGAGGCAATGGCAAACCACTTCCGAAAAACCTTGCCAAGAAAACTGCAAGGGCTTGTCCAGGCAGTCTCCGAGAATTGGACCCAACTGAACAGGTAAAAAACCTGGCTAAATGTTCAACACCCCCCTTGATTCAAGCAGACGGGCTTCCACTCAACCCCAGGTGTTCCCATCTTCTTCCCCAAAGCAAAGGCAGGGCTCCTACCCCAAAACACCCCACATACCACTCCTTCTGGATCGACAAGAAGCAGATGTTTCGGCTGCCCGCCCTGCAGCCCGGTGAGCACATACTGGCCCGGTGTGGTGGTGCTCTCGCGCACCAGGAAATCCCCGTTGGCTTGCAGCAGCTTCTCCGATTCTTTGCGGCTCATCTGACCGTGATACCATGCTTCCCGGCGGAGCTGTTCCTCCATGGTAGCTGGCGGGTGGGACGGTGGAGCAGGAGGTGGCGGTGCCCGCAAGGCGTCCTCAAAAGGCTCTGGGGAAGGAGGAAAGGAGGGAGGGAAGCTGCTGTTAGGAGCGATCTGCAGCCGACACCGCTGCCAGTGCCCCTCAGCCTCACTGAGGTCTAGAAACTTGCTTCCCTTCTTCCCCACCGCAAGCTCTTCTCTGCAAAGCCAAAAAGGAGGAACTGTGGCCAGAGCCCATATGAGGCCAGGTTAAAAAATTTGCCTAAAGGTTTTGTTGACCATGTTTCAAGGAGGGTATTTGCAATTCAACCCCTTGCAGATAAATTATGGAGATTAGCAGCTTTTTAAGGGTGCTACAATTAAGGCTCTGTTTGGGGCTCAAAAATTCAGGCCAACCAAGTGATTGATTTAAGATCAATCTATCCCAATCATTTATAAGGCCCCCACAATAGCTTTATAGAGGAAATCTCTAAGAAGTCACAATAAGAAAGGAAAAACAGTTGAGGAGGGTAAAGGAAAACAACCCCCCCCATCCGTTAATAATATGTATTTATTGCTTCTAAGTCTTTTGCCCAAGATTAGTTGTAGTGGAGATGTAACATACATCTCATGAACCAATTTCCCAATGAAAAAAGATGGCCAATCAACACGTTGAATGAATTTAATGAAAAACCCTGGCTGGGGAATTCTGGGAGTTGAAGTCCACACGTCTTATAGTTGCCAACAGTTGAGAAATACTGCTCTGGAGAGTCTCTTCCCGTATTTGCTGCAAATACACACAGCATAATAATAATAATAATAATAATAATAATAATAATAATAATAATTTTATATATTATTAATATTAATATAAATATAATTAATATAATATTAATATAATATATAATTATAATTATAATATAATTATAATATAATAAATAAAAAATTAATATTAATATTAATATTAATATTAATCATAATTATATTATTATTATTATTATTATTATTATTATTATTTAAACTTGTATGTCCCCCGACTCTCAACAATTTGGGGAGCTTGCAACAACCGAACAAAGAAATTACAGTAAAGCATAAAAGGAACAGGAACAGCCCCTCCAGGTTGGTTGAACTACAACTCCCAGCATGCCTCATTGGGGGTTTGAAAGCTGGGAGTCAGCTGGGAACTCCAATCAAGCAACCCGCCTCCCCTTCCCTCTCTTGGGACTCCCAATATTGGTGGTCTGGAGGGAATTTATTACAGGAACCGCAGGACTGCCACGCCCCCTTCTGCTACTCACTCATGTCAAAGAGGTCTTTCTGCACGCTGCCGTTGGCGGTAATGCCCGGGACGCCCTGCTGCATTTTCTCCAGATTTTGCACGTTAACGTAGGAGGGGTCAACGAAGAATTCTGTGCGGCCAGGAGGGCATCTATCCCGGCCTGCGAGCAGGAACAGGGCAGGGTAAGAAAACCCCCAGAAAACAGATGCCACCCGATTGGGGAAACCGCACGGGAAAGGCTAAAGAGGAAAGCTGCCATGTTCCGAAGCAGTCTATCTGCAAAATGGGTGGCGTTCCAACCGGGAGAGCAAACGACCCCCTTCTCCGATTGCACCTCTGCCAAATCTGGCATTCTAGCACAACATCACTGAACCCGCAGTGGGGACGGGTGTCTTAGCAAAGGAAAAGTCACCGGCTGGATCACGTACCTTGCGCAACCGAATGTGGCTTCTTGGATTCGTAGTCCCCGGCAGCCACTTGTCCAACAGGCTACGGGAAGGAAGAACGGCAGTTTAGCTGAAGGCTCAAGAGAGCATTTTAAGTCTCATTTCCCCACACCCCGATATTCCTGCAATGGTACGAGTAAATTAAGAGTCCCTCTCTGGCGGGGGGGGGGGGGCAGATTTGGGGGAGATGAGAAGAACTGACCGGCTGGAAAAGATCCCCAGGCAAGACTCAAGGGACCCATTTTACAGATCATAGAGAAAAACTGAGGACGGGGCGCGATACAGCCGAGACGTCCGCTGAGAACAGCTTCAGACGGGGGTCTCACGCTGTGCGTGGTTGTTCACGGGGGGGGGGTGCTTACCAAGGTGGCTCCCAAACTGTTGGGGGTCTGGGCCGCCGCAGCCCCCTCCCGCAAACGCAGGTCGACCATCCCCCCCAAGGGTGGCTCCTTTCCGGGGAAGTCGTTGTAGTACTGATGGTCGGGCGGCGGATCGTCCTCTTCGTCCCAAGCGGAGCCGTCAAACCCGGCCATCCTGGGGAGGAGAGAAGCACAACGGTCAGAGGGCAACATCAGGAACACACATACCCGTGGCCGCGTTGCGCGGGTCTCATCCAACAGGCCCCCCCCCAGCGGTTTTGGGAAGACCCCAACTTTTTTAAAGCACCCATCCTTCCCATATATACCCACATACAAGCTGACCTTTGGATTTTTGACCAAAGCACCATGAAAAACGTGGGTCAGCTTATCCGCAGGTGGTGCACTTTTCATGGTGTTTCGGTTGAAAGTTCGAGGGCCGGCTTATCCGCGAGGATGTACGGTAGACACCCCCCCCCCCTCAGGGAAGGGCAAGCTTTATCCATGGCTCTCAGGCCTGAAGAACCACAATGGAGCCTCCATGTACCAAAGCAGTCTACCTGACCCTGCCCTGCCCTACCTGTCGTGCGGCGTGACGAGCTTCGGAGGGTTCTTAAGGTATTGCTTGAAGCGCAACTCGAACGCCTGCCCGATGGTGCTGATGACGTCTTGGGAGAGCCCCTCGGGACATTCTAAGATGTGGCAAGCTGCAGAGAGTCACCCAAGGAAGGGGGGTTGCATTGATTGATTGATTGATTGATTGACTGACTGATTGATTATTTTTTTTGAACCACGAGGCCCTGCGGTGAAAGAACAGCTCTGTCCCGTCCCAAACGTGTCTCACGCTTCCAAGCCGGATTGTGGGGCAGAGAAAAGAGCATCTGAGATTTCCTTTGACTTTCTCCCCTCCCTGTAGGACTAATATCAGGAGCTGGGAGATTGATGGATCGACCGATCGATTTAAATTTATTGGCTGCCCAACTGCAGCAGACTCTGGAGAGGAGTTTGTTCAGCAGGTTAGGTTGGTGGGGGCTGGAAAACTCCCTCCCTGATGAATTTTTATGGTTGCCCGCCCTTGTAGTTTCTCCTGCTACTAATTCTTCCAATTTCTCCTTCTGCTCATCCTCCTGCAGAAATTGACCGGGGAGGTTTGCCACATCAGGGCCCAAGGGGAAAAGCAGCCGGGCTTAAAATAAATCACCCAGCAACGATCGGTTGCACAGAAAGGCGCACGCGAGCTTTCTATCCAAACTTTAAAGCTGCTCCGGGATCTGAAGTTTCATGGAGCTTGGGAAAAAGTTCTTCACCCTGATGTGATGCCAGGCACCACGGCGTGACCATCGCCACTGGGGCCTCATCAGAGCGTGCCATAGACGCTTTTCCAAAAGCAGGTGGGGCCAAATCCGTTGGAGGAAGGTGGTTTCAGAAGTCCGAACGTGTTTTAATCCCAGGTTTAAGTGCCTGATTTCAACCCTCCGACGCCGTTTCCCAAACTCCATGAGGAGGGTACGCCTTGGTACCCTCAAATAATGCGATGCCTCTGCTTTCGGCTTTAGGGTGAAACGCAAAACCAGATCAAATGTGGCCCTTGCTGGCTTGCGGGGACAAGAACCGAAAACCAGCCAGGAGATGGGGAACCGGGCGAGGATCGCGGAGCACCTACCTCTGTGATTCACGGGATCTTTGGCAACGTAAGCGACATACTCCGCTGTGTCCTGCAAAATGCAAAAGAGCTGATGAAGGCCAGATTTGGGGAAGGGGCGGGAAAAAAAACATTGCATCCGCGCATACACCTTAGCACCAAAAAAAAAAAAAGATACACCCATCCCAGATTTCTGGGTTCTGTGCCCTACTATCCCCATCAAAATAAGATAGCGGAGAGTAAGAATAAGCATAAACCCCAGATTAACTAGCAGGTTTTAGGGCTGAGCAGGGAATCCCCCTGTTCCTAAATCCCTCCCGATAATTAGACCTGCTTCCCCATTTCCCCCAATACAAAGAGGAGGATCAGAAATCCAGGCAGTCCTGCCAGAGAAGAGGACAGAGGGAAAACAGGGGGGAAAAACTGGCACAGGATCCATTTTAATCCACCAGTATCCCAACAACCATAATGCAAGGCAACAGCAGCGGCATTCTTTGATCCGCTGAGCACGGAAAATGCCCCGTTCTTTTGGGGGGGGGGGGCTCCTTCCAAACCACAGCAGGACCACAGCTCTGCTCCGAGGGAAGTGCGAGCAAGCCTTTTGGGGAAGAGGGGGAAATCTCAGCACACTCACCGGATCTCCTCCGGAGGCAAAGGAAATCGACTGCATATGGTGGTTGGCGATGATCTAGAAGCCGAAAAGGGGGAAGAGACTGAGACTGATGCAGCCCACAAGCAGCAAGACCCACATATTACTTTATAGACGCCCAGGATGGGCACATTTATACCGAAGCAATGGGGCCAAACCCCCCCCCCCAATCAACTACATGCCCCCTTGCAAAACTCTTGGCGGCCGACGGTTTCAAAACAGAGCAATAAAGACACAATAAATGCCTAATCAGGCAATCTGCAGATCTTCTCCCATTTCTCAAAGATTGCCAACGGCCCTCTTTTAAATATGTTAAATCAGGGGTCCCCCAGCCTGTGAGCAAAAGTGGGCCGCGGGGCTCCCTCCTGCAAACCCCGCCCCCCGGCACGCGCGATTGGCTCCCACCTGCAAACCCCACCCCCTGTCCACAACCGGTCCCTGGTGCCAGAAAGGTTGGGGACCGCTGTGTTAAATAACTCCCTTGCATTGTACCACTTCAACCTTCTGGCTGGTGAATACGTTTCTCTTTTTCATGCAGGGAGCGTCCAAATTGGAGCTCCCCACTTGACAGAGAGAGGTTTCACGGTATTCTACCCGTGGCCGCTAAAAAGGTTAATAGCAAAGCAATCAATTTTGGGCTTGGAGCAGTTCAAATTCACACCCTCTGCATTGCAGGGCGCACCCCAACCAGGATTAGGATCTTCCGGTCGCTCGGCACAAAAAGGGACCTGGCTCAACCCAACCGGCAGCTCCGGACGAGACGCTGCCAGGAGAAACGCAGGACGGGGAACCTCACCTGCTTACAATCGGACGCCATGAGGTTAAGGCTGCTGGTTGAGACGGTGAGGGTGATCGGCATCGCGGCAAACTTCAGGTTGGTCTTGCCGAGGATGGAGTTGAGCGCGCGGCCGCAGGGCTGCCAAACGGGGAGAAACGGAATGGCTGTTGGCGGGGAGCAGCTGCGATACGTGGCCGCTCCCCCGGAAGAGGAACAGCACCCTCGGATGCAGCATTGCAACCCCAAACGCCAAGAGCATTTGAAAAAGGCCCTTCCATCGCAGCTCAGATCAAAAGGCTCCGAGAAAAGACAGAAACCTCACAAATATTGCACTCCGCCGGACTGAGTTTGCAGGATGAATTACGATCAGCTTATTGGTACGGTGGCAAAAATCAAACAATGCATGAAAACCTCAGAGTTTGCCTCCCCGCCCCAGCCCGTTCAGAGCTCCAGAAGGAACTGGATTTCAGCGGGGGGGGGGGGGGGGGGAAACAAGTTCAAAAACTAGGACTTTCTAGCTGGAGAAGGGTTTGATGAGCAGGACACAACGGGATGGATTTGCAAACCGTGCTAAACCAGAAATGGTGGGTCACAGGCCCCGGTAGCCGGACTGGCGGCCCCAAAGCCACAAACGTCCCCCTTTTATCTTGGTGGGGTGGAGGCGGCAACTTGACACCCCTCCTGGAGCGAACGGTGCAAAAGGCACGGAGCAGCTTAGACGCCAGAGTGGGTTGGCCCTCGGTCTGCGCCCTGGAATTTCTCTCTCTGGGAGAGCTCGCTAAAGACACCTCGAAACTCAGAGGGCACCCCCTTTTTGCTTGGAGTTTCTAATGAAGAGGCTGGCGAAAGAGGGAATGCAAAAATAAAATAAAAACGCGTGCCTCTTTTGCTGGGGAGGGGGGCAGGGGGGTGATGCTAAGAAATACAAGGAGGGAGAACATGGCAGAGAAGGGACCCCCCCCCTTTTTTCTCGGGCATCCATTAGAGGTGCTGCAATGGCAATCTATCGATCCGCTCTGCGTGCGCTGAAACTTTGATTGAAGCCACTTATTTCTCAGCGAGGGGCAGCCTCATAAAGGACGGGGGGGGGGGCAGGTCAGAGATCTCAAGTCCTACCCACATCCATACATTTCCTTCTTGGGTTTTTTTTCCAGTGTTTTATTGAAAACTCAGAGCTCGCTTCTACAAGCTTGTTCCTACAAGGTGATCCTTTTTAATGTTAAAGCCCCCCCCCCCCGGATCAAGAATTGCACCCTTCCTGCTCATTAATGGGGGAGAAATGGCAGCGTGGTCCTGCACAAGCAGAAAGGGTGAGAAAGAGACTCAAGATCGTCCCGCCTTGATTCTGTTTGGTATAAGACGAAGTAAGGAGAAACTTTCCAGTTTCTGTTACGATGCCCTACAACAGTAAAGCAGCATTCCTGGAATCCTTGCGGCGTCTCTTTCCTGACCGGGCCTCCCTCGCAAGGCTGGCACCTTTGAGAAAACCTTGCCCTTTCTTTCTTTGCCGCTAGTCCTCATGATTGCCGAGCCTGATTGATTCAGAGTGCAGCCGCATATTAGGGTGAAAACGAGCCTGGGTTCGTTGGGGTTCAGGGCCCCGCATAAGCCCCGGCTGTTGCTTTTAAGGGGCTTAACTGAGCAAAGGAAAGAAACCATCATGGAGAGGTTGATCCAGCCATCTTGAAATTACTCACCTTCCTCTTGCGCACGGCTCCCTTGGTACTGGGCACGGCGTCACAAACCAGGCTGATCGCCTCCCTGCACGAGGAGGAGGAGGAGGAGGAAAGAGGGCATTGGAACACACTGGACCAGTGATGCAATCTTAAACATGCAGGATTTCTTTCAAAGGCCCCGGGAGGGCAAAACAGAGCAAGCCCCGGTAGCCAGCATCCTGCTGGCAACGGAGGCCATTCCGACAAGGAGCGCAGAAAAGGCCTTAGCTCCCCAAACTGGTTTTCAAAGCAATGGGGTCTCAGCACACACACACACACACAGAGACACACGTACACATGCTCTAGGGCAGTGTTTCTCAGCCTTGGAGACTTTAAGATGCGTGGACTTCAACTCCCGGAATTCCCCAGCCAGCCATGCTGGCTGGGGAATTCTGGGAGTTGAAGTCCACCCATCTTAAAAGTTGCCAAGGTTGAGAAGCGCTGCCCTGGAGACAAAGGATTTCTGATATTTGGCACTAATCAGAAGCTCAGCTCCTCTTGAGCAAATTTCCCACACCGAAAGCTGCCCAGTGCCTTTTCGGAGGGTATTAAGAATCAAGATTGCTGGTCCTCCAACATCCCACCCCATTGGGCTTTCTCAGAAATCTCCAGACAAGGCCGCCCTCCTGAGTCGAAAAGGAGTGAGGCTCCGTACAGTAAATCAGTCAGAGACACAACGGGCAACCCCAGCGTACTCTAGATGATTTCCTGGTGTCTAGAACAAGCGGGCACCCCAAGGAATTACTGCTTATTTTATTTGCGTCCTGGCTGTCTGCCCAGGAGCTGCCTCGGAGGGAGTCCAGAACGTGAACTCACGCATAGATGCAGCAGGCAACCTCCTTTACCAATACAAGTGCTGAAAACGAAACAAGGGCTGAAAAAAAGACAGAAGCCGCCAAGGGCCGTTCAGATGTCTTCCACTACCCCTCTCATCGGTCTTGATCAGACGGGCCAACGGTCAGGGAGGATGGGAACTGAGGTCTAAAGTTATCCGGAGGTTCCTAAACCCAGCCTTGCATGAACTGGGTTCCTCCCTTGCAGCACTGACAGGGGGAACGGAGAAGAGGGGTGGAGAGACGGGGCCAACCCTTTTAGAAAAGAAATTTGGGGAACGAACGGCCATCCTTACTCACAGAGCAATCCACGGGAGAGACTCACACACCGCCCCTCCACCGAGCAGGGCGAGGAAAGGGAAGGGGGAGAGAGAGAAATCGAGCGAGGCCTGTTAATATTTGATGATGCTGTATAAATGCTTCCTGTCTTTTGCGGATTAATTGGGAGGGGGGGGGGATGCCGTCGATGTGGACAGGAGGCTCACGTAAAGCTGTTCCAGCCCTCTGCAGACCCCGTGTCTGCCCATTAATGGACTGGGCTGCAGAGAGGGAAACACACACGCCTGTCTTCCTCCCCACTTTAACCCTACATTGTTCCTTCCCTGCCAAGGACGGAGTCTAAAGGCCAAGATTTAAGGGTTGGCACAAAATGTTTACCCAGCGAACGACCCCGTCAGCCAAAGCGAGACCTTCAGCCAACTGGAATTTGCATGACGCTCCAAAGAGCGGGGGAACCACCATCCTAATCGAGGCTAAAACTAACCCAGCTTAACACGGGGGGGGGGGGGTTGGGGAGGGGGCCAGCTTCTGGATGAAGCACACCGGTCTGTGCCAGGAATTCAGAAGATACACGCAGGAACTGACTGGCAGAAATTGCAAAGGGTCCCAAAGGGTCGTGCAAGTCCCAGAACCGCCATTTGTGCAGAGAAGCAGCGGAACGCCTCCCCTAATAATCAGGGGCTGTTTTTCTGCCCAAGGGGTGGGGGGGGACGTCCTTCGGGGGGGGGGCCAATAGGATCCTTAGCCGGCTCACCTCGTGACTTGGGTCCTGGTGCTGAAGTCGAGCGCCCGCATCGACTGCAGGACTTCCACGCAACCCATGTACTGCGGGCGAGAAGGAGAGCAGAGACGGTAAACGCCAAAGAAATGGTTGCATTGATCTTTATCGGCTCCTCCGTCGTCCCCTCCAGATTCATGGAGGTTTAGTGGGAATAAAAACGAGGCGGGTTCTAGTTGAAGGCCGAAATCCGTGGCGTAAGGGGGAAAACTGATTTGCAGATGAGCGCCAATCAAATCTGAGCAACTATTCAAAAGAGGGGCTTTAATGCAGATTTCGGTACTCAGCAGGGTTCTATCTGTCTTGGCGATTTGACCTCGAGGGATCCGCTGCCCAGAGGATTAAGATAGACTGCGCTGGGCAGCTTGGATCGCTAGAGGTCGTCTACCTGTTTGGTTGCAGCCGACGGCATCAGGGGCAAAGGGAAAAGGGAATTCCCACATGCTCTGTTGAACTCGGGAAGGCTAGAGATGAAAATGAGGGACCTTCCCCCCACCACAGGCATTCCTTATAGGCCAAAAATCCAAAATAAAAACGAACAGGCCAGTTTCCAGGCAGCCACGCCGTCTGAAGCCTTCTCAAGATTTGGGCCTCAATATCCCAGCAACCCCCAGGCAGCGGGGCCGACCGCAAGGGATTGTGGGAGTCATTGTCCAATATATTTAAGCTGGGCAACGTGTTCTCTAGACCAGAGTTTTTCAACCTTGGCAACTTTAAGATGCCTGGACTTCAACTCCCAGAATTCCCCAGCCAGCAAGCTGGCTGGGGAATTCTGGGAGTTGAAGTCCACGCATCTTAAAGTTGCTGAGATTGAGAAACACTCCACTGAAGTGCTGATCTATTTTTCAGGCATCTCAGGGGTACAAATCCCCCCCTCCTTTGTTCTCTATCCCCCATCTTGAAATTCCAAGCCCCACCTTCTTCCACAGATGAGTCCTCATCTATTAAGTTAGCTGCTACAGCAGTCCACGTCCATGTGTGTGCAAGTAAGCGCGCAAAGGAGAGAAGTTACATTATGCAGGTGTGCCTGAACCCAACTCCTTGGACGCGGTTGACAATCTGGGGAACCCCCCCCCCATTTGCAACCCTCAGAGTGGGGTCCCACCAGATTTCACAGACACTGGAGGTGGAGAAGAGAGGATCGGGGTGGCTGTTGGGTGGGGTGGGGAGGGAGGACGCCACCTGTGTGTTTTCATGGCCTCCAGAGCGACATCAGAAGCAATCATGGGGCTGAGCAAAAAATAGGGGCAGGCGCCAAGGGATTAGCCCGTGGGGCCGCGAGGGCCTGGAGGGGATGGGGCCTCTCCATGGGCACACCCAAGGGGTGTTTGCGCCCCCTTGGGAAGAAAGACATTCCCACACTTGCACCCTCTGTTACGCGGAGAGAGATTAGCACGGTTCGCTTCCCGGCGGGCCGAGGAAGGAGGGGAAGGTCCATACAGCGCATGGAAATCGGGGAACAGCTGCCACCTGGTCTGGTCCTCCCCCAAAATTCCCTTTCAAAACACTCAAGCTTCTAGCCCTCCTGACCCCGAGGACGTCTTCTTCCTCTGCTCCCCAAGGGGAAGGTCCTCAGTGTGGCAGAGGCGCCCCTCTGCCCGTTCTCAGAGGCACGGCGGCGGCGTTCTCCCCGCTGCAAGTGGCTTCTCCGAAGTAAGAGGCCTTGAGGCTTTCCGATTTGGCAGCCGGATCCCTCTAACCTAACGGATCGATAGCGCTAAAAAAGCTTCCGAGCAACCTCCAACTCTTTCAGGAAGAAAGATCTACGTCGTGGCCATTCAACCCTTCAGCCTCAAGTCTCGGGGCGGGAAAAACCTGAACCGTACATTGCAACCGTTCGCAAGCCCTGCTCCGCTCGCTTTCCCCCTAAGTGTGCAAGCCTCGCGCAAGCACCAGCATCCTCCCCGGTCCCCCTCGGCTCACTCACCCGGACGAGGTAGGAGACTCCGGATCCCATCACTTTGTCGTCGCGGTGCAGCCAGCCCCGACTGGGCTTGTTGACGAAACTGCCGTGCCGAGTCCATTCGTCGCCCCCCAGCTGGCCGCCTTCCACCCGCATCTTCTTCCCGCAGCTGAGCTTGTTCATGTCCTGGGAATAGAGACCCACAGTCCCCACTGAGTCGGGCGGGGAAGTGGCGGGAGGCTCCTCGGGGCCCCCCGTCTCTCGGGAGAAGCCCCGGAGGCTGAGCAGGGAGGCCGGATTGGCGAGCTTCAGGTGGGCCATCTTGGGGAAGAAAGAGCAGAGGGTGGTGGGGCTCTCCTCCGATTCGGAAGAGGGGTCCCCCACAGGCAGCATGGGGCTGAGGGAGGACGAGGACCGGGAGCTGGAGAGCAACAGGGCGGCCGCGAGGGCCTCGGGCGGCGAACTCCCCTCGGCGGCTCCGGAGCCTTCGTCCAGGGAGGACGAAGATTCATTGTGCAAATGGGTGTATTTGCTTTTCGGCAGGAGATCCATGTCCAAAGGGGCCGCGGGCTGGCGCTCAAGAGCCCCCCAAAGTCCAAAGCGATCCGAACATTCCGGGAACCATAACGCAGGGAAGACAGACGGGGCGCCGGGTCCTGCTGCCGCTGCCCTCTCCGAGGGAATCACTCTCCGTACGGCCCCCCGTCGTTGGCCAGCCGCCGTGTTGACTCAGCCCGAACCCTGGCCAGAGGCCGCCCGTCGCCACCAGATGAGCGGTGACCCCGCGCGGCCCCTCCTGGGGCGGGGAGGAAGAGGGAGAGGTCTCTGGCCTGTCGCTGGCGTTACGGCCCCCGCGGGGCGGTTTTAGAAGTTCCTGGGGAGAAAGGCCGTTCCCCAAAGCTGCCGCGCCACCTGTTGAACCCCTGCCCCTCTCAGCTGCCTGTCAAACGCCTGGCGAGCCCCCAGGGAGCCAGAGCAGGGCGGGCAGGGGACCAGCCCCATGGATGCTCAGATCCAGCCGCGTGTCTTCTGCATCGGCTGGACGAGGTCGATATCCAAGGCAAGTCAAATGCAAACGGGAAGGGGAAGGGGATGGGAAGGGGCTGGCAGGCTCCCAGGAAGCCAACAAGGCTGCTCTGTTAAAACGGGGGCAGCCCGTCTGCCCATCAGAGGACGGGCACCGGCCTCTCGCATCACAGCACCGCAGGAGGGGGACGAAGACGCGGCTTGGGGACGCTGAGTTGGTTTGGGAATCAGCCTCTACAAGCGCAGGAAGGGGGGCCCGCTTGGCTGAGGGACGCAAGGAGCATCTGGACCCCCTTTGGACGCGGTGGCGGCGCCCCCCCCCTTTCTTTCTTGGCTGCAGTTACTGCCCCAGCCCGCAGCGCACGCCTCGATCGCGCCCACTTCCTGCAGGCGGGGAGGCTGCGAACCCTTCCCAGGGAAGGCGGGACCGGGACGAGCGGAGGAAGAGGCCGACCCCCCCTCCCCCCACCCTGCTCGCTACCAACGGAAGGGCAGGGTGCTGACTCACTGGAGCTGGCCTCGCCCTCAGTGGGGAAGGGGGCGACGGATGTGGGGGGAAGGCAAGGGGGGGACGCGTCAGGGAAAGGAAGCAAGCCAACCGCGCTCCCTAAGGCACGCAGATCAGGTCAACAGCCAGGATGACAGCGGCGTTGGTAAGCTGGGGCGGAAAGGGGCAAAGGTCCGTGCCAAGCAGTTTGCACACGCCTGTGCAAATGGAGTGGTCACTGGGGGATCCTTCGCTCGGCGCCATCTTTCTTCCTCTCCCCCCTCCAACCCCCTGGCAATCAAGTGGGCAACAACCATGCAAGGTAGGCCAGTGCCGCCACCCTCTGCAGAGCGAAAGAGAGAGGGGCTGGGGCAGAAGGCAGGCAGGCAGGCAGGCATCAGGAGGGGATACAAGATTTGCACTGGACTTCCAAGGTCTACGTTGTTATTTTTAAAAAGGCCCTGAATTTGCAGTTCGGGACATCCACGCATCCTGCTAAACTGCGGTTTCCTGGTTTCCTTAACCACCGCCGGTTGACTCGCCACAGGGGCTTCATTTGCATGAGTTGCTAAGTCAAAACGAAAACCACATTTTGGCTAGAGGGGAGCAGAATCGACAGTCGAGATGTCACCCTGGGCCCGAGGAACTCATTCAAGGCGTAAATGCAGCTTTATTACTTCCTCTCCCCCCCACAAACGCCTTCGGGAGAGGCAAACTTTGTAAACAAAACAAAAAAAAAGTCCCTTCAAAAGGCCCTGCGGACATCAACCGTGGACATCAACCATGCAACGGAGGCGCCAAATGTTGCTCAGAGCTCTAATCGCGACCCCCAAAGTGACATTTCTTTGCCTGGGTCCGTGAGCGGTTTCTGCAGATAAAATTAGGCAAGAGATGCTGAATCATCTCATTTATTAGCGTTCCGGACCCCGAACCAGCATGATCTGAACGCCAAGCCCCAACGGGGCAGCAGACACTAACCCCAGAGCATCCCTCTACCCCCAAATTTCATTGTATTATTATTTGTAAGCATCTGGTCCCTCTGGATGGGAAGGACCCCGGGGACAGGAGACCACAGGGACCGGCCATCCTCCAATGCCCAGACGGGCCCAAACGCCTGAGGAAAGAGGGCACGTCCGGACGTGACTTCTAACCCAGCCAGCCCGTACAAGTTCAGTTTTATCCCGCAAGAGGAAGGAGGTGGGAAAAAAATAGAAAACCACCAAGATCCAGGGCAGGGTTGAACGGCTGAACGCCCTGCTCTCCGCCTGCCAGCTCAGCTTTCGCAGATGCTTTGTGCAAATTCAGTTAGTTTTCCCTTCCGCCACCAACTAATCTTGGTGAACAGCCAACGGCAGAGGCCGGAGCCGTTTCCTGAACCGTCCGCGTCCGGCCAGAGGTGTAGCCCCCTCGTTCCTTCCTCTGGGGAGGCTGAGCAAAAATACCCACCTGGGGAAGGCGGAAAGGGGGGGGGACAAGAGAAGAGGAAGGAGTGGGAAGTCGATTTGGCTCCCAGCTTTACCACCGGATGCTGTACTGGTTTCTCGGACCACGCTCAAGGAGCGGGGGGGGGGGGGAGGATGCAGGAAATCACACCCCCAGGAGAGCCCGTTCCAGCCCCCGCTTCCTTGGGAGCCGGGGAAGAAGAGACTGGAGTTGCTACGAGGCTCGTACACCAAGAAGCTGGTCTCCCTTGAATTTTCCGCTAAGAATCCAGCCTAAAATCTAAGGTGCCCTTCAGGGATGTTGGGACTTCAGTTCCCCTAATTCCCAGCGCTGCCAGAGCCCAGCGCAACCGAAACACTCAGGAGGCTGCCCCGAAAGGAAGCGAGACTGCAAATCCTCCATCCCAGTTTTTATCCTTTTTCTCTCTTTCTTAAAATGCTTGGACCGTATCACGGGACTCAATGTCCCAGCAAGTGCTGTAGAGCTCAACTGAGAGGTGGTTTGGATGGAGATCTTCAAGCAGCCCGCCTCGAGTCTGCCGCCGGGGAAGACGGCTGCGCCCATTTTACAGACGGGAAGGCCGAGGCCGGGAGAGCCGGCTGCTGCTCCGGCCCCGGACTCCTGCTCTAGGAACTTTTTCGCAGGAGCTGCCGAATCCCATTGAAAGAACACAAGCCGTATCTCACTCGTGATCTGTCAAAGCCCAATGCTTTTGGTTTTGGGGTTTTTTTCCTGAATTTGAGCTCCAAGCAAATCTTTCACGAAGGGCTAGTTCGGCCCGGAGTAAAGGGAATTCTAGTTTTGCGACTGTTGGGGAACGTGGATGCCCGCCCACTCCTCGCTCTACAACCGCTGCTCGGTTAATACGGTCATTGGAAAACGGAGAGAAAATTGCTTGCTCGCACATCTGTTGCACAGCTAAGATGATCAGTATTTAGCAGCAGCAGATCCAGACTAGTGTTTTTCAAATGTGGCCACTTTAAGACGGTGGACTTCAACTCCCAGGATTCCCCAGCTAGCATGCTTTAAGATGGGTGGACTTAACTCCCAGAATTCCCCAGCTGGCATGCTTTTCATCAAATACCGCCGTTTGGAGACACATTACATTTCATGCACTTGATCTGGGGAACAAGCCTACTTCCAGCACCTATCTATTTGCTCTGGAAACCCCCAAATCCTTGGCTGTAGGATGCTAGTCCTTATGAAATCCAGCCATCCTTTTTTATATATATATCTTTGAGCAGAGAAACAAGGTCCAATCTTGGCCACGTTGCAGGGAAAGGGGGGTCATTAAACAGCAAACAGAGAGATTCACTGAGCAGCAAAAATATTAGTAGTTTACTAGCGGGCGTGATAATTATACGGCAACAGAGTTATATCCAGCTGAATTCCTGGGCTTTCTCTACTTCTATTTCCTCCTTCACAAAGGTGCCTTTTCACAGCCTCGTGGCTGGTGGTAACCCAACAGGTGAAGCTTCCTGGCCCATACAAGCCGCGACGCATACAATCTGGACGCATATGCCCAGGGTCCCCACTGGGGGAGATGGGCGGTAATATAAATTTAATAAAAAAAAATAAATAATCTTAGCCGGGTGACACATCTGTCTGCAGCCCCCCTCTCAAAAAAGTTGAGGATTACAGGGAAAATTAGAGACCCTCACCAGTTGAAAGCTCCATAAAGACCCGTCTTCCGCCTCTTCCGATGGTCCCGTGCTAAGCTACGGCTTGTTTAAACCAGCTTTAGGAAACAAACCACCATCAGCGGCATTCTCGTAACACGCGAAGCCGTAAAGGCGAGCTGGCGGCCAGGATGGGAAACGAAAGAGCCGCCCGCTCTCATGCCATCCCCTTAGAGCAGGGTTTCTCAACCTCAGCAACTCTAAGGTCGGTGGACTTCAACTCCCAGAATTCCCCAGGCTGGCTGGGGGAATTCTGGGAGTTGAAGTCCGCCCATCTTAATGTTGCTGAGCTTGGGAAACCCTGCGGCTTGCCTCGAGGGCTGCGAAGGGAGGGAAGAAGAGCAGCTTTAGCCCAGCACCGAGGCAGCTGGCCCGCCACTATACCAGGGAAAAGGAGGTGCCCGCCCTTACCGTGTACTCCATCACCGGCAGGGTGAACACCGGAGATCTGTTCTTCGCGGGAACCAAACCTGCAGTTCGGTGACAAAGAAGGAATTAGGGACATGGCCTTGCTGCAGAGGGGCTGGAGATATAGGGGAGAGATGCCAGCGTGGCCTTCACCTATGCCTTTCCCCACAGCAGTGTTTCTCAACCTTGGCTACTTTCAGACGGGTGGACTTCAACTCCCAGAATTCCCCAGCCAGCTGGGTCAAGGGGAAGTCCCGATGCATCCGGAAGGCCCCAGGTCCCTCTCCTGGAGCTCCAAATCAACTTGACCCCCCCCCAAAAAATGTCTGATCCCCCCAAAGATGGGACGGTTTTACAGCTCCCAACTCGAACCCCAAAGTTCTGGCGCGCTCTCTCTCTCTCGCCCCCCGCCAGAGGCATCTTTACAAGGGGACCGAACAGAGACACAACGGTGGCGGAGGAGCCAAACGGGGACGAGAGAACGGTGGAGCCTGCATGTTCCAAGGCAGTCTATCTGCAAAGACCAGCCGACCAAAGCAGGAGTGGTTTGGGAGCTTTCAAAAGTCTCTGAGACCAGGCGATGTTTTTTAAGGGGGGGGTGCTGGGGAACTTTGATCTAAAGCAGAATTTGAAGGCCTCTTGCGAACCAGCCAAAGATGGTCGAAGCCAGCCTTCGTCTGCTCACGGCACAGCTCTACTTCTCCCTCAAATACTTAATTGAATAACTGATGGCTCAAATGCATCGAAAGCAGCATTCAAAGTTCGCTTCTGGGAAGGCGGCGCAGAGTTCAAAGCCCCCCCCAAGGGGGGAGGTTTAAACCCTGCAAAGCAGACCCCACTTCTGCAGAACTTCCAAGGGCAGGCTCACTCTATCTGATATCTGCCCGGTGTCCAAAAGTTCTCCTCCCAGGACGGAAACGAGGAGGAAGGAGAAACAGTTGGTCGTGCCTCGGACGGTCTCGGCTCGCCTCGGTGGCATCGGGGCTGAGACAGAGCCCGCAAGTTTGCCTCTGGGGTGGAGATCAGTGGAGGTGCTGAAGGAGAACCCCCCCCCCGCCGAAAACACTGCCACGGACTCTTCACTCCAAAGCACATCTGCAGAGGAACAGAAGTGCATTTCCTTAGCTAGGATTGTGGGCCAGCGGAAGGAGACGTGGCACTTTTCCCCACAACCTAGTTTTGCCTCCGCCGGACTCAGCCGAGGGGGGGCCCTCCTCGTCCGAGGAATTTGAGAAACTGGGGCCCCATCCTGTTGTTCTCCGGCCTAGAAATGCAAAAAAAGGGGGAGTAGCTTGAGTGGAATGCCCACCGCCCCACTGGCATATTTCAAAGGCACCCGCCACCGAACGAGAAATGGAAACACACACACGTGCCAGACTCAACCACGGGGTCCGAAAAAACCAGCAGAGATCTTACCCCTTCTGGAATCGCTCCTCCTTTTCCAAGAGGGGGGGAAAGAAATTTTAAAAACGGACCAGCGAAACAGGACTAGCCCAGTTGCTGCTGCTGCTGCGGCCCCCCTCTTGTCAGCCACTCCAATTTTAAAAGCTGTGAAATTTGAGAATTGGACCATCCTCCTCAGGGAAGGGATGAGGGAAACGACATCCAGCTTGCAGGCCGCCAGACGCTGTCCTGCCCCAGGTGATTGGAGGGGTGGATTTTTTGGTGCTTATTTGGGGGGTGGATTTTTTGCTCCTGTTTAAGAGCCGCCTGGACAGCAAGAAATGAGGATAGAACCCATTTTTGCACAGAAAGTTGCATCAGTTGAGCTGAGAAAAATCTCCCTTCCTGAATCCTTGGGAGACCCGTTGGTGGTTGGCGGAGGCAATGTCCAGCGAGATGAACCAAGGATGGCTCGCCAACTAAACCACAAAACCTGGCTTATGAGCGGCAAGGCTGCCCTCACCATATTGAGCCCAAACCACATTGCGATGTGCAAATATTGTGCGGCCCACCAAAACTGGAGAAAAAGCTCCAGTTGATCCTGTTTTTGAGCATTAATCTGTTGGGACAGAGATTAAGGGTCAGAAATCACTCGGGGACTGTGATTTTGGCTAACTCGGAGAAAGTGCCCTACTCCAATCCTAAAACGTGTCCAAGAGCCTAACCAGGACAAACGCTTTCCACTCGTTACTTACGCTCTGGATACAGAACACAAACCTGGTTCTTTATAATGGAGATTGCCCGTGTGCGGAACACGGAATTCCACGCAAAGAAAACGTTCTAGGAATCTGGGAGGAAAATCAGTCTTAGCGAGAAAGGATTCCTGTCCAATGAAGCGAGGGATTCTATTTTTTCCTCGGCAATTCACGCACACCCCCTCCCCAGCTAACAGAACCAGCTTGCTTCATTTGCTCAAAGAGACACAACCTTCGGAAATCATCAACCCCTGAGCATTTCAGGAAGGGGCTTAATTTCGTTGAGGGACTGCCAGGAATGTGGGGGCAGTGGGGGCACAGGGCCAGCGGGTTGAAGAAAACAGGAGGGGGAATGTAAAAGCAGAGGGAGATATGGAGAAGGTAATGGGGGGGGGGCTCTTCCCGTGACTCCCAGATTTCTTCCAAGGGGAGAGTTAGCAGCTGATGTTTGTTTATTCGCAGCTGGAGCATAAAATGCAGGATGGAGATGCTTAAGGCTGCATTTAATACCTGGGGGGGGGGGGGAGATGGAGATCCCGAGGGAGGGGGCTATCCCAAGCACATAGCAAGGACAAGGATTTTTTGCTCTCCCCTCCCTTCTGGATGGGGTCCTTCGGATTTATTCTTCACTCCTCTCACTAGGGCAACTCCAAGGCACGCCCAGCAGAAACAGGCCTAGTCTAAAAGGGAAGGTCTGCATGCAGGGCCCAAGCCTTCTCCCTGTAGATCCCACCTTCTTCCACCACCCCCGTCAAGCACCCCTAAATAACCACCCCTTTAAAAATAACTCCCCTAAAAAGACTGGACGAATCCAGAAGCGCTCAAGCATAACATCAGAAGAGCGAGAGGGGCCGAAGACCTGGCCCTAAAAGGGATTTTTTTCAACCAATCACAAAGAATGCCACCTTGGTTTTGCCCAGTTCCCTTCAGAAGCAAAGAAGCTCGTTCATCCAACCCCTGCCAAGCTTTGGGCTCCCCCCACCCCAGAAAAATGCCCTTGAGGAAAGGCATGCGCCAAAATGCCCCCTTCAAGCAAACAGGTGGGGGGGGGGGAGTATTTTACACAGCTCATAACTTAGATCAGTTTCTCAGCCTTGGCCACTTTCAGATGGGTGGACTTCAACTCCCAGAATTCCCCAGCCAGCTTCCAATTCCCAAGTCCACCCATCTAAAAGTGGCCAAGGTTGAGAAACTAAAATGCCCAAAATAACAAAGACATGGATGCAGACTAGAACACAAGTGATGGATCTTGGTCCCAAGTGGGCAAAGCTCTGAAGTAACTGACAAAGACAGAAGGAATGGTTTTTATGAAAAAGAGGAGGGAAGGAGGAACATCCCCAAGCCGAACAGACCCCCAATTTTGCATTATAAAGGTCTGCATAGAGACACAGACCAGCGCCTTTTAAATGCACAGGGTTAAAACCCCACGAATTCCCCGCAAGGGCAAAGCAATCCCCCCTTTCAGCACCCTCAGGTATAGATGCCACCCCCCAAAAAGCCTCAGGAGCGCCCCGGCGCCCATCTGCCGCCCCAACCGGGCCAGCACACCGTCTGTCAACATCAGGTCTTTTCTAGGGTTAGCGCTTTGTGAAATACACCCACGCAGTCAGCAAGACAACCGGGACCGTGCGGACGCCTCGGGAAAGGTCTTCCCTCTGGTCCAGCACGCGACGCTATTTTTCTCTCGCCTCAGCCTCGCTAGAAAGGAAGCGCCAGGAATTTTGGGATGGGAGGGGGGGGCTGTGGCATTGGAAGGCTGTAAGCGATTAGTAAGACGCTTCGATTACAAAACACAACGCCGAGGTTGAGACACCTCGGGAATCTTCCTGCGGCGCCTTCCTCGCAGCTGGAGGGAAAGAGCGACAAGCGGGAAAGGAGCGAAGGGGCCGGATCCCCAGACATTCCTCAAACGGAGTTCAGATACGAGCCGGCGGTTTCGACATTCCGGACAGAGTGATTCCGATTCGGCCGAACGGAGCCACCACCACCCCCCTTTAAAGGCAAGGGGAGGGCGACCCGGAGAGGACCCATTTGCAGCCATTCCCGCGGAGCACGAAGAGTAGAGCCGCCGGACTCAGCGACACTCTACCTTTGCGCGTCTCTACATGCTTCTATCCCGAGCGAGCAGACTTCGGGGCAGCCGCGCCCAGCCCGGACGGGGGTGGTTGTGGGGAAGAGAGAAAAACAGCGCCCGCCGAATGCGGATAAAGGTAGCGCCGCAGGGGGAAGAAAAGGCCTGCCGGCCTACCTCGCAAGGCTGCTGCAGGAGCCCTACGGCACGCCCAGGTTGCCCGACAGGGCTGTCCCGAAGAGCGACGCAGCGACGCTCGACCAAGCGCCCCCCCCCCACAAGCCTCCGTTCCCGCGGCTGCCCGACCACGCGGGGCTGCTCGCAGAAACAGGGAGGACACACCGCGCGGGATCGGCCCCCCTTCTTACCGGGGCGGCCGCAACATGGGGTCCCCACCCGGCGGCAAAGGCGGCGGCCTCCTCCCGCTCCGACGGCGCCTCTCGTACAAACTTTTGGACTCTGGGCCAGCGCCCCGCCCGTTTCCTCCTCCTCCAATCGCTTCCGGGGCCCGTCCCGCCTCCCAGGCAGGGTTGAGGTCGCTCGCAGCCCCGCCTTCCCTCCAGGCTTTCCCAAGCTCCCGTAGAGATAGGAAGGAGCAGAGCAGCCCAAGCGGGACTTCCGGTAGCGAGTTGGAAAAAGGGCGCCCCTCGCGCCCCGGGACGCTAACCCACGCTGAAAAATTTCCCCCCAAATGGAGTGCGGGTCCCTCCAAGCCCCAACGGTGTGCGGGCACAATAGAACCCTTTTCAGCCCCCTCCCAACTCCCCGGGTGACATTAGAGCGGCTGCTCCGAGCTCGGCTCGGCCCACACCACTACAGGCTATAGGGGAAAATGGAAGAGATACTACACGTGAGGCACCTCGATTTCCTGACAAAACAATCAAACTCAACGCAATAAAGCAAGACCACTGAACAGCTTCAACGTTCAAGACAGATTTTCTCGAATTCTTCGGAGTGAAACTGCATCCTTAATAACTCTCTCCCTGAGAGAAAAATTCACGATTTCCTTAGTCTTCTCACTGGTCCTCCGATGACTCCACCTCCTGCTTCTTCTGGGTGTGGCAGAAGAGCGACCTTCGCCTTTTTCTCCTCAGAGCTCGCGGTTCCCGGCTCAGCTTCTTTCTTCCTCGCCGCTACTTGGGAAACTTCGCCGTTCCTTCTCACTCCTTACTGTTCTTTCTTCCTTCTTCTAACTCTTCCGCAGACTAACCAAATGGCCACACTGCTGACTCCTTTATAGTTTCCCTCCAAAACAGCTCTCAACCCGATTGGTAGCCCGATGTTGGTCTTCACTTTTCATTGGCTGTTAGCCTGGCTGTTTCATTGGCCCTTGGGTGTAATGAGGAGACCAATGAGCATGCAGACATCTCGGGGCAGCCCTTCATTGGTTGAAAACGAGACAATTCTAAGCTTCAAGTTTTATCGATGAGACCCCAAACCCTTTTTTTTTTACTTTTTATTTGATTTTCACTACCCTTAATAAAACGTAAAAATAAAACATGCAGCCTAACTGGAAGAATGGGACTTGTAGTCCCACCTGACAAGGGAAAGGCCCATGTAAAGGAGGGCGAGGATTGACAGGGTTGGCGTGACTGCAGCCCCTCAGCCGAGGACAGCCAATCAGGTTCCGTCACGCCTCCTCAGGCCTCCGCCCGCAGACCCTTCCGCCCAATCAGCGTCGAAGGCGGCGGCTTTTGAAAAACGGCGGTTCGGGGGGCGAGGTGAGGGGAAAGCCGCGCGAGGCCGGGAGGGGGCGCATGCGCGGCGGTGACGAGAGCAGACCAGCCTTGCGCTGGGCTCCTCCCCCTTCCCGTCCTCCTCCAACGGGCGCCGGCGAGAGAGAGATAGGGAGGGGCTTCGGGCCCCGCGGGGGCCGTCGGGAAACGACGAGCAGCGCCTGGAGGGAGCGAGACGGCGCTTGCCGCCCCGCGATCCACTTCCCGATCATGACGCACAAACAGATCTACTATTCCGACAAATACGACGACGAGGAGTTCGAGTACCGGTGAGAGGGGGCGGAGCCTGGCGTGACGGGCAGCTGCGCGGCGGCGCGTGGAAGGCGGGGAGGCGGGGCTAGGGGTTGCTGCGGCGACTGCGGGGGCGGGGCTCCGCCTGCTGCGGGAAGCGGCGGGACGCTCCGGCTTATCATTATTTATTTATTTATTGGTCACAATTATATTTATATAATCATATAGATATATAGATATATATAATCACGTTGATATTATATTTATATAATATTGATGTTACGTTTATACAATACTTATATTTATAAATAACATAATATTATTAATATTGTTGCCTGTGCTATCTGTTTGACTTTTATGTTTTTCGCTTTTTTAAAAAGTTTTTTTCTAGTCTTGTACGCCGCCCCGAGTCCACTAGAGCTGGGTGGCCAATAAATTTAAATGTTTGTTTATTCGTTCAGTCGCTTCCGACTCTTCGTGACTTCATGGACCAGCCCACGCCAGAGCTTCCTGTCGGCCGTCGCCACCCCCAGCTCCCCCACGGTCGAGTCCGTCACCTCCAGAATATCATCCATCCATCTTGCTCTTGGTCGGCCCCTCTTCCTTTTGCCTTCCACTTTCCCTAGCATCAGCATCTTCTCCAGGGTATCCTGTCTTCTCATTACGTGGCCAAAGTACTTGAGTTTTGCCTTTAATATCATTCCCTCAAGTGAGCAGTCTGGCTTTATTTCCTGGAGTATGGACTGCTTTGATCTTCTTGCAGTCCAAGGCACTCTCAGAATTCTCCTCCAACACCACAGTTCAAAAGCATCTATCTTCCTTCGCTCAGACCTTCCTTATGGTCCAGCTCTCGCAGCCACAGGTTACTACAGGGAGTACCATTGCTTTGACTATGCGGACCTTTGTTGTCAGTGTGACGTCTCTGCTCTTAACTATTTTATCAAGATCTGCCATTGCTCTCCTCCCAAGAAGTAGACGTCTTCTGATTTCCTGGCTGCAGTCAGCGTCTGCAGTAATCTTTGTGCCTAGATTTAAATAAATTTAAATAAATCATTACTATTATTGCTATCTTTTTATCCCACCTTTTTTCTTGCTCTATATTGACTTATCCGCCATTGATCTCCGCCTCAATCCTTTTAAAAGGGTTCTAACAGACTGTAAAATCCCCCCCAAAAAAACAGTTGTCCATTTGGCATTGTTTGGACCACATCTCCCATGGTTCCCAACCTTTGAGCTTGCGGGCTGGGGCTGATGGGAGTTGAGCTGGGAGACCCATGGCAGCAGGTCAAGCCAAGATGGGGGATGGGACAAAGAATCCAGTGGGGCTTCCCAGCACTAGGATGCGCTGGGCAAGTTTGTGGGACTACAACTCCCATCGCTCCGCATGGCCAAACGTAGCTGCCTCTTCTCCTCCTCCGCCCCAGGTGCGTTTCGTAGCTTGGGCAGATGTTTGTGACACCAACAATGCCTCCCATCTTTTCTCCCCTATCCGGCTGCTCTTGCAGGCACGTTATGCTGCCCAAGGACATCGCCAAGCTGGTTCCCAAGAGCCACCTCATGTCCGAATCGGAGTGGCGGAATCTGGGGGTCCAACAGAGCCAAGGCTGGGTCCATTACATGATCCACGAACCAGGTAGGGTGAAGGTGATAAAAACATATCCGCCCCACTTATTGTGATCCTGAGGTCTCCATGCAAATTGCCTGGCCAGAATTTAAATTATCACCCTTCCCTAGGATTAAAAAGTTCTTGGCTTGAACCTTTCAAAAGCCGTTTTGATCCTCCCCTGCGATGGGCAATAGTCTGGTCTACCTCGCAGGGCTGGCATCCCCCCATAAACACATGGAAGCCGGAATTAAAAGAAAACGAAACATTGAGTGACTGGAGAACTCCTATTTTTCCTTGCTACTCTATCTTGGAAACAGGAGAGAATTAATCGTGAGATGTTTGCACATTGCAGTCGATTGGAGCTATCACTAACCCCATTTGGGATTCTTGCTGGGATTATTTATTTATTTATTTGATTTATCACCACCCATCTCCCCCGCGGGGGACTCTGGGTGGTTTACAGAGTAAAACTCATTAAAATACAATTATAAATAGATTAAAATACATCTTAATTAACAATTTAAACATATAGTAAATATAATAAAATCCAAATGGCAGGATCTTCTTAACTCCATGGGAAGGGCACTCCATGATTAATTAATTGCTGTAGGGTATTTTCACAACACATTTTGTCATGCAAACAGGGCCATGGAGACCCAAAGAACACTTTAAAATGGATTAGCTATACGTCACCTTTCGGGGGAATTATAGTTCGGGGGGGTGGGGGATGTGTGCTTTGCACACACTGAGATTCATTCTCAAGCAGAGCTGGGAGAGACATGGGTCTCAAACCCCGGAGAGCGTAGCCAAGTCAGCGACCACATTCACACAACACTTAGAACCTGGTTTGTTTGTGGTATAATATACTATGAAAACAAATACAGAAAGCAAATTCTGCGGCGGCGCTAGCAGTTATGGGTGCCAGGAGATCGGCACATGTGACACCTCTGCTACGTGAGCTGCATTGGGTTTGCTTCCGGGTCCAATTCAAGGTGTTGGTGATTACCTTTAAAGCCCTACATGGCATGGCGCCAGGGAACCTGAGGGACCGTCTCGTCCCGATAACGTCGGCCCGCCCCACCCGTGCATGCAGAGAGGGCATGCTTCGGACCCCCTCAACAAGAGAATTCCATCTAGCGGGGTCCAGGAGGCGTGCCTTCTCTGCGACAGCGCCCGCCTTATGGAACATCTTGCCCCCGGAGGTGAGACTGGCCCCCTCCCTCCTGACATTTCGGAAGGCCCTCAAGACCTGGCTCTGCCACCTGGCCTGGGACAACAGAGGCGGGAGTGCCTCCTGGGGTTGGCTGGCCCCGTAGCCCCACGATCCATTCTGCGGGTCCTAATCCATCTTGGATTTTATTTTATTTATTTTATGCTTGTGAGATATTTTGCATAGTTTTTAAATTTTATTTATTGTAACCCACCCAGAGTCCCTTGCATGGGAGATGGGTGGGGAATAAATTAGATAGATGATAGATAGATAGATAGATAGATAGATAGATAGATAGATAGATAGATAGATAGATTAATTCAGTAGTCGGGTTATGTTTATTGTGTGATCAGAGCCGGTAAAGAAAAACTGATAGGGGGATCTTATGATAGCTTTCATGCTGGGGGAGAAACCCAGGTTCCCATTATTTTTCACGTGCCATTTTCTTTCTCTGCAGAGCCACACATCCTGCTCTTCCGAAGGCCGCTGCCAAAGAAGCTGGAAAAGTGACAGGTGTCAGTCCCCTTCCGTGTTTTAGACAGAAGCACCTTTCTTGAGAGCAACCGGTTCTCTTGTCTTTTTTGTAAAACGTCAAGGAATATTTTAAGATGCCAGTCCAGAAAACACTGCTCAACCTAATCAGCACACCAGCGGAGCCAAGAGAAGCTGCTGTTGCCTCCGATATTTTATCTGGCAAAACGGTCTGCGAAAACTAAGTAACTTGAGTATTTTGGAAAAAGAAAAATTATATTGGCTGAAAGCTCCGGTTCGATCCACCCCAGGGGCCAATTTAGTTTTTAAATCCCAGGTCTTGCAAAACTTTGTTCTGCGCTTGTTGTTTTTTAAAACGTGTATTTCCTTTTTAATCTTGTATTTCAGTTTCTCCTTTGAAACTTTTCAAAGTTATTCTCGATATGATGGTTCTTCGGACTGTGTCAATAAAGGGTCACAGTGTTAAGGATCATTTCTGTCTTCGGGTACCCCAAATCAGTCAGAGTTTTCTTTGCTGTTTAAGTGAGCTGGGTATCTTGCTTGTAACGTGGAAATTTGAATAAGTTAGTGGAGGGAGGAATCCTGTAAAAGTTAACTGGAAGTTGTGAGCAAGTAGTAGAAGTGTTGATGTAACTATACTGAGTTCAAACAATGATTTGAAAGATATTGGTATAAAGCAGTGTTTCTCAACCTTGGCAACTTTAAAATATGTGGACTTTGACTCCCAGAATTCCCCAGCCAATTCTGGGAGTCAGAGTCCACATACTTTAAAGTTGCCAAGGTTGAGAAACACTGGTATAGAGGATTAAAATTCAACTAGGTTGAGTTTCAAAACAAGCCATTCAGGACCCTAAACTTTGACCAAGTGGATCTATAAAAAAATAAAGTCGGCGTATTTAAGCTTTTGATTCAGTGGGCAAATATACCATCTTGCTGTAGTTAATATCCATGTTGTACTTTTAAAGGGCCCTGTTTGCATTACGGGTCAATATATAACCTACTGTACTATTAAATAAGCATTCGGTAAATGTAAAAAAACTACCATGTCAAGAAAGCTAGAATTCTTCCCCCTGACACTAGTTTTCCTTGTGCGTACTTCTGTTTTTAAGCTTTCTTTACAGGCCCTTTTTTTTAAAAAAAAAAAAAAATTGCAAAGCTTTTTTTTATCGAAGTGCTTTCTGTTTACACATGTTATCCTGAAACACATTTTTCCTAAACTATTGTTTTAACTGCGGCTGCATTGTGTTGTGTGTTTTATTATTTTACCTGCCTTGGGGTGTGGGTCATTTTAAAAGCAGGGTGTGCATGGCTGAAATCGGGGAAGAGGCAGGATGAATTTATTCAGGCTGTTTTATTGTGAACCGCCCAGAGTCCCTCGGTTGGGGGAGATGGGCGGTAATACAAATCTAAATAATAAATTAAATAAATAAATGAATGAAGCATCGTGGGCCTTCCACGCACCGCGGTGGGGACGCAGCCAAACACCCGTAGACTCTTTGGAGAATTATTGAGGGTGATCTGAAGAGCAGAATTAGAGTAGAACCTTGATGTAGAAATAGCAGGAATGGAGCTGAGGCTTGTACCCTAAACCCGCTAATGAAATGAGCAATTTGAGAGGAAAGACACAGTCAAGGGACCAATGGTTGCCAAAGTGTTTAAGTTATAAAAATAATAAAGGCAGGATAGAAAATATATTTATATATATTTCTAACTTATATCACCGCCCATCTCCCCCCCCCCCCACCGTTTCCGGAGGGGACTCTGGGCGGTTATAAACCAACCAACATGCTACCTGTGACAGGGTGGAGTTGTGTAGCTTCTATGGCACCCCATTAAAGATGGGGACTGGCCAACATCAGTATTTCTTAATACAATATTTGGCTTTCTCTGACCCGCCAGAAGAGCTTCCATGACCTGATCCTTGATGGTTTGGATCTGTTCGGTTTTGCTAATCCGATCCAGTGCCTTCGAGAGCGATCCGTAGGTGACTAGGTACATCTGCAATCCTTAGGTTTCTTTATTCAAAGGATGCGTCGTTCAAAGAGTTCCTGAACATGGTATATGCAATCAATGGGAAAAGGCTGGCCTTCTTGGCAGGCGTGCAATTTTAAAACAGCATTAGCACAGAAGGAAAGGGGTGGGGAGGGAAGAGGAGGTCTGCAAACTCAGGAACGGTAATTTCCAACATTGCGTGTAATTCAGGAAAAGAAGGAAGTGGGTGGTTTCGGCCTTTCAGCAGCGTTGATGGAAAGAGTATTTATTATGATGGAAACAGAAAGGAGAAAAACGGCTCCCCGTCCAAAGGGCAACGTCCTCGCATGAATGGAGGGAGGTGCCAGGAAGCATGATGGGAAATGTAGTTTCCCCGGGCCTAAAGCGTCGCTCCTTTTCGTTCTCCCTCTACGCTGGCCAATCAGCAGTTCTTCAATTCCCCGCCCCTTTCCCGATAGACCAATAGGAAGCGAGGGAGGCGGGGCTCCCTGGGGGAAGCAGCCAATGGGCGAGCTGTTTCTTGAGCAAGGCTGAGGTAAGTCGGAAGGGGCTCGGAAAGGTTGGCAGCCGTGGGATCCCCGGGAGAATTTCTCCTGGACCAGCTTGAAATGGTCTCGCCCGCCCTGGAGGCTTTGCAAAAGGCGCTCCCGAGCATGAGCAGAGTGCCTGCCTCCTTGGAGAACGTCCCCGAGCATGTGCAGAGTGTAAAATAGCCGTCACCGCCGGAGGTGATGGTTTCTCTCATTTGAGATTGCCTGCTGTTGTTGAGATTAAAAAACAGGTGAATCATAGGTCTTTATGGGGCTGTTTTGGGGAAGGGGGGGTTCCTTCCCTGCCCTCCCCCTCCCTCCCCCCAAAAAGCATCTTACCTCAACCCATTGGGTGGATTTCAACTCCCATCCTCCCCATTGAGCCTTCCTTGCAGGAACCAGATTAAGGAATGAAATTGAAATTAAATTGTGCAAAATTAGGTCTGGGGTAACTGGCTGCAACCTGGTTTGTGCTTTATATCCAGTTTCCCCAACAGCCAGCCTGGGCCTGGGGGGGGGGGCTTTCCTAATGATTTCCTATCAGTTTTATTATGATTTCCGCCTTTGCAAGTGGAAATGTGCCCCATGGAGGCTGTGGAACAGTGTTTTTCAAACTCGGTCACCCGTCTTGTGGACTTCAACTCCCAGAATTTCCTGGCCAGCATGGCTGCCTGGGTTCCTTCTACACTACTGTAGAAGGAAGGCACAAAGAGAAAAGTTAAGCAGAATGCATACAGCTCTCTCAACTTGAGAAATGGCCCCTGTAGTTTATCAATTACTCTTTATGATTCAATTCAAATGCAACCGGTTGTGATTTATTCTGGAAACAGTGGGATCCATGGCTGACGAGGCTGCAGGAAGCCAATCCACTTAATTTAATTTAATTTTACAGGTCCGAGGCCGCCCGACTCTACAACGCTCTGGATGGCTTACAACTTTAAAAGCGAAAAATGATAATAATAGAACGTAGACGTCTGGAAGAAAGCAATCTCCAACATATATATTTTTTAAATCCTGCAGTCAAGGGGTTGTAATGGGCATGCAGGTGTTAATTTCTTTGGGGTTTTGCAGGTAACGCCGCTTCACGGGTTCCCCCGGGGCCACGCTTAGAACTGGCAGCATCCAAGGGCCGGTCGCTCATTCGCTGGAACCTCTGGCTCCGCAGGAACGTTGTGCAAGACGGAGAGCCGAGGGGGCGTCTCCAAGCTATGGCGTCCCAGGTTGATGGGGCGGTTTCAAGAAGCAGGGGAGGTACCTCTAATCCTGCGGCCGTGACTGCTGGTATCATCATAATCGGAGACGAGATCCTAAAGGTATGTGAGCCTTCATACATCTGTGTATGTTTTAGAGAAATCGAGGCAGCTTTGATCAGCAAATTAGACTTTTTTCCTTCGGTGACGCAATAAATTGAATTGTTACCAAACCTGGTGATGATCACTGACTGACTCATTCTGCCTTTCACACCGGAGCTTAAGAGAGCAGACAAAGCCTGCTCCCTCCTGTTTTTTCCTACAACAATCCTGCGAGGTAGGCCAGGCCGAGAGAGGGTTACTTGGTCAAGCTGTCCTCTGAGCTCCTGTGGCTGAGGGTGAACTAGTACCTGTATCTCCTCAGGGACAGTCTAACCCAAGGTTTCTCAACCTTGGCAACTGGAAGATCTGTGGACTTCCTCCCAGAATCCCCCAAAAATTCAGTTTGAGGCATCTTGTTTTAAGTCTTGCGCAGCAAATAATAAGGGACAGCCATGTTTGAAAAAGCAAATTACTAGTCCTTAAGGCGATTGGCTTAAGAAGGGACCTGTAAGAAGGCAGAAGAGAGCTGGAATTAGATTTCTAGAGCAAACATGGTGTATATTTTAAAATCTTCTGAAATACGGATTTCAGAACTGGGTCCCTCTTCGACTGAAGGGGATCCTGCTAAAATCTCTCTCTTTTTGCAGGGTTACACGCAGGACACCAATTCTTTTTTCATGTGCCAAAAGCTCCGCTCGCTGGGCGTGAAGGTGGCCAAGGTCTCCGTGGTGCCGGACGAGGTGGACGCCATAGCCAGCGAGGTGACGTCTTTCGCCAACAGATTCACTTACGTCTTGACGTCGGGCGGCATCGGCCCCACCCACGACGACGTCACTTTTGAAGCGGTCGCAAAAGCCTTCGGAGAAAAAGTCTGTCCCCACCCAGAGATGGTCAAACTAATTAACCAATTCTTCGGCACGTCCGAGCCGGAAAGCCCCAAGATGAAGCTGGCTTGCGTCCCCGAGTCGTCCCTTCTCAACTACGGGGTGGACGAGAAGACAGGCCGTACCTTCCCGTTCCCCCTCGTCAGCGTCCGGAACGTTTTTCTCTTCCCGGGCATCCCGTCGCTGATGAAACGGGCCCTGGGGGGTCTCGGGCATCTCTTCCGTAACGAGAAGGCCCAGTTTTACTCCCAGGAGATCTACGTGAACGCCGAAGAAACCCAGATTGCTTCGGTGCTCAACCAAGCCCACGCCGAGTTCTGGCCCCGCACCAACCTGGGCTCGTACCCCGATTGGCTCAGCAACTACCACCGAGTCAAACTGGTCTTGGACTCTGACTCGAAGGCAGAGCTGGACGAGGTCCGCGCTTTCCTGATGGAGAACTTGCCCCCTGGGGTGGTGGTGCCCTTGGTAGCCGATCCCGTCTCCCGGGCCGCTACGGATGTCTACGGCCTGGCTGAATCCGGTAGGTAGACCTATCCGCCGTACGGGCGTACCTTTCGACTCTCCCCTGCCCCCATGCTGGAAGATACAGGTTAGCAACCCCAGGAAGCCCACGGATTTCCGGCCCTTGTCGACCGAGATTTTGCTCACGGTACCTTGTCCTTCCTACCCGCAGGTTCTCCACTTGGGCAGAAGGTGGCAGCAGCATTACGGACCATTGAAGAAAGCTTGGATAGCTACAGCCTCTTGAAAATCTGCGTGGGGTTTAACGGCGGGAAAGACTGCACGGCCCTGTTGCATCTATGTTACGCTGCTGTGCAGAGGTCTCTTGCTTTCTCTGCTTTCGATACTGCTCTTGTGAGCTTGCAAGACCAGCCTCCCAAACAGTCGTTAAAATCTTAAATTTCGGTAGGCTTTAAAAAGAAGATGCTAGTTTCTAGTCCTCAGGGTTGGCTTAAGGTCTGTATTACTTGTTACTCCCAAGTTCGGTCTTGCTGGAGGTTAAAATGCCGGTACTTGACTGGCTTTCCCCACGCGATTTGGTGTGTTCCAGTTCTGGTGGCTTGAGGTCCCCAAACACCTGGGGATGATGGGGGTTGTGATCAAGCACAACTGGAGGCCCTCCAGTTGAGCTTGTGTGGGATCAGAGGCACCAAGACTGCCAGGTGAGCTCTTGATGCTGTTGCTTATTGTAATGGTATGTGGGAAAGACCATGGGAGAAGGGTGAAGAGACGCTGCCTAGGGAACGGTCAGATAAGAGAGGGCATAGCCCACAGCTGCATAGTGGGTGGGGCAAGAAGCTCAGAAGGGACCTTCCTTAGTTCTTGGACTGTAAAGAAGACGGGGGCGGGGGGATTGTAGTTTCAGACTTGCAAGATCGATGTCAGCCTTCCCAGGTAGACCAGACAGGAAACATGACCAGATAAGCTAATTCTACTTTATTGTAAAGCTACATTGACAGAATCTTGCAAGTCTGAAAGTACAATTCTCCTCCCCCCCCCCCGTCTCCTTTACAGCCAAAGAAACTAGGGAGGGTCCCTTCTGAGCCTCTTTCTCCACCCATTATGCAGCTGCGGGCTACGCTGTCTCTTATCTGACCGTTCCCTTGGCAGCGCCTCTTCGCCCGGTCTCCCAAAGACTTTCCCACACACCATTCCATCAATTCTTCCTTTTTGCAACTTTTTCGCTCCTCCGTAGGCGATACCCAGAGAAGCTGGAGCAGCTGCAGGCTCTTTACGTCCGCACCGTGCTTCCCTTTGCGGAGATGGAAGAGTTCATTCAGGACACGGCTCAGCGGTAGGCACCAAGGCTTCCTTTTGGGGCATCGTAAGGGGAAGTCTGCTGCTGCATTCATTTTCACCACAAAATGTTGTGCAACCTCAGCAGTCCTGCATTCACGCGGAACGGTGGTCCCATCCACCAATCAACAGGAGGGGATTCCAAAAACAGCATCACGCAGAATCCAGGCGCTTTGGCGCTCGTCAAGCCTCCCGGCGATTCTTCCCACAGGTACAAGCTTCGCATTTGTGTGGTCCACGGGAACATCAAAGAAGCTCTTGGCATCCTGAAAACTCAGCAGCCCGAACTGGAGGCTGTGCTGATGGGCACACGTCACACTGACCCCTACTCATGCACCCTGACGCCTTTCTGCATGACGGACCCCGAGTGGCCGCAGTATATGCGGGTCAGCCCTCTGCTGGTAGGTCCTGCTTTGGCTGGTATTTTAACAGAGCTCGTTTGAGGATACGATCAAATCAAATCTTTATTATGGTAATAGACCAGCATATTGACAATACAGGCAGTCCTCGCTTAATGACCACAACTGGGACCTGAATTTCGGTCACTGAGTGATGCGGTCGTTAAGCAAACCCAGACCCAATGTTACGACCATTTTTGCGGCGGTCGTTAAACGAATCACGTGGTTAAGTGAATCATGTGGTGGCTAAGCAAATCACACGGTTCCCTATTGATTTTGCTTGCCGGAAGCCAGCTGGGAAGGTTGAAAATGGTGATCACATGACCGCGGGGATGCTGCAACAGTCATAAGTGCAAAGACCAGTCGCAAGTCGGTTTTAGTGCCGTCGTAAGTCTGAACCATCGCTAAACAAATGGTTGTTAAGTGAGGACTACCTGTACTATAATTTTTAGGGATCTGGGGGGTGGAAGGAGGCACAAAGTGTGATTTCAGCCCAGAGTTTTGGGAGCCAGGTCTCTTGCCTTGTCCCCGCTGTGGGTTTTTTGCCTTCCAGAGCAGTCTATCTGCTGACCACAAGTCCAGGCAATTGACCCTTAGGTTAAGGTCCTATACATTTCTCTCGTATACCCACCTTTTTGAAAACTGCGACTGTCTTGGCTTGCGATAATGGTCTGTTCGGCTACAACATTTCCAGCCTTGTTGTTCTTGCGTTCCCTTTATTTTTAACAGATGGGTGGTGCTTGAACGCTTGATATTTTTACTAGACCCTTTAAAGAAAATACATCAAGTTTTGAAAAAGAGGCACGCAAAAAGAATGAGGGAATAAACCAGGGATTTAGGAATGTTGTGCAGTTTAGCACTTCCATTAATTCGAATCAAATTATCCATTCAGTTGTATCCGACCCTTGGCGATTCCATAAGCCAGCTCTCTCCATGATTTCCAATCTTGTACAGCTTCTTTCAGTTGCTTTAAATTTTGGCCTGTGTCTGCTTTGATCTCATTAATTAGTGATAAGTAATTGAGGATGTCGTGTGACTTTTGAAGTCTTAAGAATCGCTATTAAACTTTAAAGCTCTCAAGAACAGTGATCATCACAGTATATGTCAATTACGAGCGGGAATAAACTCAATTCATCTTACTAAGAATCTGTATTAATTGGGGTAACCTGTAATAACAGGCATACAGTCCTTAGATTACCTTTCTCCCCTTTGTGAATCTCCTCTTTTCAGTTGTGTTGGCCATACAATCCAACTTTTCTTGCTGGAACGGGCTTGGTGGGTTCTTGCGATGTGTGTGTCGAATATTTATTTATGTATGTATGTATGTATGTATGTATGTATGTATGTATGTATGTATTTATTTATTTATTTATTTATTTATTTATTTTTTGAATTTATCCCCGCCCATCTCTACCATGGTAGACTCTGGGCAGTTTACAATCAATATAAAAGATAAAACCTATACATTAAAACTACTATAAAAATAAAAAATAAAAATCCAAGAAATGGTCTGTTCTTAAAAGGAGGAAAACCACTAAGCCAACCACCCCCAGGAGGAACTATCATTTCCTTCACTCCAGGCCCGGTGGCAGAGCCAGGTCTTCAAGGACTTCCTGAAGGCCAGGAGCGAGGGTGCCAGTCTCACCTCAGGGGGCAAGTTATCCCACAGGGCGGGTGCTATTGCCGAGAAGGCACACCTCCTGGATCCCGCTAGATGGAATTCTTTTACAGAAGGGATCCGAAGCATGCCCTCCCTGCATGATCGGGTGGGGCGGGTAGATGTGGTCGGGAGAAGACGGTCCCTCAGATACCCTGGCCCCATGCCATGTAGGGCTTTAAAGGTGATAACCAACACCTTGAATTGAATCCGGAAGCAAACTGGTACCCAATGCAGCTCACGGAGTAGCGGCACTCATTCCCTTGATTCTCTTTTCCCCTCTCCTGTTTGACACTTAGGACTGGAAGTACCACGATGTATGGAGCTTTCTTCGCAGCCTTTACATTCCCTACTGCATTCTGTACGACAAGGGGTAAGCGCAGTAATGTCTTGAATCCTTCACTAATCTGGAAAAAAAGCGTTTACAGGCGTATTTGCACTAGCAAGCAGTCAAAGACCCTAGGAAGCTTTTAGAAGCCCATCTGTGTTTAAAATTTGACCGTCTTTAACATGGGGGAGAAGAGGAGAGCGCCAGCGTGGACAGGGCTGCTCAGTAGATTTTTCTCTTGTTTGGGAGGGGTGAGGTTTGTTTTTAAACTGGATCTACACTTTCTGAGGATGTACACAAGTTTTCAGGTGCTGACCTAGCCCTTGATTTCGAGAGACAGGCTCCTCGGATCGTTTTGGTACGGAAACTCAACCAGATCTGGCTTTCACGACTTTGATTTAAGCCACAGAGTTCTTACTAGGGGAAAAAAGAGGATTTCCAGCCTTCCAGATACAGCTGTAGGAATTGAACCTTCTGGGGTTTGCAGCCGATGACGCCGGCTGAGCCGTTTAGGAGTTGTAGTCCTTCAAAGCCGGGATGATAGGCATAATGTTTTATGCAAACTCATGCAGGCACCAAAGACATGTTTGAAAAACAAGGGTTAACTCCTGAAAACCATCTCTTTGGTTAGAATGGGTATGTACAGGTAGTCCTCGCTTAACGACCACAATTGAGACCGGAATTTTGGTTGCTAAGCAAAGTAGTCATTAAGCGAATCCGACCCAATTTTACAAACTTTTTGCGGCGGTCATTAAGCAAATCACCACGGTCGTTAAGCAAACCACATGGTTGTTAAGCGAATCACGCAGTTCCCCGCTGATTTTGCTTGCCAGAAGCCGGCCAAGAAGGTCGAAAATGGCGATCATGTGACCATGGGATGCTGCAACGGTCATAATTGCAAACCGGTTGCCAAGTGCCCAAATCGTGATCACGTGACTGCGAGGACGCTGAGACAGTGTTAAGTGTGAGCACCGTCATAAGCCTGAAGCGTCACTAAATGAATGGTCGTTAAGTGAGGACTGCCTGTAATGAAGCTGATTAGCTGTGGATTGATGATGTCCTGGTTCTTTCCTTCCTCTGTCTGGCTCCACGTTTTGACAGTTACACCTCGCTGGGCAGCACGACCAACACACAGAAAAACCAAGTTCTCCGTTACACAGACGCGCAAGGCCGGGAATCCTACCGGCCGGCTTACGAGTTGGAAAACGAAGAAGAGGAACGCATCTTCCGCCACTGAACCGTGGTGTCCGTGGCCAGCATGGCTGGTTTAGCAAGGCCTGAAAAAAGTAACTGAGTTCAGGCTTATTAGAGTGGAAATGAATGCATTGGTGATGGCCTCCCTTGGGCCTCTCTAGTCCCATTGGCATCTGGCTGACGGATCTTACGCCCCGAATTATTACATATCTCGCCGCTGAGACAGTGGCCGGCGGGCTGTGTTGCCTGTTCTCTGTGCTGTAAAGAAAAAGGGAATAAATCCCTGTTATTTCCAATTCACGGTGCTCCCCTGTCTTCATTTTGAGGTTTGTGCTGCTGTGAATTAAGAAAGTCAGAGGGCTGGTGAGAACTGTCTATGAGGAATTGGAGATCTGTTCTGTAGAGCAGCATTTCTCAACCTCGGCAACTTTGAAATGTGTGGACTTCAACTCCCAGAATTCCCTGGCCAGCAAGGCCCTTGGGTTGGATTCCTGTCCTGGGCAGGTTGGACTAGATGATCTCCAGCGATCCTTCCCACCCTCCCATTCTAGGATTCCAGAAGAAATCCTTGGGTAAGATTATCTAGGAAACGCAATTTGTGGAAGGTTGGCCAGTATGGATTCCTGCCCTGGGCAGGGTTTTCTAGATGACCTCTAAGGTACCTCCGTTTTCTAATTCTATGAGTTTGCCAAGGGCTGGGTGCAAAGGCTGTTATGGGGCCTTACAAAACAACAAGCACAATCTGCAGGAAAGGATGAGCCGAAAAGCTATCAATAGCCACTTCCTTGGGGAATTGTGGGTTTGTGCCAGCAACTAATCGAATGGGCCGTGTTTGCACAACACAGTAAACCACAAAATGCCTAGCTTAATATTAACCAAGTTTAGCATGCAGAAATGCAGTGCTTAGATCTTAGAGCCTCGCTTGGTTCCCCGTTGGGGGAGATGGGCGGTTATATAAATTTAATTAATTAATTAATTAATGGGGGTGGTAATCTCAGAGCCTGCGTCTATAAACTAAGCGAAACAGATTTCCATGCTAAAGTAGTGAAATTGACCTGCAAGGTTTTTTTCCTTTCGTTTCTTTGTCTTGTTCTGCCCTTTCAGTCCATGGTTAATTTCAAGGCATGGATTACAACTGCCATCGTCCCCGGCCGGCATAGCTGCACTACCTCCTCCCCTGAGTTTTCTTCGTATGCTCGGATCCGCTGCATTCAAATTGTCCTGCTATCCATTTGCCACCAACCTCTCTCCCTTTTTGCTATTTTAATCCTCGTGTTTATCATCATTTTTGGCTATTTTAGGCGGGGGGGGGAATGCTGACAACCACATGGGGGCAACGCAGGGACCCCAGACCGAAGACGACAATGCACAAAATGTTTCCAAGCTTTTGCAAATGAAAACGGTGAGCATCTAATTGGAGAATCAACTGGAAACATGTTTTGTTGTGATTGCTCGGAGCAAAAGCCTATTGTTTGTTAGCGCTGGGGCCCCACGGTTTAGTTGTGGTCCGGCAGTCATTTCTACGGGGGGCTCGTGACCTCTCGGAAAATTCAGATATTACCAGGGCTGGCGACAGACAGAGCTGGTGCATCGCATGTGGCTTAAAAAGCAGATCTGGTACATGTTTGTCCCAGAGCATCATGTCCTCTCTGGAAAGGTTTACAGGCCCACATTCGGGGGTCCTGGCTGCCTCGACAGGATCCTGCGGCTTACGGCAGGCCGTCCGGAGGCTCGCTTTCCCATGCTACAAAAGCTGAAATTTCTCCGAGAATATTTCTACCTCTGCCTCTGCTGCTGGTGTCTAAAGGAGCTGCTGGATTGAAGCATCCTGCAGAGGCCGGCTTCGTGGCTGCACTGCGATGCTGGCGATACCCCGCATTGGCACGGAGGTTGGCATCGTTCCTGGCCACGCAGTCAAGTAAGTGGAGAGGTCTGTTTTTGTCCCTGGGCAAGCAAAAGGCTCTTTTGCAGAGGGGCATTTGGGTGGCACAGGGATGCTTTCAGCCTTGGGGCCCCCAAGAGGCCAGAGCAAGGTGGGGGGGATCCCTGAACCGGCTCCGCATAACCTCCCCACTCAGTGTGGGGACCAAGAAGGGCCAAAGGGCCACCATTTATCAAGGCCGGGGAAAGCGTTGGGCCGGTTAATCGGCGCAATACAAATCGGTTGGATTTCTTCGTGGCAGTCTATCCCTGGACACCAAGGGCAGTCCCAAAACTCTGTTTTGCACACTTCCTGGAAGGCTTCTGGCTTGCTCCGGCGGGAAAGCGGATGTTGTGCTGAGATTTGGGTGGTGTTGTTTTTTTTAATGATCTTGCCTCTTTCACCATCGTAACTGAACTTCCATGTTCAGGGGCAGTATACCTCTGCGGTATTAGATGCTGGGAGGCTAAGAAACCTCACCCTTCGGCTACGTGGGTCATTCCTCTGCTCCTGCGGAGCTTTTCGATGTTCGCCATTTCTTCAGGAAAGGAAAGTCTTTTGAGAAAATAGGCAATTTAATTCAGTCTCATTCAGGGGTCCCTCCGTAGGGCGTAACAGTTGCTTCTGGCTGTGCTGGACTACAACTGCCATAATCCCCCACAGGGTTGGGGCAATGGGCTTTGTAGTCCAGCGCCTCTGGATGTTAGGCAGCTGGGGAAACATTAGCTTAGATCAGTGTTTGTCAACCTTGGCAGCTTGAAGATGTGTGGACTTCAACTCCCAGAATTCTGGGAGTTGAAGTCCCCACATCTTCAAGCTGCCAAATTTGAAAAACACTGGCTTAGAGGATGAAATATTATCTTTCCACTCAGAGGCTTACCATGGGCAGGCCCTGTTCGGTCGAAGATGCAGGAAAACGTTGGCATCCTGGATTTATTTGGCTGGTTTCCCCATCTTCACTCATCTTTCGTTTCAGGCCCTTGCAAGGAGGGAGCGACGCTGTGATGGCACCACCCTGTTTTTGCCAGAACGAGGATGTTTCATTGAGGGGAAAAACAATCGTTAGCGGGGGTGGGGGGGATTAGAGCTGCCTTTCTTCTTTGCTAGGAATGTCCAAACCAAAAAAGCCACATCCAAAGCCGACTCTCCGGTTTGATTCAGTTGCTGAGTTGCAAAAATAAAAATTGCATCGTGCCGCTTGCATTTTTAAGAATTACGGAGCAAAGCAAACCACAACCTATAGATGACTTGCCTCCCCATCTTTCCGCATAGGGTTGATCAACGGCCACAGTTCCTTTGCCTGCCTGCAGAATTTTTTGTGAAACCTGGTTATCTTAGCTGCACTGCTCCAGCTCCCTGTGTTAAAGCAACCCTCCCTGCATGTAGAATGCTAGAGTGTCAGGGAGAAGAGCTATGAGGCTAGTTATCTCCTTGCGGGGAACAAGTCTTTTTTTCTTTTCTTTTTAAACGACAACTGAAAACGGTCAATCATAGGATTGCCCTGATCCCTAAAAAGTACCCCTTCTGAAGACGTGTGCCTTTTGAAGCGAGCTCTGCTCTCTCTTAAGCCTGTAGGCCGGTTGACATTTGGATTGTGGGACATCCTGCTCCTGATTTTTCTCAGTTATGCCTGCCCTCAATTGCGGGGACCGATTTGGGCTGTGCCGTTTGCCAACGCAACTTCTTGCCTACCTGTTCCGTTCGAGGAGTCAGTAGCTCACGCTGCAGCTTCACAAATCTGCCTTTCCCAGAAATGAAATAAAAATAAAAATATCTTGGCTGGCTGACTGGCTGTCCCTCCGGGGGGGGGGGTGTGTGTGTGTGGCATTCCCTGCTCCAGCTAGCCCGCCGATTCCCCCGGCTTTGTCCTCCCTTCGGACAGGGGGAGTTGGAGTAGAGCCTCCCTGTCCAAGAGCAGTCTACCTTGGTCGGGAAGTTAAGGCAACGGGGTCGAGATTCATAACTTATTCCCCCACCAGGCTGACCACGGTTGGAAACAGGATGCTGGGCTGCGGGGGCGGTGGGTGCGTTTCCTTTGGACTTCTCCGCGGCTAATGTCAACCCCCCCCCCCGCATCCCCATCCCGGCCCCACTGCGACAGCCACTTCCCCATTCCTGACTCCGGCCGAGCTTCTCCGTCTCCGCTCTTTCTCCAAGCCGTTTCCTGCTTCTCTTGATAAGATCCTCTCCCCCCGCCGAACGCAGCGCGGCCGGGGCTGGCGCCAGAGGTCACCGCGTGGCCAACCCTCCCCGGGCTGCTAAGGATGCAGCCAGGCTGGGGACTCCCTCCCTCCCCGCCCGCCCGCCCGACCTCCGGCGCCGGCTTTCCGCGGCGTGCCCAAATCACATCTGGATGGGTACCGCTGGGTTGCAGCGCCCGCCGCGCGTCTTGCAGAGACGGGGCGCGGAGCGCACGGAAGCGCCAGCCCGTTTTAGATGCTGGCTTCGGCGGAGTGGCGCGGGGGGGGGGGGCGCTGATTTTGCTGGCGGGGGCGGAGGCGACCTCCTCGCCCGAGGCTTGCCTCGCTGGCGCCAAGCGCGGCGGGCTTGGTCCTGGGACCAAGAGCCGCGCGGCGCCAGCCCAATCCCTCCTATCTCCTGGGGAAGTTGGAAGAGGAAGCGGGGAAGATAGTGCGGGCCGCAGCCGTCTCGCGAACGCCCGGGCTGCTTAAAGGGGCAGCCTCCCTGGTGTTTAGCAAGCCCCCCCCCCCTCCCCTTTGACAGGAGAGGCCCCATAGAAGACTCTCCCATCCATCCCTAGGGAAAGACCGTCCGAGAAAACCACTGGAACCTCCGCAGATGGTTGGCTTCGGTTGAATCCAGTGTTTGGCGGCTTGAAGACGGGTGGACTACAACTCCCAGAATTCCCCAGCCAGCACGCTTTGAGATGTGTGGACTACAAGTCCCAGAATTCCCGAACCAGCATGCTTGAAGATGTGTGGACTACAGCTCCCAGAATTCTAGGAGTCGAAGTCCACATATCTTCAATTTGCCAAGTTTGGGAAACACTAGACCGAGTACAGAACAGCCCTACCTCTAACTCTAAGGGGCTTTTGCTCTTCCTGGGTCAAAGCGGCCTCATTCAGGGGACCATGAGGACTAGAAGCTTGGCATTGTTTGGAAGGAGCAGCCGTGCCCTGCAGGCGGAAGGCTTGGTCGTCCAAAGGAGAGCTAAAAGGTCTCTGCGTTGATGGAGAGGTGTGGGGAGGATGACTTGTGCGCCGCCCCCCGCCCCCGCCCCCATCCCCATCCATGCCTGTAATAAGGGGAGAGAGAGGAAGCAAGGGTGGGTCTCTAGGGCCGCATAATGGGGTGCCGGCTCCGCGTCTCCACGTTCCTGGGGGACAGAGGGGCAAGATAGAGGAAACGAGGGGAAAGATAGTTTAAAGTTGGCTTGCTACCAGCCCAGAAACAAACCTGCCCGCTCCTTTAAGGAGGAGACAGATTTCCCACAGGGGTCAGCCTAAACTGGAGTCCGAAACCCCGAAACCCGCGTCCCTTCCCTTCCCTTCAATTTGCCTCCAACGCTTGGCCCTCCGAGAGCCGCGCAATTGCATTCACACAACACTCTCAGTGGCTGCGTGTAGACACGTAGCGGAGGACGCGGAGTGACTTGCCCGTTGCTAACTTCCTTCGTGTTCCCCAAAATTAAAAGATTGGAGGGGGGGGAGAGTTTAGATGGAGCCTACCCAGCCTGTTCGTTGCTGCCAATGCCGAACAGGGCATGTTCACGATCCAGTCCAGCTTATTCAGCCGTTGGCAAACCGAAGCCAAGCTGGAGTTTTGAACCCAGAACCAGGGGCTTGCAAATCTAAAAGACGGCGCGCGAGCGGGAGAGACCACCGCTTTGATCCCCTGCTGCCTTTCGCCCCCCCCCCCCCCTTCAAACCAAACAGAATTGGGCGTCTGCTTTGCCCAAAGTGGGGAGAAGTGGCCTTTGCTCCTTCGGTCTGGGGGCGCCGACCGCCGAATCAGCCCCCGGTTTTGCTTTCGGCCATACCTCCAGGCACCCCCCCCCCTCCCGGCCAAGGCCTTCCCAGGCAGGCTGAGGGTACTCCAGACCCCTCCCCGTTTCCTCCCCCGGCCACTGACTGCCACCCGGAGAGGCTGGCCGAAGGAAGGATGGGGAGGGAACACCCAGCAGAGAAAAGATCGGGGCAGGAAACCTGCGGGTCGAGCCGTCCCGTTCTCCAGCCGACGGGCAGCATCCAGTGGAGTCGTCCGCCCTCCCCTCAGACACAGTGAGTGATGCCTTTGGGGCCCATTCACTCCTCATGCCACGGCTCTCGGCTTTGCAAATGGGGGTCTTCATATTTACAGGGGGGTGCATTGGGCGGCTGGGAGGGGTGAACTTGGGCATCCCTTCCAGAAACGGGGTTTGCCCGGGCAACGTGCCTGCCTGTAACCTAAAACTCCTGGACCTGGGTGTTCCTGCGTTCACACGACTCCGGGTAGGTTGCATCAGTGTCGTGATTGCGGGGAGGTGCCGTTACATGGGGGGGTCAGCTCCTTAATTTGTGCGTGGTCTCTCCATGCGGAGAGGGTGACGGCCCCCTTCTCTCTCTCCTGCCCTGATTTGTGCAGAGATTTTATTTTATTTTATTATTTTATTTTATTTTATTTATTTTATTTATTTTATTATTTTATTATTTTATTTTATTTTTTATTTTTTATTTTATTATTATATTTTATATTTTATTTTTTTTATTTTTTTATTTTATTATTTTATTTTATTTTATTTTATTTATTGTCCTGCCTTTATTATTTTTATAAATAACTCAAGGCAGGGAACATACCTAATACTCCTTCCTCCTCCTATTTTCCCCACAACAACAACCCTGTGAGGTGAGTTGGGCTGAGAGAGAGTGACTGGCCCAAGGTCACCCAGCCGGCTTTCGTGCCTCAGGCAGGACTAGAACTCTCAGTCTCCTGGTTTGCCATTGGCTCCTTCCTAGGGCTGAGAGAGAGTGACTGGCCCAAGGTCACCCAGTCGGCTTTCATGCCTCAGGCAGGACTAGAACTCTCAGGCTCCTGGTTTGCCATTGGCTCCTTCCTAGGGCTGAGAGAGAGTGACTGGCCCAAGGTCACCCAGCCGGCTTTCATGCCTCAGGCAGGACTAGAACTCTCAGTCTCCTGGTTTGCCATTGGCTCCTTCCTAGGGCTGAGAGACAGGGACTGGCCCAAGGTCACCCAGAGATGAGCAGAATCTCACCCCGGGATTTCAGGAGAAGTAGCCAGTGGTATTTCTCATTCAGAAATCCTATCAATCCTGTATTTATTCTTGGCTTCCTTTATAGTTTGCCTCTCCTCCAGGAACAAAAGGCTGTGTAGTTAGCTTTTCCTCCTCCTTTTTTCCCTTGCCCGTAACAACAACCCTGTGGGGTAGGCTGGGCAGAGAAGGGAGGGAACTGAGAGGACATCTAGACCACCCTCTTGCTGGAGATCTGAGATTGAGATTCGCAATAGCCCCCCTAAGAAATTCCACTCAGCCTCAGCCTAAATACCTCCCATGCAGGCATTTCACAGAGAGAGGGAAGGAACGGTGATGATGGTCCACCAGGAGACCTTAGGAAACAGGGAGGATCTGCATCCAGTATAACTGCTTTCCTCCTCGTTCCGCCAACCGAGGTTGTAATGGCACCGGCCTACCTTGCAAGGCTGTTGTTGCTCGCAATAGCAACCTAATAACGCTGCCCTGCCACTCGTGTTCTTCTCCAAGCCTCATGTTCCGGTCTCGGCGAGCCAGCTTGGTGCAACGCCTCTGGAGACTGCGCTGCGTCGCGCCCGGCCTGGACGACGGCTGCGGGGCCCTGAAGCCGGCGGCTCATGCGCTCTTCAAGAAGCTGAAGGACCAGGAGCTTGAGCAGCTGCTGCAGGCCGTGGAGAGTCAGGGGGCCGGGGACTCCGGCTGCGTCTGGGTCGAGCCCCGCGGCGTCAAGCCCAGCCCGTCGGCTTCGCTGCTCCTCTGCCGCCTGTACCGCTGGCCGGATGTGCGCCAGCCGCACGAGCTGAAGCGGCTGTGTCTCTGCAAGGGCGCCGGTGGCGAGGGCGCCGTCCACTGTTGCAACCCGCACCACCTGAGCCGGCTCACTCTCCCCGGTGGGTATGGGGGGAGGAGAGGGGACGCTGGAAATGTGCCGGCAATGAGCCCCACCTGCTCTGTTTGCAAGTGTCGGCCTCACGGGGCAAAACAGACAGGAAACACGGCCAGATGAGCTAATTCTACTTTATTGTAAAGCTACATTGACAGAATCGTGCAAGTCTGAAAGTCCAATTCTCCCCCCCCCCTGTCTCCTTTACAGCCCGAGAAACTAGGGAGGGTCCTTTCTGAGCCTCTTGCCCTTCCCATCATGCAGCTGCGGGCTATGCCGTCTCTTATCTGACCATTGGCAGGGTCTCTTCGCTCTGTCTCCCAAGGTCTTTCCCACATGCCCTTACAGCAAGGCACCAAGCGGAGCAGGCATTACCCCAAAGTGTGCAGAGTTCCACTCAGATTAAGCCCAGATTGGCAAGACGTGTGAATTGAGTCCAGGTTGTCTTCGTTTAGCAACCTCAATGGGGACCGGCAACTCAGTCATTAAGCGAAGAAGTCACTAAGTGAAACATCACAGTTTTACGACCTTCCTTCTGTTTTCCTTCGCTTGACAGACCTCCGAACGTTGTCAATGCTTTGCTTGGTCGCAAAGTTGCTTTTCCATCACCATCGTCACTAGAACGGTGGCAAAATGAGGCAGGCGCTAAATGAGGACTGCCTGTAAACAGAGTCATGCAGGACTGACTCTGCGTGTGAATAGGATAAACAGAGCCACACTTTCCTTACATCTGTTGGTCTGGGTTGATCCAAAGATAGATTTATTGCAATGAGGGGAGTGGGTTTTTTTCCACATTGTTGTGATCTATCCACAGCAGCTGGAGGTGCACACCACCAATAATCCACCTTCTAGCTTAGCTCGGTGTGAAAAGCAATACAAGTAGTCCTCGTTTAACAACCATTCGTTTAGCGACGGTTCGGACTTAGGACAGCACTGAAAAAATTATTTGTGACCAGTCCTCGCACTTACGACCGTCGCAGCATCCCACTGTCACATGATCGCCATTTTTGCCAGCAAGCAAAATCAATGGGGAACCACATGATTTGCTTAACGACCACGTGGTTTGCTTAACAACCATGTGATCTGCTTAACGGCTGTTGCAAAAAAGGTGGTAAAATCGGGTCAGATTCGCTTAATGACCGCATCGCTTAGCGACTAAAATTCTGGTCCCGATTGTGGTCGTTAAGCGAGGACTACCTGTGGAGGGTTTGAAAACTTCAAAGGGTGTCCCACTCACAAATGCCTATTGCATTCAGCTTAGGGACCCAATGCTGGATGGGGCAAGATTTGTGTCAATTGGTGCAGTACTGGTTTGCAACCGTTGACCCCATCATCCTTACCTCCTCCCTGCAAGGTAGGCCTATAATCTCTTAGTTGTGGATGGCGGTGCCGATGCCGAGAGAAGAGATAGATTGACGCCCCAGAGTGAATCCATCTCTGGAGGGAAGTTCAACGGAGAATTTTCCTCCTCATTCCATCTCCTGGCTCTATGAATTATCTAATTCCATCCTGAGTGTCAGAACAGGCGCTGATCTCTTGCAGTCTGCAATTGCCGCCTCCAGATTCCTTTTATTTTGAAATCGATTCCTTCAACTCTGCTAGTCACTGAGGCTTTAAAATAACATCTCCGTGTGCCCCGATTCATGCTGGGAGCCGCCATCACAGCCTGGCTCGGAACGTAACATTTTCTGGGGGGCAAAACAAAAATCCACATTTCTGTTCGCAGTGGCTTACAGTCCAAAGCAGCTCAAATGTCGGTCTTCAGTTGTCCAAATCGTTAAAATAGTCTGGGGGGGGGGGGGATTTAGCACTTCCCATGTCTAAAACCATGGTAATATTTGCACAACTGACTGGCTGAATCAGTTTATTCTTCAATCCCACAATGCTGAAGGCCAGCAGATGGTTGCCTCATTTGACCGTTCTGTGGCCGAATTTGCAAAAGTATGGCTTAGCACATGGAGTGAAGCCGGACATCACATTAAACAAAACCGAGTGTCTTTCCTCGGACATCCCGTGTCCTGCAAACACAACGATTGGTTCTTTTATTTCTGTTCTGCTCTTCCTCCTACACTGCTGTTTATAACAGAGCGATAATGAACTATCAAAAACGAAACCGTGACCCGTAACTTTTGTTAACCTGGGTTAAGGAATTTGCGGGTTTACGTGAAGCAGGGCAGGGAAACGGAAAACATGTCGTGGGTTGAAATCTTGACTTGGGTATCGTGCCTCTGGCATTTCGAAATGGCTGACCGATCTTCTTGGCTTGGAATTTTTGCAGACACCCCACCGCCCCCTTATTGCAAGATTGCCCCTTTTGCTGTACCGCTGAAGTGCACCAATATTTTGGAAAACAACTGCAAAGGATGGCAAGGTGAGAAGGGAGGTTTTGTGCTATGGGTTTTGTGTGTGTGTGTGTGTGTGTGTGTGTGATTGTGGGTGTTTAAGTCACAGCTAATACTCAGAGCAAAGATGCCAAGGTGATTGGCCTCAGCTCTTGCACGGAGAGGGGGTGCAATCAATGCAGACTTTTCCCACTTGCTGGGGTCCCTCACAACGGGAAGCCAGCGTGGGGGAGCGCCAAGGACATGGGCTGCTAAACCCTATCGTGGGATTGCCAAGCTGTGCCACAAGCGACTGCATTTCACGCAATAGGAGTCGGCAACCGTGTTGGCCCAGTGGGCAGATTTGAAATCCTTGCTATTGCTGGATTTCTGCAGCTTACGCGCCGCTCCCGTCCAAACAAGACAACTTTCCAGCCTTCTTTACAAAGGGAGATTAACGCAATAAGCAGGAACAACGCATTGTGGCAAGTGCGTTGTGCCCGTGCACACAAAATGGCACCCACCCTGTCCTAAAGGGGCTGCCATGTTGGGCGTGGCCTGTTGCAAAACACCCACCTCCCAAAACGCAAACTGATCGCTTGTCTGCCCTTTGGGACGGCCCCATTTTTCTGGATCTGGGGTTACGGCGCCCCCTCCACCCCCCAAATTTTTATTTTTGATCCAACCCCTACAGCAGCCCCCCCAAACTTTAAAAGAGACCTGGAAATCCAACTGGATGACTTCACCACTGTCCAAAAAAAATTGGGAAAGCAGAGAAACAAGCCTCAAGCTTCTTTCAACCCCCCCAACCCCTTTGATTTAAACCCCCTCCCCCAAATAAACACTGATCCAGCTTTGAAATTAGCAGAGGATAAAGCAACTGTGAAGAATCTCTAAACATTTCTTCTTCAATTCATTATTCATCGATACTCTGATTTTCCTCCTGGAGCTCAGAATTTTATATTGTATATTTTCCTCCTTCCTCTTCTTTCTAACCATAATTTCCATAGCCTGGAGCAGAGCTTTCCAAACTGTGTATCGCGACACAAAAGTGTGTCGCCACACACAGTCTGGTGTGTCGCCACACAACCCGGAAGCGCTGATCATCATCAGCGCTTCCGGGTTTTCCCGCGGCGACACACCAGCTGCAGCACGCAAAACCCGAAAGTGGCAGCAGCGCTTCCGGGTTTTTGCGCGCTGCCGCACTTCCGGGTTTTCCCGTGGCGACACACCAACGGCGGTTGGTGTGTCGCCGCGGGAAAAACTTTGGAAAGCCCTGGCCTGGAGTGTTCTCCTTGGTTTACGTGATCATCTTAATTTACCAGGCCAATTCTGTTTGCCCTAAGAGCCTTGTTAGCTGGGGGTGTGTAAAGGAATGTAGAACTGATATTGGAGAAGGAAGAAGTGAACCATTAAGGGAGGGAACTTGTAGAATCAAGCACGAGAAGCTCAACATAAACCCGCCTTGATTTTGTTTGGTATAAGACTGAGTACAAAAACTCGGGCAGGCTTTCAGGATTGATGCCAAGTTAATCTCTGAGGTTGACCAGGTTAAGAAACAGGCCTAGTTTTTAATAGAAATAATGTTACTGTGGTTTAATCATTGGTAAGAGATTATTTTTGTAAATTTATCTATATCTGTATTGGAGAAAGTCGGAAGTCACTTTTCCGTCTTTGTTTTCTGTCTATTTGCACTTTATAGTTTTTTTCTTGTTTTTTTCTTTAGTTCTATTTTCATGCTTTTCTGTATTTCCTATTTTGTATTTTATCTATACTCTGAAAATCAATGAAGTTTAAACTGTAAAAGAAACAGGCCTAGTAGAGATTCCAAGAATGCTGTTTATTGCAGGAAGGGAGAATCACAGATTCTTGGAAGTTTGTCCAAGTTTCTCTCTACTCCGTCTTATACCAAACAAAAACAAGGCGGGTTTCTGCTTTTCTCAAGACAATGTAATGTTTTCTGCAATCCTGAAAGGTGGATTCCTTCCTTTCCCCAAGCTCATTTCTACCTTCCTTTGCAAGGGGCATGAGGAAGGCGCCCGCTTGGCAGAAAACTGCCCTCAAACATTGCTCTGCAAATCCACCACCCTCCCTTGCTTTTAACCATCGCTGCGTCGCCACACGGTACCTGTATCTCTCCCCAAACACGCTCCTCGCTGCTCGAGAAAGGTCAAAGCCAGATTGGGCAACCTGTAGCCCAGGGCAATTTGAGATTCCTGGTCCTCTTTTTTGCCCCCCACCCCCACAATCCCGTTCCCCCTGGCCAAATTTGGACAGCGCAGTGGCCACTGGTTTCTCCCCCTGGCTAAGTGGGCCATGCACGGACCATTAGCAAAAAGCTTTGCTGAATTTTATTTTAGTTTTTTCCAAAGGGACCCCCACCCCGGCCCCCACCCCACCCCCAGGGAAAAATGCATCCTCTGAAGATGCGGTGCACGGGGAGAGAAAAATAGAGGAAAGGTTTGTTTGTCTGGGAGTGGCGCGTTTTGCGGATGGCCCAGGAGATGGAAAAGAACCAGGAACACCACGTTGGAGGCTTTCCTCATTCCTTAACAACATAGACGGCTGGCTTGTTTATTTCTGGCCCCCGCCAAGCTAAAGGAAGTGCGGCCCAGAGAGACGCTAACAATCTCTTGACGTACAAAGCCAGGCTGAATGTTGGCGCCGGGCCACCCAGCCACATCCAAGCAGCCTCGGCGCCTGGTCTCCTTTCCTCTTCCTGGCTGAAGAGGGGGTCCCCCAAGAAAATCCCACGCCTGCGTGCCGCCCCGAAGCTCCGCGGCCCCGCTCCAGCCTGCCTCTCCCCAGGGATGCCCAGCACTTTTCAAGGTCTGCACTCCCCACCACCCCCGGCCGGATCGGGTGAATGGGAGAGAAGAGTTGCATGCAGACGGAACGCTAAACGTGTGCAAGGAAAATGTCGTGCCTGGAGTTCCCGCATGGAAAATTGAGCGTCGCTCAAACGGGGTTTGAAGATTGGTGTCAGCCTTCCCAAGTAGACCAGACAGGAAACACGACCAGATGAGCCAATTCTGCTCTATTGTAAAGCTGCTATGTTGACAGAATCTGGCAAGCCTGAAAGTCCTTCTCAGCCTCTTGCCCCACCCACTATGCAGCTGCGGGCTCTGCCCTCTCTTATCTGACCGTTCCCTAGGCAGCGTCTCCTGGCCCAGTCTCCCAAGGTCTTTCCCGCATCCCATGACATGGCCCAAGGATGTGCTTATCTCAGATCCCTTCACCGCTCGCTTGTTCTCTCCCGCAGACACGACCCTCTCCCGCTGTTCCCTGAAAGATGGTTACTGGTGCAAACTGGCGTATTGGGAATATCGCCTACGGGTGGGAAGGCTCTACCCTGTCCACGAAGAGTACATCTGCATCTTCTCTAACCATCCCAACGGCAGCGGCTTTTGCCTGGGCCAGCTCGCTTCCCGAAGCCGCAGCCAAGCCGTCCGGAGGACCCAGGCTAAGATCGGACGAGGGCTGTTGCTTAGCCAGGAATCGAGTGGCGTCTGGGCTTACAACCGCAGCGAGCACCCGCTCTTTGTCTGCTCCCCCACTCTAGGGCCTGTGGGTAGCTTCTCCCCTCCGGTCCACAAAATCCTCCCCGGTTACTCCATCAAAGTGTTCGATTACGAGCGTGCCACGAACCTGGCGGCCAGGCGCCAGGGCACCAGCGACGGTCCCCACGACGGGCACACGGTCCGGATCAGCTTTGCCAAAGGCTGGGGTCCCTCTTACACCCGCCGATTTATTACCTCTTGTCCGTGTTGGCTGGAAGTGTTGCTGAATGCCCCGAGATGAAGCGGTTGGGGGGGGGGAAAGAACAAAAAGGGGATTGTGTAATAGCACTGCTCCCAAATCTAGATAATTCAAGGAGGGAAGAATCTAGCTTCTTTGCTGGAGAGCCATTGAAGCTTTCGGTGGCTTTTTTCCCCTCCTTCTTCTGAATTTCGGAATATAAATATTCCAGAAAGTAGCCTTAAGCAGGTAAAACAGACGCACTTACCAAGCAGGAGACCCACTCAGCCCTAGATCGCGTCTCCGAAAAGCACCACTCCAGGCTGCGTAACCCGCTTCCCCCAATTGGTTTATCTCTCACCAGCCTCAGGCTCCAAATATCCCCAAAACGGTTCTGCCCCGTTGTTCTGATTTCAGAGGGACGAAACCAGGCTCGAACGCTCCGGCACCCAGGGAAGTTTTAAAGGCACCAGGTTTCTGGAGCTGAGATTTTGCAAGTGGGAAGGAGAAAAGAAAAGGAATCCCCCCCCTTTTATTTTATTTATTGGAAAAGACACAAAGAGAAGTTATTAAACATTTTACAGCCTTAGGAAAGGCATAGGACTTGAAGCAGTGTTTCTCAACCTTAGCAACTTGACTTCAACTCCCAGAATTCCCCAGCCAGCATGCTGATTCTGGGAGTTGAAGAATTCTGATGCTGGCTGGGGAATTCTGGGAGTAGAAGTCCACACATCTTAAAGTTGCCAAGGTTGAGAAACGCTAACTTGGAGGATCTGCCAAAAGTGAGAGTTTGGAAATAGGTTAGAGGCAGGTGAAAATGTTTGTGTGTACAACACGTTGCAGGTTAGCAACAGTGACTATCAGCTAGTGATTTAAAGAGCTTTACAAAAGAACAACAGAATCTTCCCTAAATTTGCTCAAATTCTGGGCTCTGCCAGCCAGAAACAGCCCCGTTTCACCTTATTGCACGCAAGTTCCCTTTCAGCAGGAAATGATTGCAGCTCGCTCTAGAACAGGCCCGCCAAAAGCATTCAATCAAGACACCCATTTTACAGACAAGCCCCACTGAGGCCGAGAGAAGAAACCGCCTTCTCTGAATTGCTGCAGAAGGGATCCATTTTCAACACGGAATCAAAATCCTCTGCAAATCATCCAGAAATCTAGCCCCCTGAAGCTTCTTTCGGCTCGCCACAATTTAGGACCCCAGAAGGCAAAAAGGCTAAGAATAAAATGGCAGCTAAGGAAAAGTTGGTCGGGTTTCTGAATCACTAGATCTGTATCCCAGGCCCCGGTTCTCACCTAGTCTTTTTTTCCTTTTCTCCTTCGTACTTAAAATTTTACTCAAAGTGCATTTAAGCGGAACAGTGATTTGGGCGGGGGGGGGGAGTTCGAATAATCTTATCCTAATGCAAGGAAGGACTCAGGAAAGAGGCAGAAAAAAATAAGTTATTTTTTTTCCCCCAGTAGAAGGCAAATGGGGTGGTTTGGGTTGAAAAGACTGGTGGAGGAGCTGAACGAAAGAAAAACGCTGATTCGGTTGAAAGAGCAGAAAAGAAGGCGAGGGAAGGAGGAATGGATGAAAAAGGCATCGGAGACATAGAGTAAAAAAAGGAAAGAGACATAAGCTATATAATGCAAAGGTGATCTGACAATTTTTATTTTTTGAGGAAGGCTATGCAATAGTGTAACCCAGGAACAGAGCGGGGTACTCAGGGCACAAATCCCTCTGACATACAGGTAGCCCTCGCTTAACAACCATTCGTTTAGTGATGGTTCGGAGTTACGACGGTACTCGAAAAACCGACTTATGACCAGTCCTCACACTTACGACCGTTGTAGCGTCTCCCTGGTCATGTGATCATGATTTGGGCACTTGGCAACCGGTTCGCATTTATGACCGCTGCAGTGTTCCGTGGTCACATGATCACCATTTTCAACCTTCCCGGCCGGCTTCTGGCAAGCAAAATCAATGGGGAACCACGTGATTTGCTTTACAACCATGTGGTTCACTTAACGTCTGCCACAAAAAAGGTGGTAAAATCGGGTCAGATTCACTTAATGTCCGCTTCACTTAGCAACTGAAATTCTGGTCCCAATTGTGGTCATTAAGTGAGGACTACCTGTATTTCGTGCAATGCAAATTTTTCCATCCATTTCATCAGGCCCCACCATCCAGCATTCCTGAAATCTGTGGTTCTAGCAAAGTAGCTAGCTTTAGAGTAACCTCGTCGTCTTCCTTCTGGAGTTTAATGTTTAAAGTGAGAAGAAAAAGCAGGTTTGGGATAATGAAAGATGATGAAGGTTTGGAATCTAGGAGGAAGTCAGTCCATCGCGGGGCGGTTGAAGAAAATGTCCAGCTTTTATATTAAAAGATCTTAGATTGCTCCAAAACTCAGTGGGAAAAAGATGGTTGTTTGAGAGGGATTGGAGCTTGGATAGCGATGTGGAGGAAAAGGAATGTGCAAGACCGAGTCTTCCTCTTGCATGTCTTTGAGATTAAATTGCTTTTAAAAAAAAACCCCAGTTTTTGTGCTTATTTTGAAAGAAGAAATAATAATATCAACGCAAATCAACGTTTTCTATAGACAAAACCTTAACTTCAAACGCACAGAGACACACATCTATGCACGTAGATGTTAAATGTTTTTAGCCAGGTGATCTATTTCATTGTTTTACAATTACCATATGGAATCAAATAAAGAGTGCCCTTGAGCGTACACAGAGTGATGACCGACTGGGTTTTCTGCTTGCTTGTTTGCTTTGGAAGTTTATAAACTCGACAGTCGGGAAGGGCAGAAACGTGGGGGAGTTTAAGAAGCAGGCCCCTGAGCATACGCAAAGTGCCATTTCTTCTCCTCTAACGCTATGGTGCCAATGGGGTTCAAGATTCCAAATGCATTGATTTAAATATATAAAATATGCTTGGCCAGCCAAACCTGAAGTTTGCAGACCTGCCAGCAGAGGGCGCTCGCTGGATTGGTCTGCTCAAGAACTTCATTGTTTCTCACTTAAGGTTGGATTCATTTATTTATGTCAGTCAATCCCTTTGTGCTTTAAATAGGGGTGGCTTGGCAGGCAGATACCCAACAGGTTTTGCTTTGCTTTTCTTTCTTTTTTTTGAAACCCAGAGATGCAGTGATGGCAACATCCCTTAGCATGGAGAGGAAATTTAATTTCTCCAACACATTTAATCAATTCACTTACAAACTTAGTGCCTTCATTCACTAAAACTTGCTTAGTTTTCATCCTGGTTAGTTTTTTTTTTTTTTTGGGGGGGGGGTTACAGCTTTGGGTGAACCCAACCCAACTGGATATTTTAGGATGCAGCGTATTGGGGTCCTGGAAATGGGATTGTTTCGTAACCCCGCTAAATGCGTTGCCCGAATTGTCACTGCGTGCTTTGCTTCCTTGTGGCTCAGACCCGCCCACCGCCCCTTGCAAACCACTTTTATGCTCAATAAAACTGTAAACCCCTTTTATGGCTCAACGTTGTCTAAGCCCAGCCAACGGTGGTTTATGAAACCAGCCGCAGTTAAACAAACCACGGATTACCGCAACGTGACCGTCATTCAGAGACACGTAAATGTCAACCATCAATGGATGGTTTGTTCAACATGCCATCATTGTGGATTTCCTAGTGGTCTCCCATCCCATAGAACCTTGATCAGCGAGGGGCTGCCAACCCGACAAGACTGGGCCACCTGCCTCAAGCAGGGGTCTAAGATACAGCTAGCCCAAACCCTGGAGTATTTGGGGTTTGGTGGTGGTGGGGGGGGAGCCATCCCAAGCTTTCGTCTGGGGTCTGTGATTGACAGCTGGGGAACCGCCCCCTCCTGTCTGTGGCTTCCCGCGACTGCCAGCTCAACCCCGTAGCCCGCTGTGTCTGCTGCAGAATTCACCTTGGGGGTCGAGCGGCTCGGCGGGGAGGCTGGGTTCCTGTGTGCCAACCACTTCAGAGACCGCGGGGAAGGAAGAGGGGCATAGCAGGGGAATGCCAAGCTACCCACACGCCGGCAAAAACCACCCTCCGCCTCCAGTTCCCCCCCCCCCCCGTGTCGAAACCGAGCCCTCGGCTTTCCGACGGCGGGCCTTCCCTGCGCAGCCGACTTGCTCCGTGCCCCCTCTTCCCTACCCCAACCTTCTTCTCGGCTGAGATTGCGGTGGCGTTTGCCCCACGGGGGGGCAGAACCGGGGTTCACTCAGCGGATCCGGTTTCCTGGGCTTGTCCTGACACGCTGGATCATCAAGTGACCATATGGGCTAGCTGCTTGGGGTTATGCAAGCACAGCACTGCTGTAATTCTGGATTTCCCCCCCCCCTCTTCCGCTCCTGCCCTGTTAAAGTCGTTTCAAAAATCCGATAGGTTTTAGTCAGCCAATTTGAAATGAGGACTAGCAACTTAGCTCCGCTTTAGGAGAAAGCTGGAGCGGACAGCTGCTTTGGATGAAGAAGAAAATCTGCTCCAAGTCAGCAACTCTGAGTTTCTAATTTTAGGAACTTCTTAGATCCCTAACTTCCATATGCCTGTGGGGGGGGTAAAGCCAGCCTCTTTTCCTGCTGCCAAATTGCCTTTATCTGGGAGCAGAGGCTCCTTACATCTCTGGAACTCAGGAAAGCGGAACGTCTCAATCTTTGCTCGTTCACAAACCGGCCTTGAAAACATCATCCGTGTTTTAATAAGTTTTTTCATCCTGCTTCCATCGGATTCCTCTAGTTTTTACTTTTCTACTGGCGTCTCTTCTAAACGTTGGCAATTGCTTTTAATCTTCCCCTAGGCCAGTGCTTCTCAACCTTAGCTACTTTAAGATGTGTGGACTTCAACTCCCAGAATTCCCCAGCCAACACTGGCCACGCCCCCGCTCACCTGTCACCTGTGTGTGCGCGCGCACACACTTTTGTGTGTGTGCGTGTTTCTGTAAATGTCACTCATTTATTCATTATTCAATATTTTTTTTCTGATTTTATTAGCACTGCTATATTTTTGGTTGTATTTTATCATATCTTCTGGTTGTTATACTTAGCAATAAGTATGTATGTATGTATGTATGTATGTATGTATGTATGTATGTATATATTATATATGTATATATATTATATAAAAGGAAGGATTCAAGGCAGGGCTGTTTAGCCTGGAGGCTATACCATCTTCTCCTAAAGTTAATTTCTAGAAAATACAGGCCAAAATCCACATTTGCCAGGAAATACAGATTCCCCAGTTTCTGATATGTAGAAGTGCCCTGAATCTGCCAGTGACACACATTATATGGCGGCTTCCTATAAGTGCATTTGTCCTTATCAAAATACTAAGTTCTTAATAACCAACAAGTTAATCTATCCAAATTCAGCTGAATGCATTCTGCCCAAAAGCACTTTGAAGCTGCTCAGTGAATGCTTTTCTTGTGGTGATGATCAAAAGTCATGTTGTACCCACTGAAATACCCATCGGGCATCTGCTGGGTGTACTTTCTCATCCAAAGCACTCTGCTCAAGATTTGTATCTCTTTTGCAATCTGCATCTGCTCAGGAAAACATTTTCACTGAGGGGGGAAAAGAAAATCTCTCTGGACTTGCTCAGAAAGGCCTCTCGTTTGCAAAAAAAAAAAAAAAAAACCACTCTGCACCTACTCAGGAACCCCTGGAATTGCACTCTCCCCCCCTCTCTTCCAGAAGCTATGCCAAAATGCCTCATGTTTATCTGCATATTTTTGAGGCCGCATTCACATTTCTGGAGCTGTGAAAATTGTGTGTGCCTTGGCCTAGGAGTTGCCTCGGTCCCAGAAATATCAAAATAAAAGTGTGCGTTGAATGAATCGTGGTGTAAGGTGCAGCCACAGAGCCATTTCAAACCTGCCCAGAATTGGCTCGGTGGATGGTTGATTTGCACTAACACCGGCGCAAAAGGGCCTCGTTTTGTTTGGCAAGGGGGCCGTATAAGGCTCAGCTGCGTGGCGGCGGATGAGCCAAGCCTCGAGAGCGGTAGGAAAGAGGGAAGCCGATCGGGAGGGTGGCAGGTGGGTGGGGTGGGGTGCGGGGAGGCCCGGGCTGCTGGTTGCGCATCGGGTGGGGCCAGGTGAGACCAGGTGAGCCCGGAGCCCGGGAAGAACACCGTGTTGTTCTCCCCACCTGCTTGATTGCAGCTGAACAGGTTGTGCTTGAGTGACCCCACCCAGTCACCTGTGTGAGGGGGAGCAGAGAAAGAAAGTGTGAGCTTGCCTGGGTGTCACGTCGGTCGAGGCAATTCAGGCCACCTGGCTGGCATCAGGATCCCATTCTCCTTGCAACACGGGAGAATTCAAAGGCAGGATGCCGGCCAGCTGGAATACTAGAGTACTCCATTTCACACCCACAAATTCTCTTGCCTTGCCTTGCCTTCACTTAGGGACTGTTCCCACCACGATCGATCAATAGATAGATAGAAGATACCAATCGAAGAGAATATTTGTAGCTCAGGGTTGAACTGTGGAGTCCATGGTGCTCTCTGAGCCTGGTTGTTTTCTTGCAGACGTTTCATTGCCAGGCTAGGCAACATCTTCAGTGCGAAAAGGGAGTGGGACTTGCTCTCTGTTTATATACCCTGGCTTCTCCTGCCTGTGTTGGTGGGGCTGTTGTACTCTCCTTGGTAGTACTTTGATTGGGTTGTCGTTTGCTGCTTGGTTGATTGACTGAGTTAATAGTTCCTTGATTAGGGACTATTGTTTGATTGCTCCTCTGGTGCCAATCTTGCTATTAATCTTTGCCTATCTGGTTGTTGATTGCTGGCAAGGAGGTGTTCTGGTCTTCTGGCTTTTCTATTGTCTCTTATGAATGGTATGTAAATGTTGTTTACCTCTATGTGTCTGAAGATGTTGCCTAGCCTGGCAATGAAACGTCTGCAAGAAAACAACAGGGCTCAGAGAGCACCACGGACTCCACAGATAGATGGATGGATTTTCCTTCTGCAAATTGATCTCATGTTCCCATTTTCACATCCCAAGGATTCACACGCAGAAGCCACATTTTGATCGGATGAAAACCACAAACAAGGTCGATGCCCATCCATCAGCCACTTCAATCGGATATTTGCGATTCCCTAGTTCATTTTGCTGACACAGCGCTTTCATCTCCTGGAAATCATTTGTAATTTATTTATTTATTGAACAGCCAGGATGGGAAAGACAGCTCTCCCAAGGCTTTAAAACATGCTTCCCATCCTTTTCTTGACACTTGGGATCTGGAACCATGTCGGAGGGAAACTTCATTTTAGCTCGGTGGCAGATTCAGCTGTCAAAGCAACCGGCACGCCCCAGTTCCCTGCTTCCGCGAATTCCTTCCGGATTCATTCCTGCAGGAGGCAAGTTGTGACGTATCGTATCAGGTATCCCAAAGAGGAAAAGAATTCAGTCTTCTTCTTTTCCAAAGGCGCTTTGCCAACCTGCTGGATTCTCAGTGCTGGGTGCGGCAGAGGGCACAGAGGGCAGGAAGCAAGAAATGCAGCTTCCCAAGGATTTTTTTTTTTTTGCTCAGAGACAAGAAGCATTCCCAGGCCCCTGTGCATTTCCCCCCACCCTCTTCGGCTGGACTCGCTCCCCAAACCTACCTCGCCCGTAGGAATCCTGGATTCCAGGTTTTTTGGCACCCCGCAATTCCCCCAAGTCAGATCTGCCTCCCGGCTTGTGTTCTCCTTTCACAGCCTTGCCCACCCTTTCCAAATGTGCCCAGCAAAGCCTTCTGCCCCCCAGCTATTTGGGATCCTGAGAGCGAGGGAGGGGCCCTGAACTTTTAATTCTCTAGCTAAGCGTTCACACCTATCTTTTTAAGAAAGCAGATCCTGGAAACGGCGGCTATTTTAGGTGAACAGAAGGCCAGGGTGAATTTTGAAGAGATGGTGGATTTTCTTCTTTTTCTTTTCGGTATGCTGAACATCCCAGCTACCCTCCTTAAAATTATTTGTCAATTCTGGGAGGCCTCACAAAGGGAATGCCTCGAAGTCCTCTAGATAGGATGGAGGAAAAAGAAACTGGCTTGGAACTGGCACGTGATCCTTAACACAACATTTCCCAACCCGGTTTCTTCTGGCTGCGCTGGACTCCAGTTCCCATTATCCCCGCCTGGGGGAGATGGGCTGCTAATCCAGCAGATCCAGAAGAGCAGATGGGGAAAGCCTGAGCAGTATTAACTCTCATTCATGGCACGCCAAGTTGGCTGCTCCTGTTCCAAAGTGGAGGCTCTGGTGCAGATAATAATAATGATGATGATGATGATGATGATGATGATGATGATGAAAAGATTATCATGTGCCAGTAATGAAAAATTGGTGGGAACATATAGCTGAAAAAGTAGTCGAAAATGAGCAGGTTAAAATATTGTGGGATTTCCAAATACAAACGGATTAAGTCTTGGCGCATAACACATCAGCTTTAACTGTGGTTGAAAAGAAGAAAGTGTGGATAATTGACGTGGCAATGCCAGGGGATAGCAGAATAGAAGACAAAGAATTGGAGAAGACCATCAAGTCTCAAGATCTGAAAAATCAAAGTTGAAATATTATAGCAGGGCTTTCCAAAGTTTTTTCCACGGCGACACACCAACCGGCGTTGGTGTGTCGCCGCGGGAAAACCGGGAAGTGCAGCAGCGCGCAAAAACCCGAAAGCGCTGCTGCTGCTTTCGGGTTTTGCGCGCTGCAGTTGGTATGTCGCCGCGGGAAAACCCGGAAGCGCTGATGATGATCAGCGCTTCCGGGTTGTGTGGCGACACACCAGACTGTGTGTGGCAACACACTTTTGTGTCGCGACACACAGTTTGGAAAGCTCTGTATTACGGCATGAACCAGCCGTGGTGGTCCCCGTGGTAGTTACTGGCACGCTGGGTGCCATTCCAAAAATGGCACTTAGAAAATCTGCGCATGGACACAATTTCCATCTGACAATTACAAAAGGTCACACAGCTTGGATCCGCACATATATTACCCGGATACATTACAACCTCCGATCGATGCGAAGGAAGGCCAGCACCAGCTAAAGAACTGGCAGCAGCTGTGATTTCACGCTGTTGTGTAAATAATAATAATAATAATAATAATAATAATAATAATAATAATAGTTGGGGCCTGATCAGGCTCCAGAATGTGGCATTATGTGCATCTCTGCTCTGGACACACAGCTTCTCTCTTTCTAACTTGAAGATTAAACTCAATTGTTTCACCAGCCAAATCTAGGAACAGGAAAGGACCCCGTGTGTAGAGCAGTGGTAAGTGGCATTTGGCCTAAAAGTCTTCCTGTTGGGCTTGCCACACAGACACACACACACACACACACACAACCCTTTGGGGGAGATGGGCAGTCATATAAACTTAAATAATAAATAAATAAACCCCAAAGTCAACCTTTGCTCCAAAGGCTGTGTCCAAATCATCCCCTAAGCCAGAAACAAGCCCCTTTTCACCCATCGTGTCCCTGGATGGTGCATCGCGAACTGGAGCTCCTTAACCCGGGTGGAGGCTTGTCGTGGGAACACGCCCTGCGGGGTCAACCCTGAGCAAGAGGGGGGCTTTTTCAAAGGGCCGCCCCAGCTTTTCGGGCCCCTACAGCGCTAGGCTGCGCCCCCCCCCCCCCCGGCCTCTTCCAGCTGGACCCAAAGGCCCGGCTGGAGATGGGGAGGTCCGTCTCCAAGCTGGGGGGCAGGACTGTCTGGCTGCCTCGAGCCAAGGGCTAAGGACGGGGGGGGGAGGGATGCCCCCGTCTCCCCCACCCCCCGCACTGGGAAGTCCCGTCTCAGCCCGACCGCCTGGCGATTCCGTCATCTTTTCCACTTGCACATCCTCTTCCGCAGCCGCCTATGATTCAGCCCCTCCTCTCCCCCTCCCCCCTTTAAGTGACCCTCCCCTCCCCCCCCAAAAAAATCCCTTTCCAAGCCAGGGCCTTTTAACCCTCGTGGGACCCCAGCATCGGAGGAGAGGGGTTTGCCGGGAGCCCAGGCGCCCTGCGCAAAGAGGGACGCGCGGGGGCCGAAAAGACGTCGCCGGCTGCCACCTCGCGACCCCCGCAAGAACACCGGCTCTTCCCCCCCCCCCCAACCTCCAGCCAGATTTTGGGGAGGAGTGAAGAGCAGCCCGGGTGCACCAATGGGAAGCCGGGGAGACTCCCCTCCGCCCAATGAGGAAGCTCCGGAGGCGGGACTCTCCCGCGCCGCCTGGAAAAGTAGGGCGCCCGGGCGCGCGAGGCACCGATGGCGAGGAGAGTCCCCGACCAGGTGAGGCGGCGCTCGGGGGCAGATGGGGGTGGGGCGGGGCTCGCCAGGGGTGGGGGCGACGGGGGGGAAGGGGAGAGGGGGAAGACGGGGCAAGGGCGGGGGTGGGCTCCTTGCCTTCCTGGAAGGCGGAGGTCGCCTGCGGCCACGGTCGCCACTCGCCAAGCTGGAGGGGGCGGACAGGTGACTGGGGGGCGTGGCCTGGAGGACAGGTGAGCGGGAGGGGGAAGAGCGCGAGGTGGGAGGGAGGGAAGGAGGGATCGCGCCCGACACTCCGCCGAAGAGACCGGCCACCGCCGCCAGCAGGAGCGCCCCGCTCTCTCGCCCCCCGCCCGCCGCCGTACCGACAGCCAGCCGGCCTAGCAGCATCCGCCAAGGCGGGGTGAGTGCCTCCGCCTTTCGGGGCGCCCTTCTCCCCGGCGGGGGCGGCGGGGGTCTCCGCTGCCCGGCCCCCTCCCCCGCCCGCGCCGCCGCCTTCCCCAGCCCGGAGCCCTTCGGAGAAGTTGAGCGGGCGCCCCCCTCCCCATTCGCAGCCGGCACGCCGGCTGGGGATGATGGGGGAGGTGATCCAGCGCATCTGGAAGGCGCCGGTTGGAGCAGGCAGCTTTCGTGGGTCCCTTCCAACTCAACTCTCTATATATTGGGGGGGGGGGGGAATGTGTGTCGCTTTACCCTCCTGTCTCCCTGGTAGTCTGAGCTGACCTTTGCCCCGGGGGCTCAGAAGAGGGAGGGTGCCTGTACATTCACTCCCCCTTCTCCCTTTTTTCTCCCCCTCTAATTATTCCCTAATCCCCCCTCCACTTTTCTTCCCAGTTCCCATTAGCTTTCTCCTTCCTCTTCCTCCCCCCCACAGCCAACATTGCCCCCTTTTCCCTCAGCCTTCTCCCCCCTTCCCCCCCACCTCCCAGAAAGCAGGCAGCAGACACAGAACTCAGTTGGGGGAGGAAAGATCAAGTCAAGAGTTACCATCGCAAGAAAAAAAAAACCCTGCGTTTCCCATCTGTATCCAAAGTTACATCCAGAAAGGGCGTTTCATGTCTACATTCATCCCACAAACTCAGCCACAATAGAGTCCAGCCTGTTTCAGCCGAGAGGCCCAGCTGGGTCAATCGAGGGGTCAGCGTCCCAGACCCGGCTCAGTTGAGTGAACTATAGTCCTGTGAATGTGCTGGGTCCACGCAGGGCCAGACGCAAAGGATTTTCTCCATTTGGGGCAAGGGACACTTCGTTGCCCCCCATCCTAAACCTTATAGTGGGGGGGGGGGAGGTTCAGGGAACTGGAAGAATTGAGTCATTTTTTTATTTTCCAATGATGTCCTTTCAGGCTGGGGGTGTTGTGGGAAAGGTGGGGGGGGGGGCAGAAAAAGTCTTTGGCTTTCATTTCCAGAATCGGGGTGGATGGGCCATGACGCGCTGCGGAGTGGGGCACAAAGTTGCTATCTTCTGGCTGGGTCCGCACATGACGCCAGACCCAGGTTAACAACCACCATAGGGTTTGTTACAATTGTTCCCACAAATGCACCATATTGGGGCTTAATGCACCGGCCAGGCTAGGAGAGCAAGCCAGCCCACCGCCATTTTTAGCCTAGCCCACATATCGTGCGAACCCAGTGTCTCTGTTCGTGTGTCGTCTCCCCCCCCCCCCCCCGCTTCTCTTTTGGGCCTAGAGACGGCATTCAAACCGGGTTCAAATCTTAAACAGGCTCCGATCCTCTTCCCTCACCGGGGTAGGCAACTCGCCTTCCTTGGATTCTTCTGCCCGCCTGGCACGTCCAAATATTAGAAAGCCGGTCGAGTAAAGGATTTGCCTGGAAGGATTTCGTTTTATCTGTTCCTTCTGGGAGCAGCAGCTGTTTTCCGTTCTTGCAAACTCTCTGGGGCAACAGTTGGGTGGGATTGAGAGGTGCTCCGACAGACGCACCAGTCTAGGCACTTTACTGAAATGAGTGGGGACAATTAAGATACGGCTGTCTCATTTAGCAGGAACTGCCTGTTTGGCCTTGTTACTCCGTTCCCTGGACTGTCCCACCTTCTCCCCTCACACCATACTTGGTTAGCTTCACTAACTCACCCCCCCGTCCCTATCTAGATGGTGCCACGTTAGGCGATGCCATCTTGCAAACAGAGGAATCGGTGGTACGTGTTGCAGAGCGAAAACTCCCCGCATCCCTCCTTTTTAGGCTGCCCTGGTGGGGCTGGTGGGCATCATAATCCAACCAGATTGAGTTTATGGGTCTCCAGCTCCCGTTGGCACTAAAAGGTGGGCATGCAACAATAATTGTGCCTTGGCATCGGTGGGGCTCTTCTGAGTTTTCTATGCCAGGTGGAGTCCAAGGCAGACCTTCTCCCGTTCCTGCCACCCCACCCCCACCCCACTTGCCAGAAGCAGAGATGAAATAGCTTCCAATCGGCAAGAAGCTTTATCGCTTCCTCCTGAGGAGACCTTGATTCTGACGGTGCCCTTTGGAATGGCAGAGGTTTTCAGTCTGCCCTGGATGGGAAGGTTCTGTAGATGGATGCCTGACTTTCCCTGGGCAAACTTTCTGATTGGACTCTGGCCCGTGGGGCGCGCCCAGCCCCACTGATTACTCTGCCCTCCTTCGCAGGGGTGTGTTTCTGTGAGGTCAGCCTTGTAGAACTGGCTGTGCCGTTTCTGGGAATCTTTGGGCTCCGGCGAATTGCTTTTGCTAGGCCTGGCAGAAATCTAGAAGCACCAAGCAGTTTTACAAGGGGAGGGGGGGGGGAGACAAGGAGAGAAAAGGCCCTTGTTTGCAATTGCTTCTCAGCTTTTAAACACCCCCACCCCCGTTTTCCTTCGGATAAAGCGGCAAAAAGTGTGTTTTATTTTCTGCTGAGGCAGGGGCAATAAGGTGGAAGATAGGTAATGATGCCGTGTGCTTCAACATGCTTTCTGCACCCTAGAAAGGCAAAAGGGCTTTTTTAAAAAAAAATATTTTCCCCTCAAACATGCAGAATTGGAAAGTTTCCTGCGTGCGTGAAACGCGCGGAAAAGAAGAAAGCGTTCTCGGAGCGGACGATTATCCCAGCCGATGGAAGTGTTCTTAATTAAAACGCGATGGGAAAAATTAGGCAGAAGTAGGACAGAGGATGTGGGGGGGGGACGGACAGGGAGATGGGGAGCGCAGGATAATTCTTCACGACTTCTACATCAGCTTTCGGCATGCTGATGTTCCGGTCCGATTAGCCTTTGAGAATCTGGAGCCAGGAATGGGGTTGATTCTCGGTTGCTTCATGCAAGGATGGCAGCTTGTGGGTCAGGCTTAAGCAACAGTTTGGGTGAATCCTGCTTGCCCGGGTTCTGAGCGGCAACACAGAAGCAGTTTGCTCTGGCCGTCGGCAGAGATGTTTTTTCCCCCCACTTTCCATTCCAAGCCACAGCCCTGAAATCCCCAGGTGGTCCCCCATCCAAACACTCACCGGGCCAGACCCTTTTTAGCTTCCGAGATTGGCTGGCACTGCCCCCAAGGCCTCCCCTCCCCGCCTCCATGGATTACTGGGGGGGCAGGAAGCTTCTGTTGGCACACCTCACCTCCACCCCCCCATGCTCTCAGCCGGCAGCACAAAGGTGAGTGCGGTGTGTCGCTAAGAAGGCACCTGCTGTATGTCCCCAGGTGTCCTCGAGGTGGAAGCTCGGGGGACTGAAGGGGGGGGTTGCAAGAAGCTAGAGAGGGCTGCAGGTCCTTGCTTCTGTTTGCACGTGTGTGCATGCGTGCAAAACCCCCGGGGGTGAGGCAGTACCTAGTCTGCAAGCCAGGAACTTATCAAACAAGGCAAGGGGGAGGCGTGCGCTGCACCGAAATGAACCCGAGCCTGGAGATGTCTTTGGTGCCTCTGCCTGCATCAGGTGGGTTCTCCGCTTCGCCTGCCTGGAAGTTATTCTTTTTATTGGGAAAAAAAAAACACTAATTGCTGTTGGAATTCCTTCTCTGCCGGAATCTGTTTTTTTCGAGACTTCAGATCGTTTCGGGGTCCTCAAACGCCCCAGGGTGGGGAAAGGCCGGAAATGGGCAACGGGTTTCAATTGTGGGGCCTGAGCTCTGAGCATGTGCAGAGTTCTTTGCCCCCTCTACCCCGTATGGGAAATAGCAGGCACGCAAACTTTTCTTTTTTAAAGCAATGTAAAGGAAGTTAAAGTCTTCGTTCCTCTTGGCGATAGGAACAGTCCAGACCTTGACCCCTGCACAACAGTTTGTGGTTCAGCTCCCAATCCCAGCGCTTCTTTCTTAACAGGCCGAAGCTGCGAGTCCTCTCTGTTGCAGGCAGAAATTCCACTGGTGCTGTAGAATTTCCCAGTCCAGTTTCCCCTGGTTCAGGGGCTGTCCTGGGTGGCTGGAGGCTGACGCAGAATAATTTCGATTATACAGAAGGGCAGCGGGCCAAAAGGCCTCTTGGTTGGGTTGGTCCCACGTGGCACTCTGTGGTTAGGCTGCGAGGGTGGGCACCCAGCGCCCCATTTATCCCTTTTGTAACTTTCAACAAGGCATGGAAAGGACCCAGGTGCGCACCTCCAGAACGGGGGGCCCTGGCTCAAAAACTCCAGAGCTCGGCTTTCCATCGCTGCCGTGAGCCAGACCTGGCGCGGCCCCCGTGGCACAGTTGCCCTGGCGCTGGGAGGCAGCAATGCCTCCTGGGGGGGGGTGGCTGATGAAACCGCCGAGAAATCTTCCTCTGGCCCCACCCAGCGCCTTGCCAGAGATGCCCCCCTCCCGGCTGGGGTGGGGGCCAAGGAGAGAGGGCAGGCGCTCCATGGCAACCCCCTGCCCGTTCCCCACCCTCCTGGCTTGAAACCGGAGCCTCCTTTGGCCAGGAGGCCGAACCTTCAGGGAGGCGAGGCGCAGCCGGGCATCTTGCCAGCCGGCTGGCAGTGCCAAGAAGGAAGAAGGTGAACTCTGGGCTGGGGGAGATGCTTGAGACTGAACTTTGGGGCCGGCAGGGAAGGGCAGAGGCCTTGCCCAACAATCCTCTGGCCAGGCCTTGGCAGGGCCCACGCCAGCTTCTTCCCTGCCACACGTGCCCAGGGAGCTATTTTGCCATCAAGGAGAGCTCTTCCTTCCTTTGCGATAGCACCTCTGCCTTTCTCTGTGCACGGGGGGGACCCTGTTGCCCAAAGCTTTGGGGACAGGGGACGGCACGTCCCGCTCCCCTAGAAAAAGGGTGTTCCCCTAAAAAACAGGTGGCCTGACTCTGCCGACTTCCCCTCCCCTAGAAGGGGAAAAGGAAAGCAGGTGTCAAGTCGGAAAGAGAAGTGGGTCAGGCAGTGCTGCTGGGGCCCTGTTGCCGCTGACACTCTTGCGTTTCAGCTGCTCTCCGCCAGCCACATGGGCACCGGATGGGGTAAGCACGGGGCACCCTTTTGGGGGCAGGGATGGTTCCCCTGCCCAGGAGCTTCCCTGAAGATGCTCTATTCTGGTCTGGATCTCCTTGGAGATGCATCCGGACAAAACAAGCTTTCCCTTCCTGCTTCTTTAAGGACATGAATTCAAATATGGGTCCCGACTGATGGTGGGCGGGAACAAGCAAATTAGACCACAGGGGTGCACCGTTCTTTGGGGTCAGTTGGCACACAAAGTTAGGATCTTTGGGGCAAAAGAAAGGTCTTTTTTTTTTAAGGAGAAAGGTTTCAGAGCTGAGGATGCTTCTCGGGCCCAGCCTGAAAAAAAAAGTCAATTTTTTCCCCTTCACTTACTGCAATCATTGATTCGGCGTGATATGCTGCCCACAAGCCTCCCTCCCCGGTCAACGCTGCACACCGGGCCCAAAGTAGCTAAAAAGAGGCGTATCATTTAAAGCTAAAGATTTAAATTAAGCACTCAGGGATTTTTAAGGTTGCTAATGTTGTTAAGGTTGAGAAAAAGGGTGGTGCTGGCTGGTTGAACGATTGGACCAGATATCTAAAAAAGAAATAATTGGCAACGGGCAGGCTTTTAAGATTTGATTAGAACGGTTTCCCCTTCCCTCTGCCCCTTCATCACAACACTCCCCAAGGTCTATTCAGCAGGGCGAGAACAGAACTCTGTGCATGCTCAGAAACTGGCTTGTTTACTGCTTTCAGCCTTGGCACCGCCCCCCAACAGGCAGCGTAGTTCCAGAGCTTGGGCCGTTCTCTGTCTTCTTGTTCTGAAAATCACATTTGTGGTATTGATTCTGCCCCCAAAGAGAACAGGGCCCTTTTGCGAAATCCTAGCTGGGAATGATGGGAGCTATGGAGCGACCTGGGTTCTCCCCTCGTACACAACACAGCCTGTTGTTCCAAAGTGCCCGTTGCTGCTCCCAACTCACACCCACTTAGCCAACCCCACCCTACCTCCCTGCGGGGCCGAGTCCCACCCTGGATAATTCCCTGCCCATTTCTCTCTCTCTCTCTCTCTCTCTCTCTCTCTCTCTCTCTCTCTCTCTCTCTCTCTTCCCCCCAAAACCCTTCGCAGTCTTTTCAGTGGCTGTGGCTAGGCCCTGGGGTGTGAAAAAATTTGGCCCACCCTTCTGGGTAAAACCAGGGCGAGCGTGCAAAACTGGGGCGAGCGTGCGAAACCGGGGCGAGTGTGCAAAACCAGAGCGAGTGTGCAAGCTTCTTGGGCCCCTGATTTCATCTGTGAATTTTCCCACCTCCTTAGGAATGGCGTAGAGCAGTGTTTCTCAGCCTTGTCCACTTTAAGATGGGTGGACTTCAACTCCCAGAATTCCCCAGCTGGGGAATTCTGGGAGTTGAAGTCCACCCATCTTAAAGTGGCCAAGGTTGAGAAACACTGCTCTACATTGTCGGAAGCTTCTGGTTTTGAATCTTTCCTCCCCATTTCCTAGACTCGGATGTCATTTCAGCAACGCTCCCTTTCTCTCCGTTTTATTCTGTCTTCCGTTTTCTCCTTCTGCATTTCGTTAACACCTAGAGAGAGTTTCCACTTTTCGTTGCCCCGTTTCAAACTCCCCCCCCCCCAATTTAGAAACGGTTTGTCTTCTTGGCTCTGGATTCTGCCCAAACCCATCCTCCCCTCCCTCCTTCCCGTAATATTGACCCCCCCCCCATGCATCCTCACCTCCTGAGAAGCAATTCCGTCCCACCTTACAAGGTTGTTGTAAGCATGATCTATACACTGAGCATTGCATGCCAAGACACGGATTGAAACCTGTGGCAGTGTTGGGGTGGGGGACGGTTGGGCACTGGGAATGTGGGCATGGTGGGGTCTCATTTCAAAACTCGCCGTTCCCGTTTTGTCCTTGCAACGCCCCTGTAATGTAGGATAGAGCAGAAATGCGCCTGTTGCTTCTGGCTCACTCTTAAGACGGTGTGGCAGATCGAACCCAGATATTCTGGGCTGGACCACTCACTCGAGCCACAACATCATTTTTCCCCAACCGGGAAGTCTTGAACTACAGCTCCCATGATTCCAAGCCAGCTCAGCCAAAGATGATGGGAGCCGTAGTCAATCACGATACCAGCTTGAGAAGGATTTCCCCGCGCCTTGCTATCTTCCTCTTGACGGGTTTCGGTTTGGAAAAGACTAGGTGGGTTTCCAAACCCCCCTGGGTTTGTGATCCTCAGGGCAGAAAAACCCCTCCTTTTTTTCCAAGCAGTTTGCCCGCAGCTGTCCACCCTTTCTCTCCGTTCTCCGAGCCTGGATGCAGCTTGGCTCACTGGCTCGATCTGCCTACAGTCTTCCAGACGGCCTTCCTTGGAGAGCCTGGAGTTACAGAGCCAGGGAGGCAGGTGCTGGTGGCGGGGTCCAGGGTTTTCCAGACATTTCTTCCTCTAGAGAGCAGAAGGGAATCCTCACCACCCAGAGATAATGGGGGGCAATGGGGGGGGTGAGCACGCTGTCCATCAGGGGAAGTCCTCCGTGCTTGGTCACTTTGGATTTCCCCAGAGGGCGGTTGGGGGGGGCACCGAAGCCATTGCGTCTTTGGGGGGGTTGCTAATTGGGGGTCTTCAGCCAGAAACCCTGGAAATGCAGCCTCCCCCTCCTCCTTCCGGGCTTCAGGGGTCCCTCTGTAGCGTCCGGGATATCTGCGCATGCTCGGGCCGACTCTTGCTCCGGCTTCCTGGAAAAGCTGTCCCCACGCCGAGCTGGCGAAGCCGCCGCCGAGTCCTGTTTGTTCTGTTTCGGGCTGCGATCTCGCTGTTTCTTCGCCGGTCCCCCGCCTGGGGAGGGAGGATAATAATAGCTTTAGTTTGCAACAGAAAGTGCTTGCAGCAGACGCCCCCACCCAGGCTGAGTCACTGCCCGCTTGGCAAGGCCTCCTCCACGCCCCACGCCCCCCTCCGCTGCAGCCCCAGCGGCCCTGCTCCGAACCCTCCGTGCCATGCCAGATCTTGGTGCCCGGCTCAGCCACCTTGTCACTCTACCAGGGCGCTGGGCTCCCAGGAAGTAGCGCAACCTGGGCAGCTTCCGGGGGGGGGGCAGTTGAGGGAGCTGCATTGGGCAAGAGGGCACAGAACTGCTGCTTCTGGTGCCCGCTTGGCTCTTCTTTCTTTCTTTCTTTCTTTCTTTCTTTCTTTCTTTCTTTCTTTCTTTCTTTCTTTCTTTCCCTCCCTCCCTCCCTCCCTCCCTCCCTCCCTCCCTCCCTCCCTCCCTCTTTCTTTCTTTCTTTCTTTCTTTCTTTCTTTCTTTCCCTCCCTCCCTCCCTCCCTCCCTCCCTCCCTCTTTCTTTTTCTCTTTCTCTCTCCTTCCTTCCTTCCTTCCTTCCTTCCTTCCTTCCTTCCTTCCTTCCTTCCTCTCTCTTCCTGGATCTCCATAAGCAAATCCAGGCCAGTTTTCCAGAAGAGGAGAGAATAAGGCTGGGATTTGCTCAGCAGAGCCTCCAGAGTCAGGGACAGACTATCCCCAAATGCCAGGTGCTTGGCAGCAAATGTTTTAAGCTTGGAATAAGTGTCCGGCGTGAATCCATCTTAGGCATCTTTTCTGGGGATCACTGCCCACCCATCCCCTCCCTCTTTTTGCCAGATTGCCCTCTGGAGGAGTAGTGTTCTCAGGTCTTGGTCCCTGGGCATCTGGAAAGGGTCAAGGTGGAGCAAGGCAGAGGCATTGCCATCACGTGGGCTTGCAGACCCCGCCCACATCTGCTTGTGGCTCCACCCACTATTAATAGCCAAGGTTTTAAGCGAAGGTGAGACACATCCACCCAGAAGGGCCAAATGAGCCTCCTCAGATAGGAGCAGTCTATCTTCATAGGCGAGGCAGCAGAGTTGATGAAACAGGGTCATCAGTATGGCCTTTGAGGGAGCCCCTGCCTCTGATATTTACAGCAAAGCCTGTCCTTTGCCGTCTTTGGCACACGGGTGTGCAAAATGTGTAAAAAGGGATCTCTGGCTAGAAGAATCTCAGAAAACAGAGATTCTGCTGCGCCGAACAGAAGGAAAACGGAAGCAAGATCTGGCAGGAATTGGTTTAATTCCACACCGTCGTGGTACTCCGCCTCGCATTTGTGACACCCTGATGGCAGTTCCCCTGAGCATGTGCAGAGTGCCTTTCCCTTAAAGCTAACCGGGGGGTGCTCACAACCTCTAGGCTACGTTTCCTCCAAATTAAATAAATAAATAAATAAAATAAATAAATTTGGGGTAAGAATTCTTCATGAAAATAACAATTTATTCCTCTTTTGGGGGAACCCGATGGACTTCGGAGTCTATCTCCGTCTCCGCTGTTCCTCCCACAGCCCTGCGGTGTAGGCAGAGAGGATTTCTGTGCTGCAAGGAGGATGGGGAAACTGCCGCTGGCTTTGGGCCCCGTGGGGGGGGGGAATTGGGGGGCCAGGCGAGATTCGAACTCGGGACGGAGGGAAGAGGAAAAAAATTGTGCTTGCAGGTTTCTGACAGCTGGATATCTAGGGACATTGGGATGTGGTTTTTGAGCATGACGGTGTGTTGTTGTCTACAACAGCAGCAACTCTGGCTGTGAAAGGGATGGGAAATTGACACAATCACTGTCCTCCGGAAGCCGCCCCCTTCCTCGCTTCCCCTTTTCCCACCAGCTGTTTTTTACCAAAGGGGTTGCCTTTTAGCTCCATTTCCCTGTTTCCGTTTTGTTTTATTTGATTTTATTTTTCTTGTTTCCCATCCTCTCTTTCCACTCTTCCTTCCGTCCCATCCTCTCTTGCCGCAGCCTATATACGAAGAAGAAATTTGTTTCCCCTCTTTTCATTTTTCACCGGTGGTGAAAGGACAGAAATGGGGGAATGCAGCAAAGTTGTTGCGCTTGTTGCAAAGGGGGGGAAAAAATGAAACATTCCAGCTCTCTGGTCCTCTGGCTGCGTCTTTCCTTTGGGGAATCTGTGCAGAAAGGCGGCAAAGGCAAGATTCCCTTCCTCGGATCCATTTGGGCAGACTTTGAAGCCCTGCCACGAAGTTTTCGGATCCTGCACCCCAGCCTCTTTTTAAAGCCACAACTCTCCAGTTCAACCCTCTCTCTCAAGAACATCCTCTGCCCGGTTCTCAAGGGAGCAAGGGGAGGAAAAAAAAATCCACTTTTCCTGGCTGGGGGCGGGGGGGGGGGGCTTCCTGTTGCGTTTTCCTGTTGGAGGGGAAGCAGAATTCCCAGGACACCAGTTCTGGTTGGGCTGCCCAGGAAGCTGAGTCAAGCTGACATTTTCAGCCAGAGACTCGGGTGGGGGCCTGGCCGGGCAGGCTGTGGCAAGCCAGCCTCTGCCCAGCCCCGATGAACGCCACGATCTGGCTCGGAGAAGTGGGTCGTGCGGCAAGGGATTTGGCCAAATTAGCAGACACCCTTTGGAGCTGCAGCGGTGCTCCTTCTGAACCAGCTCTTTTGATCCCGTAGATCTCCCAAGGCGGCGCTGGGCTTTGATCCTAAGAGCCGAGGCGGATGCATTTCTGAGCATGTGCAGAGCGTTTTTCTTTCTGCCGCAGAGTGGCTGGCAAAAATCCCTGTGCCAGATGGGTGGACTTCAGCTCCCAGAATTCCCCAGCCAGCCTGGCTGTTGCTCTGTATTCTGGGAATCCAATTTGGGGGAAGAGGCTGTTGAGAATATTCCTTTCCTTTCCTTTCCTTTCCTTTCCTTTCCTTTCCTTTCCTTTCCTTTCCTTTCCTTTCCTTTCCTTTCCTTTCCTTTCCTTTCCTTTCCTTTCCTTTCCTTTCCTTTCCTTTCCTCTCCTCTCCTCTCCTCTCCTCTCCTCTCCTCTCCTCTCCTCTCCTCTCCTCTCCTCTCCTCTCCTCCCCTCCCCTCCCCTCCCCTCCCCTCCCCTCCCCTCTCCTCTCCTCCCCTCCCCTCCCCTCCCCTCCCCTCTCCTCTCCTCTCCTCTCCTCTCCTCTCCTTTCCTTTCCTTTCCTTTCCTTTCCTTTCCTTTCCTTTCCTTTCCTTTCCTTTCCAATATATTTGTGAGGAAAGTAAGTTTTCCAATGAATGGGAGCAACGAAACCAATTTCATTAGACATTTTTAAATTAATTTTATTATTTTCTTATGAATTTTATTAGAATAACATTAGACTCTAATGTTGTTAGAATTTTTCAGGGGAATAAAACGTACCAAACGAACAGGAACAAAGATAGAAAATAAGAAACAGAAAAGCCAGAGGGAAATGGGAAAAAAAGAAAAGAAAAAACACACAATTTTGTCTTCTGGCCTTCTTCCTTAAACTTTTCCCCAACCTCTTCATCCCCTTTTGAATCCCCAAATTCAAATCACTTTTTTTCTTCTTTCAGCAAAAAGTCCCTATAAAGTTTCCAGTCTTTCAGAAAAAGTCTTCATTGTTTTTTCTCTGACCAAACTGGTCAGCTTCACAATTTCTGCAAATTTAGTTAATTTTATCATCCCATCTTCTCCTGTAGTTATTCCCTTTCTTTTCCAATGAGAATATTCCTTTTCTTCTTTTCTTCTATCCCCGTTAGGCAGTCATGATTCCTAATATTATGAGATGGAGACAAACTTCAGTTTTCTTCTTTCTGTTTTCTTATATGCACAATTCCGTATATCCGTGTATGCCCCCCGCCACTTAGACAACAATTCCTAAAATACAGATTGGTGCTTAGATAGCTGGGTTTCCCTGTTCCCCATGGGACGGACGGGAAAGCACTTGGCACACGCTCAGAGGCCCCTCTCGGCTGGAATATTTCTCTACTGCAATACCTATGCAGGAAAGGAAATTATTTTGAAATGCAATGGATCAGAGTTACTTCTTGAACACTTACGTCCCTGGGGTGGTGTGGTGTTGAAGTTGCAGAAATAAAATCCTGTCTTGGGGTGTGTCCAGCATAGGATCAGATGGGGGGCGGGGGGGATTGTCTGCCTGATCTGCCCACCTCTTTGGCTGGAATGAATGGATGCTCATACCAACTTTGCTTTAAAATTGGGTTGCTTTATCCTGATGTCGCGGTTAAGGACAGACAACGCATCCTTTGGGAGAATGGTTAAAAGGTACTGCCTCTGAGCATCCCTAAAGTGAGGGATGCCCCCCCCCAAACAGAAAGATCTAGATCTGCCTGTACAGCTTTTAAAAATCAAGCCTCCCTATTTGGAGGCAGTGCGCCTGACATTGCCTAGCTCAGAGGGAACAGCCCCTAAATTGGGCCGGTCTCAAAAAAAAAAAAACCTAGGCGGAGGTCATCTGTGGAGTGAGTAATCGCAGAGCTGTAAACAGAGAGTTTAAAAAGAAAAAAATATACCACGAAAACCACGGTTGGCGTATTAGATCCCCGAAGTCACCGGCTTGTGCTCTGGCTCCATGGATGCTTTACCTTTAATATTTGCAGGCGCGCAAAGGCCAGTCTTGTAAGAAACAGGCTGGGGAGGGAGGGCTTACACAAGCTGCGGGGGCCTTACGGTAGCCTTTCCCACGACCCTGTGAGGTAGGCAAGCGTGGCTCAAGGTCAAAGGGGTCGGGGTGAAACCGCCGGAAGGCGTTGTAAGAGCCTAGATTTGGAACTGAGTATTTCCTGACTAGGTCACGTCCTTCCCTTTTTGGGGGGGCGGGGGGCTTCCAAGGAAGGCCGAGGGGAATTGGGGGGGGGCCTGTTCTGCCCGCAGATGGTGAAAGAGTTAAAAAGAAGGGGGAGAGGGGCGGGGACGTGGGAACGGCGCTGCATAACCGGGGGTGTGGGCGGGCCCGTTTTTGAGGTGGGATGAAAGCTGGGGTGTGCTAACCCACTGCACTTAGATCGGCTCAGATTGGTTAGGGTTCTTGCAGACGCCGGTGGAGGAAAGAACGTGGCAAGGGGTGAGTGAGGGGGGGTATATTGGCAAGTTTTGTGGGGGGGAAGCATTGGAGAGCCACAGTTCCATTGCTTAGGACCCCCAAAGTTTAGGATTAGGGTAAGGCTGCCAGGTTGCAACCCCGAGACCCTGCCAAGACGTGTGCCCGCTTGGCACAACTCTTAAAATGTTAGAGAAAGCCGGCGGAAACCAGCAGGGCAGGATTTCAGGTTTTGCCTGGTTCTAGGACCCCCGATGCATATTTTGCATCTCCCCCCACCAGAAAAATCTGTCCGTCCTTTTCCCCTCGGCCACCCCCCCAACTTGCAATGCCCAATTCCCAAAGGTTGGCTTTGGAATAAGTGCTGCGGAACCTTTGCCCCGAGAGGGGGCATTGAGTTGGGGGCATTCAGAAGGGGAGGGGGGTCTTCTCTTCTCACAAGTGTGAGGGGTCTGTTGCAGGGGGAGGATGATCTTGGATGACCTTGGTGCACCAGGAGGGAGGGGGGGGGAAATTATCTTTGGAGATTGCAGCTTGGCCCGGCGAGATTCGAATTAGCGGCCGGGAAGGCAGGGTTGAATTTCCAGCACGGTTTCCCAACCAGGATTAACTCACCAAGGTTAATCAATTGTACGACTGCTCTGCTGCCGTAGCATCTGCGTTGAGTTCAAAACGTCAATCGCCCTTCTAGTCCTCAGTGTCTGAGAAGCCGGGAGAAAGGCAGCCAAAAGTTTGTGTGTTTTTCCCCGCCTCAAATTTCAGAGAATCAATAAGGTGGCATCCTTTTTTCACCTGAATCATTTCTGCCTCACTGTTGCCCTCGCTCTTCAGCTCTTTCTTTGGAAGTGGGCAAAGGATGACATCCAAAATACCGTTGAGTGCGGAACTTTAATATTCGAATATTTGTTTTTCATCTTGTATGAAAAACAATTAAACTTAAATGATCACCTGAAGGTTAGTTCACCCTGCATGACTAATAAGGTCAGGTCAAGCCCTAGCCACAGCAGTCGTACAATTTATTAACCTTGGTTCGTTAATCCCGGTTTGTTTTTGCGATGGCCTGTGCATGTTGTGAGAACCTAGCCTGTTTGGTTGATCTACGGACTCGTGTTTTGCCCAGAGAAAATGGGTGGCTTCAGTAACCAGGTTAATTTAAGAGTATTGTCTGAATGCAACCATGAGGGAATGCAATACAATGCTAGCATGCATTCAAGCGTTATAAGTCCAGCTGGGACTTTGCAAACCCAGTTTTAACCTTCTGACTACCTGGAGAGCAAATGTTGAGATGATTGTAAACAGAAGAGATCAAAGCTTGGAACCTTCCATCTATCTAGGATTTTAGAGTCAAACGGCTTCCTTTTCTCCCACGCCCGACTTGGGGGTTGAAACTCGGGATTTGCAAAAGCGTGACCTCGTCTTCCTTCCGAGACCCGCGTATCGAAATGTCCAAACGGGCGAACCCGGTTCTCTTGGTGCTCGGGAAGCGAGAGAAGCTATTTGCAACCCCTGCCCAGGTTTCTGTAAGCTGGGGAAAGGCAGCGTCGGGAGTGCCGCCTGGCTGGGGGTGATGGGCGTTGTAATCCCTCCCCCCCCCCCCGTTGGTGGGAATGAATGCAGTGGGTAGAAGAGGCCTGGCTTGCCTTCCAAGCTGTAACTGTCGAAGGAGGGACTTTACGTGATGCCGCCTCGCCTTTGTTGCAAGGATGCGTGAGTCAAGTTGCACGCTCCCCGATCAGGTGCCTAGAAATCGATTTGCCAACGGATTGATTGACGGGAGGAGGCCCGCCAGGCCTCTGCATGAGGCCACGGCTCTGCTCTGCTCTGCTCTGAAGCTGATGCGTCTTGTTCCCAACACGCCCTCTTCCTTCCCGTGCATCCCCCATCTTTACAAGAGGGTGCCAGTTGCCTCTCTGCATGAGTTGCTGCTGGATGCTCTTTTCCAGCCACGTGATCCCAGGGCCGGCAGTAAGAATGGTAGTCCAGCGTCACAGCTGCCCTCACCCCTAGCAAAATCATGTAATCCTAGGGGTTTTTTTTCAATTCAATTCAATAATTCAATTCAATTTAATTTGACTTGACTTTTTTTTAAGAGCGGCCGGGCGCGATGGGTTCCCCCTGCACCCCACCCTCGTTAAGATTTGGGGCAGGGAGAGAAATCGGACGTGTTTTTTGACACCTCGGCTGAAAAATTCCACAGTTGCAAAAACGCAGCGGAAGCCCGCTGAGTTTCTGTCTGTCTCGGAGAACCGTTGATGCTCAAGACTATTTGCAGATGCGATGGCAATAAGGGAAAGCAGCTTCGCCATTAAAACCCCCTATTGGTCTTTGACAAAGAAGCCCAACATCTAGCGATGTTGACTGGATCGACCATGAGGGAGGAAGCGGCGCCTTGACGGGTTGATAAGGGGGTGCCTTTTCCTCTGCGCACTCCTTTGCTCAAGCGTCAAGACGCCCCATTTCTCCCCACCCTTAATCTTGCCCAGATTTCAACTCTAAAGACCTCAGCCGCTGTTGAACTCTAGGCTGAAAACCTGGCTCTCGAAATTGACATGGGAACGAGGCCTCCCTGCAGAGACAGAGTCACAAAACGCCCCCCCCCTCAAAAAATGCACCTCTTTATCATTTGGAGAAAGCGCTAAGAAGACTTTTCCCCTTCGGGGAGCGTGTGGATCCGAAAGGCCTTGGGTGGGACAACCGTTCCTCGTCCTCCTAAGTCGCTGAGGACTAGCCTCATGCGCTGTGGCTGCACAACTCGGAAACAGGCCTTCTGTTCCCATCTTCCCACCAGCTTCTCTTCCCCTCTTCCCAGTGAGCTTCTGGGATTTGTTTCGAAATTAATTTTCCAAGGCCCTGTCTTCCCATCCCTCCCCCCCCCCCAACTCTCTAGCAGCTAAGTCCCAGCCAAGATAAATGGGCATTTTCTTTAACTCCTTTGCCTCTTTCCCAGAAAGTTTTTTTTTTCAGACCCAGGGTCCTTCTGACCCCGAGGAGAAACTGCATGTTCTCCGAACCTGTTTGGGCACGCCACTTTCCCACCCACAGCCTGCTTGGCACCGGTGGAAGCTGTGGTGGTGCCCCCCTTTTCCCCGGGGGCCTTGCAACAGAGGGATTTATGGGCGGTGAAAGAAAAGCACACCCCGTTCCAGTTTTGCATGCTAATGCCCAGATGATACCATCTTTCTTTCTCTGCCCTGTGCCCCATTTTCGTGCCAGATGGGTAACTTCCTGAGCAAGACACTCCATGCTTTCGGTGTGTATCCACTTTAGGGATTTGGGGAGGGAGGGGCAGAAACCTCTGAGCCAACCAATCTCCCTCCCTCGACGCCACTTTTGGATCCTAATGGGCTTTGGAATCCACAGGAGGGGCTGGAGAAAAATTAATTCGGTTTGGAAAGTGTCGGTGTGGTCGGTCTTTAAAAAGGAGCCCTCCACGTGCAGAGAGAAGGAGAGTCCCGCACAGACATCCAGGGAGGAAAAGGATACCATCATGTTTTAAAAATCCCTAAAGCGAAACTGACACACTTGGAAGGTGAAATTGGCTAATTCTTCCACTTTAGATCATGGAGACCTGGGTTTAATTCCTGGAGGTTCATAAATTCAAGTCGCTTGGAGACTGGGGTTCCACCAATCCAGTGGTTCTGTTTTGTGTGTTTTATGAAACCAGCCATCGCAGTCCGTAAGCCACGATTTAAGGCTTTATGTGATCTGCGAATCTAGCAACTGTGGCTTGGTCAACAAATTACAATATCATTAAAATCCCTTCTCATTTTAATTTCCAGTTTAAAAAGAAACTTTAAAAGTTATTAGTATGAAGGTTGCAGGGCCTTTTCATGTTTCGTTTTCCACCCCGAGAGCTAGAAATTCAATTTCTGGGTCTCTTAAGCCAAGTAGAACACTGTTAAGTGGGCAAGGTAGACAGTGAACTTCCTTCATGAGGTCCGGCAGCATTGTCATGCCGAAGGGGCTCCAGCACGCAAAAATATAGTGAGAATGCTTCTTGATTCCTGAGATGCGTGGATTTAAATGTGCTTGCACAGCGAAAACAAAGCTGTGAGTTCCTTCCTTCTCCCCCGTCACTGGCTTCATCCGCCTTATTGCAACTTCGTCTTCAAATCTTCTTCTTTGGGCCCAAAACGCAAATCCAGATAGTTAGGCTGCATCTGAAGACGGGAAACGCGGGCTATCCAGCTCTTTTTAGACTTTTTAGCAAACCCGGCCAATAATTGTGGACCACCGCCAGGGATTTAGCAGAGATGCCTGCGTTTGACTTTGCAAAATCTTGCAAAATGTTTGGTTTCGCTTCATTTGGGGGGAAAGAAAGTGCCTTCGCCACCGAGAGCAATCCAGAGCTCTTGATGTGCATTTGGCCGGCTTGCTCCAGCCCTGCGAGGTAGGCTAATACAATTAACTTCTTTTCAGGGTTTAGAGAGGCAGAGCCATGGCAAATTGGACGAGAGATTTGCATCCAAGGTTTTCTGACGAAGCAGCCTTGCCAGACCGACTATGCTGGCGGCGGCCGGCTCGATTCAGCTTCCCAGGATTTTTCTTTCTTAATTAACTTGGCTGGGCTTCCTTGGGAATTCTCCGTGCCAACGTTGTGCTGGAACAAAGGGTTTGCACCTTCTTGTATGGGCAGAGGCAGCCCAAACGCCAAACCTGAGGGAGCAGAACACACCAGCTGGGTTCCAGGGTCTGCATGGCCAAGGTCTCTTGAGGACTAGAAGCTTAGGGAATGGGCCAAGCAGCCAGCAGCTCGACAAGTCAGGGTGAAAGTTGGCCAAATTGTCTTGCTGAGGCCTCTCGGGAGAGTAAATCTGTCCTAGTAAATCTTATCTGGCTAAGGGTCCCCCGAATCACTCTTCTTCCCAGATGTTCTGCCAAAAAAAAAAAAAAAGGGCTTTTGCTTTATTATTAAATCAGTGTTTCTCAACCTTGGCAACTTTAAGATGGGTGGACTTCAACTCCCAGAGTTCTGGGAGTTGAAGTCCACCCTTCTTAAAGTTGCCAAGGTTGAGAAACACTGGTTTGGATTAACAGACGCTAGGCAATATGTGTTGCCCCCATACCTTCTTTAAGCACCCACTCCTCTGTAGTTTTGCTTTATCGTTAAATCAGTGTTTCTCACATGGCTGGCTGGGGAATTCTGGGAGTCGAAGTCCACCCATCTTAAAGTGGCCGAGGTTGAGAAACTCTGCATTAAATGGTCTCCTGATACATCCCTAATGCACCAGGTTTCCTTGACTTTTAAATTTTTTTTAGGCTGGCGGTGGGAAACCTGTCGTGTGGCTGAACGTGGCCGCAGGGCTGGGGCGAGGGAAACAGCTGGACCCCTCCTGGTCCCCCCCTCCCCAATTTTCCCAGCAGGCCACTCAAATGGCTGGGTTTGATTTTTTTTCAGGGGTCCCCCAAGCCCTGATTCGGCTCTCTTGCCCAAAAAGTGGCCCTCGGTGGAGGGAAACAGGGGAATTTGTACTCTGGGTGACAAATCAGAGTGTAGAAAATCCCCGCTTCTGCCAAACTGTACTGTAATTTGGATTTCCCGTAACTGTCTCACCCAGAGAAGTTTCTTGCCTCCCCTCTTCAACATCTTTGGCCTTATCTTCTCAGCATCTCCCCGAGGTGGAAAAAAAAAAGAAACTCACCCCCAACCCCCGCTAGGATACCACCGACATCCGCCTTTCCACCCACCACTTTTAATTTCAAACATCGGAGCCGCTGCCTCTGTGGCTCCCGGGGGGCCGGATTTCAGGGAGAGAAAAAGGCCGTCTGCACATGCTCTGGAGCTCCACAGGCCAAACAGCACCGAGGCCTTGTATTCTCAGCTCGGGACGCACAGTTATTGGCTGCCTTTTGTGGGCGAGCGAGCAAAGAGGGGGCCCGTTTCATGATAATGTGAAGCCCCCAATGTCTTTCCGAGCTTTAACAGTCCGTCGACGAAGCATGCCGCTAGACCTCATAGAGGAGGCTGGCTGTTTAGCAAGGCTTTTTTTCTTCTTAATCCTTGGCCTTCCTCCGTCTCCTTGTTGGGTGCTGCCGATTGGGCTCGCAGAGAGGCCTGTGGGGTTGCACAGCCAAGGTTCATGATGCGCCATTCAATGCTCCGAGCCCGTCCGCCGCCTGTTCACGAAACCTTTTGCAGAAAACAGGAAAAGATGCTTGAACCCACATCGAAGGGGCGGGTGCGGGGGGGGGATGTAAATCTGAGCTGGAGATCACTAGAGACGCCTCACTGAAATTTCCTGTTCGCTACCATCTTTCAGCCTAAGATTCCTTGGCTGTTTTCGCCTGGTGATTGAACTAACCCGTTTTGGGGGTTTTCTACAGCTCCCCGTATGATATTTGGGGCAATGCTGTTTCTTTTCGCCTTAAAATATTCCACCCGGCTTTTCGTGGCAATGCTTTCCTTCTTGTCTTTTTCAACCGCGTTTGGGGCAAAATGTTTTCTGCCGTGCTGGATCAGGATGGACCTTCTCGAGACGGGTTGAGGAATGGAAAGAAACTTTGCTCTGGTATAGGTCTCGTTTTCCCTGCTGCTAGCTCCCGCAAGTTTTTATTTCGACAGAACTGCAGGAGAGAAGCGGAGGGGTGTCATATGAATATGTCGGCCTCTCTCCTAAAATCTCACATCTGGTCCTGGAATAACCAAGCAGGGCCAGGGTGTCCTCTGAGCACGTGCAGAGTATTTTTCTCTTGCCACCGAGAAATTACTGTCAGCCGACCGTGCAGGTTTTTAGGCCCAAAGTCTTTTTAAAAATTAAACTAAATCCCAAGGAAGACAGGAGGATAAGATGCTAGCTTTTGCTCAGCTAATCCAGGTGTGAATCTCTCTCTGACTCAGCTTCTTCATCTGTGCAACAGGATTTCTGCAAAGTACTTGGAGCGATGGAGAAATTGGTAGCCCTGCTAAATTGGTATAATTGCTTTTAATATTGCAAATTACACCCCTGGTCTGTTTCTAGACCCTTGCGTTGGCCTGTAGCTCCATCTTCGACGTCCCCGTTCTTGCCAGTTTTTCTAATCCTCCTTGTGCAAAAAAAAGAAAACATCACCGGGTTGGATCGATCGCTTTGCAAATTCCTAGATAGCCTTTGCAAAATCCAGAGAAGAGCCCTGTGGTTGGAAGAGGCAACCTTGCTGAGTTTGCACAAGACGCTGGACGTGGCAACTGAATCGACCCGTTTTTCTGGGTTTCTCAAGAGACGGAGCGATAAGCTGATCCAAAAGACGAGGTTCACGCGACTGGCAGCCGTTCCCACTGACCAACGAAACGGAGGTTAATACGAACCAAGTTCTGGGTCTCCTGCGAAAACAGCTGCCTGTTTTTTCACCATCCTGGTTCCCCCCGTGTGTGAATACAGCTACCGAGGGCATGAAAAGGGAGAGGTTACCTATATTATTTGGAGCTGCAATGGCTAACTTGAGGTTCTAGATTTCCTGGTCTTATTTTGGCCCTCCCCATATCTCTGCCCATGCTCAGAGGACACCCTAGTCCTCGCCATGATCTTAGCACTCAGTCTTCCCACCCTGGAAGGGAGACTCAACCTCCTTAAGTTACTTTAACGCAGTGTTTCTCAACCTTGGGAACTTTAAGATGTGTGGACTTCAACTCTCAGAATTCCCCAGCCAGCATGGCTGGCTGGAGAATTCTGGGAATTGAAGTCCACACATCTTAAAGTTCCCAAGGTTGAGGAACACTGCTTTAATGTGATGTGTTCGTCAGCCAATGCTAGCTTGTTTCAGTAGACTGTGGCAGATCCCAGGCTCCGTGCAATTCAGGAAAACACTTGACCCAGATCTGGACTTACTACAAAGCCAAGGCCAGGCCTGCTGCTCTTATGCCAACAGGCAGATATCCATCAGGGGAAGATTCTTTTTGGAAAGAATGGAACCAGCCTTGATTTCTTTCAAGGTTTCCCCTGGGACGCCCCAAAACCTGTTTGGAAATCCCTCCCCAGCTCATACCTTACTTATTCTTTGCCCTTTCCTTAACTGCATGGGTCAGGACTTCGTTCCTCGTCCACAACTTAACCTTCCAGCCACAAAAGCAGGAAGGACTACTTCCTGAACCAAGATCCAAGGGGCATTTATTTGCTTTCTTTCCCTTTCTTTCGCCAAACTCAAAGCAGGCATTCAAAAGGTAAAGCTGCCGAGGGGAGAAAAAAACAAGGAACAGGCAGGCATTCAACAGGAGAAGCTGGTCCCGGGGGGGGGGGACACACCCACCTTTAGATTGCTTAGCTCAACGTCGCAGCCGCCATTTTTACAAGCCAAGGTTGGTTAGATCCTGAGTGAGTTTGTGTTGGATTGTGGCGCTAGGAGTGAGTTGCGTTAGTTGAACGCATTGTGCAAACCCCACGTACTGCGCCCTTCTCACGGATCAAACCGGGACTACGTTGGGGGAAGCCAAAGACGGGCACGCATCGCCCGAGGCTGGCAGGGCGGGTGCCAGGGGTGGGAAAAGAGTGGGACAGTCTCTGGCCGCTGAGCAGCTGGTCTCGGAATCTGGGAAGCGTTTGCAACATGCTCCCCTTTGGTTCCGTGCCCGGCGCGGGCTCCGGGCTGAGCTGGCATAGCTGGAGGTGTTGCCCTGATACGTGCCGCGCCCAAATCTTCGGTCAGAGTGCCCTAGCTTCACCACGCCCGGCGGTTTTCCATCCAGGCTGCCCACCCCTTGCTCAGCCGGTCGAGCCTGCTTGGCAGAAAGGGGAGGGGCAGCCCCTGTTGCGGCCCGTTCCTGCCCCCACCTCCCCACCCGCCCCGTTCCCCCTGTCCTGCTGAAGGCAAACAGCCGGCCTGGCGGGCATCCAAGCTGCCAGGGAGTGGCCGCAGCGCAGACCTGGCTGACTCCCCGGGGCGAGAAGGGGCATGCTTGCCATTTCTTCCTCCTGCCCCCCATCCCGCGGCCCCACCTCGCTTGACATCCGTGCCCAGGGCACCTGAGCGATCTGGGCAAAAGGTGGGGAGGAAGAGAAGGCCAGCCAGAGAACGTGGGGGAGCCGATTTCTTTCCCCAAGCGAAGCGTCCCCTTTGGCCGGTGTGCGGGGCCGGAAAGAAGAGTGCCTCTGAGCACGGGCAAAGGGCGGGGAGGGGTTGCTGAGGGTCGGGTGGCATGCAAGTTTAATACGTTGTTGTTGGTTTCTCTCCCTCTTCCCCAGGTTTTTATATTTGGAATTATTGGGGGTGGGGACGGGACAGAATGCCAGCTTCAGGTTTTTTGGCGTTCGGTTCTGTACCTCTCCAAATAAAAAGATGGGGGGAAGGAAAGGTGGATTCTCCCACAGCTTTCACCAGCTCTCGGAAAGAATCCATTTGGGAAAGTGTCTTTGCCTCGTAAATGAACCAATCGGGATGGCATCCCCATCCCGATTGGTTCTTTTGGCCTGCCAGATAGGGCACACGTAAACCCTCCAAATCAGAAGGGCTTCGGTTTTTAAATCAGTCTGCTTCGGATCTGCTCTAAGGTTCCTCTCTGGCTGCAGCTGGGATTGCCAACTGACTAGAAAATCCCCCCCCATTGCTCCGCCGCGCTGCCTTTGCCCCCAAGTTTCCAGGGGCAGAGAAACCGACAGGGGAGGCCACCCCCAGGCCGAGAAACCACCATCAACCCCCTGTTCATTGCTGCAGAACAGGAAAAAAAGTGCTGTTTGGCCAAGCATAGCCACCTAGGGTGATTCAGGAGTTGGCAACCGGGCAGCCAGCTCTTTCTACCCAGAGCTTGACAATGCATCGGTTTCCTCCGAACAGACGTGGCCACAGACAGACCCCCACCCCATTTCTGCTTTTAACAGTCTCACTTTTCTGCATCCTTTGTTTCCAGCTTGATAAGCCCAGTAGTTCCCCCCCACACACACATGAATTCAGGGGTGTGTGTTTAAAGTGGGGCGGTGAAGTATCATTGTCCCTGTTTTCAGCTGGCGCCGCGGCCCTTGCTCAACCAGTGCCCCCCCCCCCCCCCGTTGCATGCAGCTTCCAAAACCCTTGGGTACTGCATCGTTCCCAGCGGTGCCACCCGTCCTCCTTTCTCACGCAACAGGAGGGAGACGTCCCTCCATGCACCGGGCCCCATCTTTGACATTTGCATAGGAATTAGAGGCCAGTAGGATTGAATCGGGCCCGGCCCATCGGTTTCTCTCGACGTTGCTTCGTTTGGGGAGGGCGACCCGCAGCGGGCCGCCCGGAGGCTGAACGTGGCCTGTCTGGGGCGCCCCAAAATTGCAGGGCTGGACCCTTACCGTTTCTATCGGCTGCAGGGGGTCACCGGTTGAACCTGCTGCCTGGACAATTAAAAGAGCCAAGGCACAGGAAGGAAGGGGGGGAAAAATGCTGTACAGCTTAGAGCATCCTAAATGACAGCGTTCAACCAGATTGCTCTAATCGCGGCCCTCCACATCTCACTGCAGCTCGATAGGTCAGATCCTGATAGGGATTGGCAAAAGATATGCTGCAGAAGCACCGGGGACTCCCTCTCCCATCTTCCCCAGCCAACTTGAGAAAAGGGGGGGGGCTAGTCTGGTGCATCATTGAGCGCCTCCTGCGTCTCTGCCTTCGCTGAGCGAAGGTTCAAAGCCAAGCTGACTGCGAGTGTTTTGCCTCCCCCAGAGACACCCAAGGCAGTGGGTGGCGGGCGGGAAGAGATTTATCTTTCCTAGGAATCTGCTTGATCAGGTGGTTATCGAGCCCCTTGATCTGCGCCGTGTAACATCTGGGTAAGCCTCTTCCTCCTGCGCTGAGATGCAGGCTCCGTCAGTACGCACATCCTTCCTTTGCCCTCCCGTAACATTGCTAACCCACCCCTTCTTGGCAGCCAGGACCGGGATCAAGCCCTCGCTCACAAATCTCAATAATTCATCCCCACGATTAAGATGAAGCTCCAGTCCTTGGAGTTTCTCTTAGACCAGTGGGTGGCTTTTCTTTTAATTGAGTCAAAGGCCACAAAACAGCCTGGGTTGGATTTAGTTTCGTGGTGATCGTTCGATTTGCAGGCAGTCCTCGTTTAGCGACTGCCTCGTTTAGCGACCGTTCGCAGTTACGACCGTGATGGGAAAAGTCGCTTTGCGACCAATCCTTGCAGGTACGGCCTTCGCAGGTCTGTAAAGCAAAGGAAAGCTGAAGTCAGATCGTAAGCACAGTCGCGGTTTCACTTACGACTGTTTCGCTCAACGACCGAGTTGTGGTTCCTAAGTGAGGACGACCTGTTTAACCTGCCTTTCCTACCCCTCTCGAGTAGGCTGAGCTGAAAGTCCTGGGATCTTCCGTGGTTGACGGGGGACTCGAACCTGCGTCTCCCCAGTCCCCACCCTCCCCACTGAACCGCCCCAGCAGGACGCTGAGATCGCTGTCTCTTTTCCCCATACAGGTGAGGCAATGGGTAGCCCTGAAGATGATTTGATTGGCATACCTTTCCCTGAACACAGCAGTGAATTACTGGGTCGTCTGAACGAGCAGCGCCGCCGAGGAATGCTGTGCGACGTCACCCTCCGGGCCCAGGGCTCCGAGTACCAGAGTCACCGGGCAGTCCTGGCTGCCTGCAGCCACTACTTCCAGAGGCTTTTCGCCGGGCCCAGCCTGGCAGTGTGCGAGCTGGATTTTGTTGGCGCTGAAGCTCTGGGCGCCCTGCTGGACTTTGCCTACACCGCCACCCTGACCATCAGCACGGGCAGCCTCTGCGAGGTGTTGCGCGCCGCGCGCCTCCTGGAGATCCCGTGCGTCATCGCGGCGTGCATGGAAATCCTGCAAGGGCACGGCTTGGAAGCTCCCGTTCCGGATGATGCCGCTCGGGAACGGGCCCGGCGCTACTTGGAAGCCTTTGGCACCCTGCCCAACGCGGAAGGCGATCTGGCTGAGCCCCCGGCCTGCCCGGCTCCCCGCCGTAGCAAAAAAACTCGCAAGTTTCTCCAGGCCAGGGGTTCCCGGCTAAACAACCACATCACTGAGCTCTCCCCTTCGCTGTCTCCCTCGTCCACGGGGACTCAGGGGCGCCCCAGCCCTCCCAGCCAGGCCTCACCTGCCCCAGCTTTCGGCCACCCCCGCGAGGAGGAGGAGGAGGTCATGGCACCCTCTCGCACCTTCCCATTCCCGTACGCTCCCGGTCTTTCCCCAGAAGACCTGGGTTCAGACGACGAACCCGTTGATCACGACATCCTCTCCTACATGCGCCGGCTAAACCAGGATGGGCTGCCCGTGGGTCTCGATCCCCCAGACAAGTTGGTACGCAAACGCCGCTCACAGATGCCCCAGGAGTGCCCTGTTTGTCACAAGGTCATCCACGGGGCAGGCAAGCTACCTCGCCATATGCGCACCCACACCGGGGAGAAGCCCTTCGCCTGTGAGGTGTGCGGCGTCCGTTTTACCCGGTAAGAGTTGGTCTTGACTCAGAATAAGCTATCCCACCCCAAACACCCGACATTGAAGCCTGAAGAGCTATTAAGTGTCTGGGTATCAAATATTGGTTTCAGACAAACCACAAGATCCCCACTCAATATATAATTGGAGGGAGGGAGGGAGGGAGGGAGGGAGGGAGGAGACAGAGGGGGGATGGATGGATGGATGGATGGATGGATGGATGGATGGATGGATGGAAGGAAGGAAGGAAGGAAGGAAGGAAGGAAGGAAGGAAGGAAGGAAGGAAGGAAGGAGATGGATGGATGGATGCATTAGTTTATATATCACTGTAATCTCTAGGGCAGAGCTTTCCAAACTTTTCATGTTGGTGACACACTTTTTAGACATGCATCATTTCGCGACACACTCTTACAGCAGGGCATCATTTCGCGACACACTCTTACAGCAGGGCACAAGGCAGGCACTTGGACCTGTGCGGAATCACAACTGGTTTGGAGGCAGCAAGGCACAAGGCAGGCACTAGAACCTGGGTGGAAGCCAGGAGGCAGCAGCAGCCGCAACACACCCAGACACTGCAGCCGACACACTAACGTGTCCCGACACACAGTTTGGAAAGCTCTGCTCTAGGGACTCCTGGCTGTTAACAGCTATCCAATATATCACATTAATATTTAAAAACCAGCAAGCACATTAGCAATTATAGGGCTTATGTTCTGGAAGATGAAGTCCTCATATTTCCCATCCTTGTATCAGGTCAATCGCTGTCTGTCCTTTGCTTCTCAAACTGCCTGTGCTGCTCGCCCAGCCAGGTAAAAGCAGATACAAATCTATCATCTGTGTTCATACAACTCACAACCCTTGATTAGCTTTCACCTTGATTAATGTTCAGTTACACCTTAATGGGTTGTCTTTGAACCATAACCAAAATGTGTGTTATCCTCAGACAACTCTACCCATCCTCCGTGACATACTCCATGATGATGTTGCTAATTTGTATATCTAATACCAACACTCAAGTATTAATTTGTTTTTGTTTTTAAAGTATTCGCTGCATCCCAAAAATTAAGCCCCCCTGCCCACTCCATCTTCCTGGCTTCCTCTCCACCATCACAAGGACTAGAAACTTAAGTGCTAAATACATAGCAAGGCATCACTTGATTTATGCCCATGTTCCTCCTTGTCTCTTCTTTCCACAGGAACGACAAGCTGAAGATCCACATGCGCAAACACACGGGGGAGCGCCCCTATTCCTGCCCCCACTGCACGGCCCGCTTCCTGCACAGCTACGATCTGAAAAACCACCTCCACCTGCACACGGGTGCCCGTCCCTACGAGTGCTGCCTTTGCCACAAGGCCTTTGCCAAGGATGACCACCTCCAGCGCCACCTGAAAGGTCAGAACTGTCTGGAAGTGCGGACCAGGCGCCGGCGGCGGGGTCCGGATCAGGATCCCGACTCCCTGACACCCGCCGGGATTCCCTTGTCCTCCGCTCACCTTGGCTTGGCCAACGGGCGGATGGAGGAGCTGCGCCACTACTGGGCATCTGGGGGGGCCACAGTGTCCCCTGCCCCCAAAGAGGAAGACGAGGAGGAAGAGGAAGAGGGCGCCGAAGAGGGGGTGCAGAAGGACGGCCCTGCGGCAGCCGCCGAAACAGCGTAGGCTTCCTTGGACAGCTACCACGGCGGGACTCGCTGATGCACTATTTCTATTCATCCTTTCTGCCGTGCCGTCACTGGGGGGATGATAGAATGTTCCCCGGCCTTGGCCCGATGCACTAGGACCCGCCTTCCCCGCTCTCTGGTTCCGTGCCTTAAGCAGCCTATAAAGCCAAGGAGAGGGGGTCAAGTGGACGGGAGGGGTGGATGGGGGGGCACCAAAGACAGGTTGGTGTATGTTTGCTCAGGGTGTCAAAAATAAGCAGATAAGGGTGACGTTGCTTGGGGGAGGGGGGCGTGGTTGATTTCGCTTCCCCAGCCAACGAAAGGAGAAAGGGCTGTGGGGCAGGGGGAGGCAGCACTCAGGGGCCTATACTTAGGGGCATTGCCCCATGTTAGGAAGGGAAAGAGAGAGAACGGGGGCAGCCTCTCGTTTCCCTTCTCGGTTAACGTAAGGATGTGGTTTTGACCCGTTTTAGGATCGGAGAGGAGCAGCAAATCTGGCTCCTCTTCCTGTTGAGAGTGCAGAAATTTAATTCTCACGCAAATTATACCAAACCTTCTTGCCCAGAGGCCTGGCAACCATTTGGACTACATGTCAGGGCTCGGTCGCTGCGGTGTTTTTGTTTTTTTTTCCTTCCAATTTAAGGAGGCAGAGAAGAAGAGAACAGCTTTTTCCAACCAGGTCATCTAGAACGGGCTCTCCGCAGAGCGGGTGGCCTGACCTTGCCTCCTACTCTCAGTCCCATCATCCACAGACTTGCTGCATAGGGGAGATAGGAGTGGTAACCTAGTCTCCCCGTGGGCATCCCCGTTAGGCCTATGCAAAGCATGCAGAATCCAGTCGGTGTGTGGACTCAACGCAGACTTGGGTCGAATTCTTCGGGACAATATATCCCCTTGGGACGTTCCCGTCAGATCTAGGGCAGCCGATTCGGAGGAGCCTCCAATCGGGTGATTCAGAAAATGGACTCTTGTTCAAGATTCGCTGCTGCTTTTTGGAATTTCATCCCTCCAGCTGCCCCTTGGCTGCCCCCTGGTGGCTATCTTGCACAGTGCAGCAGGCTGGTTCCTGCATGCTCAGATCCTTTATAGCTTCGCCCACCCATGGCAAGGAAGGGTGGGGGCTGCGATGTGCTGCAGGAAAACCTCTCCCCCACATTCCTACTGTGCTTCTTGGCTCACTGTCCCCCCACCCTCAGCTTGTTGCAAAATGATAATCTTTAGCACGTAAAGTGGGGAAGGGATTCTCCCTTGTAATCCTAACTCCCATATTGCTGAAGCCTCACCCCCCCCCCCCACAACCAATGGTACACCAAGGCAGTTTGCACAAAACAAACAAATGAGGGGGGGAAAAAAGAATGACCCCTTGTGAGTCTTTTGCACCCTTTCCCCCTTTCTTTGAATTCCCCAGTCGATTGCACTAAAAGGTATGCCTTCACGGTGGGAGGGATAGGAATGAGGCGTCTCAGTTTCCCACTCTGTTTTTGCACAAGTTTTGCATTCTCCTGAACCTAGGTAGCGAAAGTTGGGGGGTGGGGGGAGGCGAGTGGCCAGAAAACTGCAGGAAGAGCTGATCCTCCAGAAGTATTTGCGGAGAGTTAATCTATATTTAAGAGAGATAATATATTTATCCCCCCCCCCCCCCGTTTTCCTTTTCCTTCCAATCTCCCCACCAGGAAGAGAGCAAAGAAAGCTATCTTCCTTAGCTTTAAAAGTGCCTCTGTGTTTAAACTTGAATTAGCTACTTGAAACAAACAAAGAAAAAAAAAGCTGGTTCCCTTTTGTTTTCTGTGCTGTTTCCTGTCTTAGTTCCCTCACTTCCCCCATCATTCCCCTCGTGGTCCCTCCTACGAGATTGGGTTACCATCTGGAGACCTTTCGATCTTTTGAGTTGTCCACATGGATAACCTTCCTCTTACAATGTCCTACCTGGCAGGGGGAGCGCTGGGGGGGGGGAAAGCATATTTTCTTGGACTGTTTGGGAAAAGGGGATGGCTCAAGCTTTGGTTTTATTTTTTTAAACTGTTATTATTATTAGTGTGCTGGAATTCAAGGTGACTTTTGTCTGTTCCAATGGCTTGATAATAAAATGGAGAGCAGGGGACCATTGGCTTACGCGGGTGTGTGTCGGTGCATCTTTTGCTCACTTTTTTCATGGCTGTGTGTACGCGCTCCAGACCACAGCCTTTAAGGAAGTTGCTTATTAATTAAAAAAAAAAAACCAGGCACGGCAAACGTGCAGATGTATTTTGGGCCAACCCTCCTTGCATTGCTAGCTTTCCACTGTAAAATCCTTTTACAATCAGATGGGGCCTCTGCTTGTAAAATGCCTTTCTGACTTTGGCTATCCCTGGTGGGGTGAGGGAGCCATCCCAGAAGCCACCTGGTCTGACCTCCAAAAGCAAAACGAGCTGGGGCTGGTAAGTACTGAGGATGGGAGACCACTAGGAAATCTTCGTGCTGGAAGATGGATCAGAAATGGTTGTTGTGGGTTTTCCGGGCTGTGTGGCCGTGTTCTGGCAGTTTTGGTTCCTAACATAACACAGCTTGCAAAAGGTCAACGAACTCTACTCAACCACAGAAATATACAAACAACTCACACAATAGATGTGCTAATCCCACACATGACAGCACCACACCCCCTAATCACCACAAAAAAACCCTCTCCTAATCTCTTGTAAATGACCCACAGAAGACACACACCCTCTCAGCAGCTATAAACACCAGCAGGAACACACACCCTCCACTTGGGCACAGAGAGAATCTTCTAGCTGTGCTCCTGTCCTCTGAAGATGCCAGCCACAGCGACTGGCAAAACGTTAGGAACCAAATCTGCCAGAACACGGCCACACAGCCCGGAAAACCCACAACAACCATCGGATTCCGGCCGTGAAAGCCTTCGACTATACATGGATCAGAAAGCTGGAAAAACATCGCTGGAAAAAAGGCAACGACCAATGACTTCTGTATTGTTGCCAAAAACCCAATTCTGAAAGATCCGTGAGAGCTTAAAGAAGACTTTGGTGTGAGAATAATGCCATATTTTGTCCTGTCGAATACTATCCGATATCCATCTTCTCCATACATCGGCGAGGGGATCAGTCTACCGGAAACATCATTTCTTTCGGATTCTCTTTCCATCTTTCTTCGAGTGAGGTTTCCGATCGGTTTTTACTTCCTCCAATTCCTCACCACCGCTTGACTCTGCCTCCTTTTGATAGCTGAAGTCAAGATGGCTGGAAAGGAAAAAAGGAAGCACATGTGCATTTTTATTTTATTTATTTCTTTTTTACTTCTGTTGCTGTGAGATCGCCTCTTCTGCCAGAAAGTCCCTGACACTTAAAGAATTTAAAAGGTAGCCAAATACTTTGGGCTTTTCTTTGCCCAAGAGGAGCAAGGGGAAAAAATAATTTTTTAAAAAATATTTTTTTCTAAATATCTTTTCCTAATTTGCCTTCACAAGCCATAATGTGGCTTGTGTGGGGCTGACACAGCAAGTTTCACAGCCCCTAACTCACTGTTGATGACCTGATTGGCCACCCAATCAATTGTGGCTTCTTTCCATGATTAAGCCACAATTAAGCCAACGTTCCATGATTAGAGCCAGTTTGGTCTAGCGGTTAAGGCAACGGGCTAGGAACCAGGAGTCTGAGTGTTCTAGTCCTGCCTTAGGCACGAAAGCCGGCTGGGTGACCTTGGGCCAGTCGCTTTCTCTCAGCCCTAGGAAGGAGCCAATGGAAACCAGGAGACAGAGTTCTAGTCCTGCCTTAGGCATGAAAGCCGGCTGGGTGACCCTGGGCCAGTCCCTCTCTCTCAGCCCAACTCACCTCACAGGGTTGTTGTTGTGGGGAAAAGAGGAGGAAAGAGTATGAGGTATGTTCCCTGCCTTGAGTTATTTATAAAAATATAAATATTATTATTTATATTTTTAATAGCCCTTTATCATTATAAAAATAATAAAGGCGGGATATAATAAATAAATAAATAAACCCTGATTCAGCCCACTGTGCGTAGCACAACACAGAAACCCTGCCAGGGTACTGTAGCTTGGCTGCCCCATCTCCGCTCTGGCTTGTTGCCTGCCGGACAGAACAGAACAGAGAGACATAGTTCCCCTCACCCACCCCTGCAGTGCAGTCCTGTCTGTTGAACACGTGCCTGTCTCGTGGTGTGGATCTGTTGGGACCGCTGAGAGTGGCAGTTCCTTCTCACCTTACGGCAGAACCGGAGGACGTGCTGCTGTCTTTGTCTGAGCCGGAGGAGGAACCCTCCTCGCTCTCGCTACCGTCTTCCTCCTCTTCCTCTTCCTCCTCCTTCAATTGGGCCAAGATTTTCCTTGCCAGCTCTGGGGGCAACGCACGGCACCCCCCTTTTCCCTTCACAGCCCGCTCGATCCGTGCCTTCAGCAACTGGCATTGCTTCTGCCGTTTTTTATCCGGTATCCCGCGTAGCGCGTGTACAGCGTTGGTCCAGAGTGCCATCGCTTCCTCGTCACTTGAATCCCTAGGGTAGGGCACGCCGAAAGAAAGTGGGTTTAGAGCACATCCCTTAATGGAGGGGGCCCCTGACACCCCACTTCTGGCGAGGGTCCCATTGTTCCTGACTGTTAGCTGGGCGGGTTACGGTTCTCGGAGTGAAAATATTTCCTATCCTCCTGTTTTATCGCTCTGGGGTGGCAGGTCAATCCGCCTTCTTGTTTCTTCAGCCCTTGGGAGTTGTAAGCCTGATTTAAGGCTTGGCATGTTGGGAAAACTTACCCAATTGGGGCCTGTTTTATAAACCGGAGTGAAGCAAGCCAACGAGTGCATCGAACTATGTTCATCAAGTGTCAGCCTTACCAGGTAGACCAGACAGGAAACACGGCCAGATGAGCTAATTCTAATTTATTGTAAAGCTACATTAGCAGAATCTTGCAAGTCGGAAAGTACCATTCTCCCCCCCACCGGTCTCCTTTACAGCCCGAGAAACTAGGGAGGGTCCCTTCTGAGCCTCTTTCTCCACCCATTATGCAGCTGCGGGCTAAGCTGCCTCTTATCTGACCATTCCCCAGGCAGCGTCTCTTCGCCCCGTCTCCCCAGGTCTTTCTCACATGCCATTACATCAAGAGGCCTGTAACACCCTGCATAAACCTTAACTCAGACAAGATTTTTGGGAAGGGGTTGACACCATTAAGCATGAACTTTTAAGGCTGTGAGAAACCCTGTGATGGGGAGGTATCCCCCTCATGACACCGATGTCTCCTACATCTCTCGGTTGTTTTTAATCCATGGAAGTCATGGGCCTACAAAACAAGAGTGTGGGGAAATCCAGCACAGGAAAAAATTGGGGACGCATGACCGTGGGTGCAACAGGCTTCACTAAAACAGTTGTTGAACCTGGGTTGTCGAATTCTGAGCTTGCTTAAGATCCAAAAGCATTAAAACAACCCGGTTTGCCCACGATGGTAAGCCACATCCCCAAAAATAAGAACCAGGGTCAGCCCTAGGCAAACTCCGCAGGGTGTGGGAATGCAACCGTAAAGATCTAGAAGAGGCCACGTGTGAACCTAGGAAGAGTTGCGTGTGGGAACACAGATTCCCTGTGCTGACCTTTGCATAGGGAGCCCTCCATATGTGGGGCAGTGGCCCCTCCCCATTGCTCCCTTCCGATAGAAAGACTCCAGAAGGTCACCCCAAACGAAGGACATGTCACGGGCTGGAAGCTGCAGACACTTACATCTCCTCATCTATATCTCCCTGGTAAGTGAGGGGGGCCATGCAGATGGAGCAGGTGTTGTTGAGAAGTTTATAGCATTCGGGGCAGTATATCCCTGCCAAGGGAAGAAAGACACCAAGCAACACGAATCCATCATCCCTACAACTCCCCCACTTTGGACCTCTAGACCAGAGCTTTCCAGACCTTTCATGTTGGTGACACACTTTTTCGACATGCATCATTTTGCGACACACTCTTACAGCAGGGCACAAGGCAGGCACTAGGACCTGCACGGAATCACAGCAGGTTTGGAGGCAGCAGGGCACAAGGCAGGCACTAGGACCTGCGCGGAATCACAGCAGGTTTGGAGGCGGCAGGGCACAAGGCAGGCACTAGGACCTGCGCGGAATCACAGCAGGTTTGGAGGCAGCCGGGCACAAGGCAGGCACTAGGACCGGCGCGGAATCACAGCAGGTTTGGAGGCAGCCGGGCACAAGGCAGGCACTAGGACCTGCGCGGAATCACAGCAGGTTTGGAGGCAGCCGGGCACAAGGCAGGCACTAGGACCTGCGCGGAATCACAGCAGGTTTGGAGGCAGCAGGGCACAAGGCAGGCACTAGGACCTGCGCGGAATCCTGGCAGGGCTCGGAGGCGGCAGCAGCCGCGACACACCCAGACACTGCAGCCGATACACTAACGTGTCCCGACACACAGTTTGGAAAGCTCTGCTCTAGATGTTTGCTAGGCCACTGCAGCCATATTCCCCAGCCAGATGGGATGGTAGTCCAAAGGGCCTTAGAAGACCTAAAGTTCGGGAAATGTACAGCTAGGCCTCGCTTACTGACTGCCTTGTTTAGCAACCGTTTGAAGTTACAACAGCATAAAAAATATAACTTTGTGACCAATCCTCATATTTATGACCTTCGCAGGTCTGTGTCAGCCTTACCCGGTAGACCGGACAGGAAACCTGACCAGATAAGCTAATTCTACTTTATTGTAAAGGTATGTTAACAGAATATTACAAGTCTGAAAGTACAAATCTCCCCCCTGTCTCCTTTACACCCCGAGAAACTCGGGAGGGTCCCTTCTGAGACTCTTTCTCCACCCATTATGCAGCCGTGGGCTATGTTCCCTCTTATCTGCCATTCCCTAGGCTGCATCTCTTCGCCCCGTCTCCCAAGGTCTTTCTCACATACCATTACACAAAGCTCCCCCAAAGTGTTCTCGTAAGTCAAAATGAGATTCTAGCCTCTTTCTCCCTCTACTTTCTCCACTCCTGGAGCATCGCGAGCCCAGACCTGTTGCCCCACACCTAAACAGCAGGGAACATGAAAGCCATGAGGATTTCTTTCCAATGGAAAACATGTTTCCAAGCCTGGTCATACGGTCCAATCTGGAAAGCTTGCAAACCAATTGGTCATTAAGAAGTCTTCATTGGTCCCTTCTGTTCCCTCCCACAGCTGTTAATCCTTTGCCCACTTCCAAACCTCGGCACGCTGGCGTGATGCACGTCACAAAGTCCTCACTGTCCGCGCCCCTGTGGATTTTCCCACAGCCCATGCAATACGCTTCATGGATGCCCAACTTCTTAACCAACCACCTACACAGACGGAACCTGTGGACGAAGCCAAGAGTGTACATGTGTGAGTGTGAAAGAGTGAGATGAAAGCAGAAATACAGGTAGTCTTCACTTGACTGTTATTCGTTTAGTGGCTGTTCGGACTTACAACAGTGTTGAAAAAAACAACTTACAACCGGTTCTCACACTTATGACCATCACAGCATCCCCACAGTCACGTGATCACGATTTGGGCGCTTGGCAGCCGGTTCGCATTTACGACCATTGCAGCGTCCCGTGGTCACGTGACGGCCATTTTCAACCTTCCAGGCTTCTGTCAAGCAAAATCAATGGGGAACCGCGTGATTCGCTTAACAACCACGTGATTCGCTTGACGACCGCTGCGAAAAAGGTTGTAAAATCGGGTTGAATCCGCTTAATGACCTCTTTGCTTAGCAACCGAAATTCCAGTCTCAATTGTGGTTGTGGACTACAATGAGGACTACCTGTCTCTTGGGAATTTGTTCACTGGGTTGTGATTTGAGAGAATCTGATCATTTCCCCACTGTTGCGGTGAGTCTCTCCATTTTGCTGCCCTTTGGGCAAACTGTCAATTTCAGCTTCAGTGTCTTGTTTTTGCGAATCTGTCCATTTCCGTTTCTATTAAGGTCTCATCCCAGTTTCACAAATTTGTCCAGTTCAGTTCATCAGCTTCAGCATCCCCCACCCCTCAAACTTTTGGCCCTAAAAGGTCTATTTAATTTGGTCTACGTTTCTCTAACCATACGCATTTTTCTTTACAATCTCTTCAGGCACACAGTTCCGGTTTTCTCTCCCCAAATAACGTCGTGCTATATTTTTAACAAATGCAGGCAGATCTGTATGAAATGTCCCTCATATAGTATACGTTTTTTTTTTTTAATAGCAAACTGCATTCCAAAGTTTGAAAAAGTTTGAATTTGGGCCCTAACTGCGTTTTTGGTGGGTGCATTGATTTGAAAATGTGAAATTAAAAAAATTGGGTGCATTCCGAAAGGAATGGAATAGTTTACCCTCCATTGGGATATAAAAATATCATGCCCGGAATTTTTTTTTTTACAGAATTGTGTGGAAATGTCTTACTTTGCTGCAAAGATGAGTAAAATGTTTCTGTGGCCTTCGTCTGCAGAGCGCTGCCGTACAGCCTTAAGCACAGCAGTCATTAGTTTTCTCCTTCGAGTCAAAATAGTGTTGTAGAGGTAGCAAATCCGCTCCTAAATGTGGGGAGGAAAATTTTATTTTCTTCGAACATCAGATGTTGCTTAGGGCATTTTGCTGGCTGTGAACATGATATGGAAAAGGACATTAAAACGATCCATGGCCTACTAAGAGAAGGCTTGGCGCATTTTGTGAATTTGCTTAATTTGTAGTTCAGTGAACCCAAAATATGGGGTACTTCCATGAACCGTTTAAGCGGGGAGTCACTTGAAGGCTGTTTTTTTCAGCAGGAGAAGAAGGATGAGGGAGAAATGCTTCCTGATTAATTTATGGAACTCCTTGCCACAAGACGTGGAGCTGGCTGCTACTTTGGAAGATTTTATAAGGGGATTAGAAACACATTTCCACAAAAAACAGAAATGTCGTTATCAGTGGCTGTTACTCAGCGTGGTGGCCAACCCCAAAATGTTTGCAGGCTTCACAACGTTGACTTACATTCTTTCTGGCCAAGGCAGTTGTGTGTCCGTGAACCACCGCAATGCATTGACACATCCCCAGATACCGCCAAGCCGTCCTTGCTAAACCAGGGTTTATCGAATAAATCCTGGTTGGGCGGGTTCACAGGCAACCTTAATTGAAGCTTGCTTGTTTCTTTAAAGTAAAGATAAAGGTTCCCCCTGCACAGTTGTGCAGTCGTGTCCGACTCTAGGGGGCGGTGCTCATCTCCGTTTGTTAGCCGAAGAGCCAGCGTTGTCCGAAGACGCTTCCGCGGTCATGTGGCCGCATGACGCACGCGGAACGCTGTTACTTTCCCACCAAAGTGGGTCGGCTATTAATCCACTTGCATTTGCATGCTTTCGAATTGCTAGGTTGGCAAGAGCTGGGGCTGGTGCGCGAGATCACTCCGTCACGCGGGGCTGGGGATTCGAACCTCCGAACTTGCGACCTTCCGATCGACAAGCCTGGCGTCTTACCCGCTGAGCCACCATGCCCCTTTTAACACGCTTGTTTCTTTAGCTTGCATCAAAAAAGCTCATTCCTGGTTACAGAGAAGGCAGGGTTGGAAAATACCTACCCGTTCCCTAGAAGGATAATACCATGAGCAGAGAACTCGCCGCAGACGCTGTATGTACGTGCCAAATATGGCGCTGAAGAAACAGATACCGTACATGAGGCCTGGGGAAGGGAGAGAGATGAAAAAGAAGAGTGAACAGGGATTCTCCGCCTCGAGCAGGGGATTGGATGACCTCTTAAGGGCCCTTCCAACTTGACAACTCTGTGTTGTCGTTATTGCAGGGGAATCAGGCCTGAGCTGGGACAGAGTTGGAAGCAAGGGGTGCGGGGAGTAGAGATGCGAAGTTTGGCTAAACATTAGGAGAAACATCTTAAGCAGAGTTTGGCCAGACATCAGGAATGCTGCCGTTTCAGCCGGACTGCAGCAAGGACGATGGATTCTATTAATTTTTCCTTCCTGAAAAATTCCTCCCCAAGGGCACCTCAGCTCGAAAAGGAAAGCTTATATTAAAACCCAGACGGGCCTTTCTGAATTTGGAATAAATAATAAATTCCATCGGCTACATTTGGACTCATGATTCCCATTGTTCAGCATTCAGGACAGTGTTTCTCAACCTCAGCAACTTTAAGACGTGGGGACTTCAACTCCCAGAATTCCCCAGCCGGCGTAGCCCTTACAGGTCATCTAATCCAACCCTCCGCTCGAGGCATAGCCGGCTGGGGAATTCTGGGAGTTGAAGTCCCACAACTTAAAGCTGCTGAGGTTGAGAAACACTGATTTAGGACGTGCCTAGTAAATGTGATCGCTCAGAATACCAAAATTTTGCAGGTTTCGCACCCTCGCCTTATGTTCTGGCTGACCAAGGAAAGAAACTGCCCAACTTGGGGGGTGGGGGGGGTTGCGTAGGAAATTCCCAAAATATCATTGCTTCCCCAAAAAACGCTAAACAGGAATTTGCTGAAGGGCCTGGTTGACACACTCTGTCCTTCTGGGGATTATGGGATTTCTACGGTCTCTTGGCATGCTGCGTCGTATTCCAGGCACGCCGCTTCCCTTAAAGTGGCCACAACGGTGCATTAAACGCCGCCATTGTGAAGCCGGAGTGCTGGAACAAGCCGCACCTGTCATTTGAAGTACATTAAAGCTCTCCAAAGACAACCTTTTCATACTTGAACGAACGCATTCAAGCACCATCGCCAAATTAGAGATTTCTGCTGTTGAATGCATCCGTCTCCGCATGGCGCAGATAAGACGTATTTGCATTCCCCTAGTGTTGTGAGTCACGTCCAGCCTTCAACTCTGCTTTAATGCAATCCCCAAAGACTCTTTTTTTAAAAAAATCCATAACTGTCTAGTTCTTCCCATCCCTGTTTTTTGCTTTTTTAAAAACCCTTAACTGTCTAGTTCTTCCCATCCCTGTTTTTTGCTTTTTTTAAAAATCCTCCTGCTAACTCATTCTCTAGGGCAGTGTTTCTCAACTTCAGCAACTTTAAGCTGTGTGGACTTCAACTCCCAGAATTCCCCGGCCAGCATGCTGGCCGGAGAATTCTGGGCGTTGAAGTCCACACAGCTTAAAGTTGCTGAGGTTGAGAAACACAGAGCGTAGGGAGAGGACCCGGTCAGTTTCACTGGAGGCTGGAAGAAAATCCAGTGAAACTGGTAAGGTCTCTTCCTTGATGAGCAGGACGAGAAGCAGAGATCCTGAAGTCCAGCTACCGATCACAAGGTATCCGTTGTAATCGGGCTCCGATGGGCGCAATCTGCATTTCGGGGACACCACGCTGATATTTCCCTGCTGGAGCACGTCAAAGGCCGAGACTAAGTCTCGATAGAGGTCGCTGGTGTAGCCTGAGCCGTTCACGCTGATGGTGGTGGTCACTGGGGCTGCGGAGAAAGGAAGGGCGACGGTCAGGGTCAGTCCTCGGAGTGGCCCCTCTCTCTCTCGGGGGGTTGCATCTTGTGGGGAGTTTGGACAGACCCGGCGCCCTTTTTTTCATGGATCGCAGAGGGAGAAATCCCCGTGTCTGGGGCAGCCTCTGCTGGAGGGAGACAAACCAGGAACACCTAACAGTGCAAGGAATGGGAATGCACAGAAACCTTTGCAACGTCTGGGGAAGAGACATGAGTCTTATCGGCTCCTAAATTTTATGCCAAGGTCTGTGCCAAAGGAACAGAGCAATAATACATGAAAAACATGTCATGAGGCAATATCAATAGGAAAATGCCATCAGGTGCCTCCCTCCCTCTCTTTCCCTCCCTCCCTCCCTCCCTCCCTCCCTCTTTCTTTCTTTCTTTCTTTCTTTCTTTCTTTCTTTCTTTCTTTCTTTCTTTCTTTTCCCCTTCCTTCCTTCCTTCCTTCCTTCCTTCCTCTTTCTTTCTTTCTTTCTTTCTTTCTTTCCTTCCTTCCTTCCTTCCTTCCTTCCTTCCTTCCTTCCTTCCTTCCTTCCTTCCTTCCTTCTTTCCTTCTTTCCTTCTTTCTTTCTTTCTCTCTCTCTCTCTCTCTCTTTCTCCTTTTCCTTCCTCCTTTCTTCCCCTTTCTTCCCCTTCCCTTCCCTTCCCTTCCCTTCCCTTCCTCCCTCCTCTTTCTCTGCTATTTCCTTTCCTTTCCTTTCCTTTCCTTTCCTTTCCTTTCCTTTCCTTTCCTTTCCTTTCCTTTCCTTTCCTTTCCTTTCCTTCTCTACAACAACCCTACAAGGTAGGGTGGGCAGCAAGAAAGCCCCTGACCCCAAATGCCAGAAGTTAGCACCATGACAGAGCCAAGACCGCGAGACTGCACTCTTCCTCCTCCTGCCCACCTGCCGTACCTCTAGCGATGATTTCGCTCACCAGATGGTAGCGCACCACGTCGAAGAGCCAGTAGACCGAGAAGTCGGCGACGATGAGGAGAATGACCAGGATGAACTGACGGCAGATGGAGATCAGAGACCGCGCATAGGCAAACTGCTCCTTGCGCGGTAACACGAGGGAGGCTGCGTGATAATTCACAAAATTGTTACTGTTGCTGGCTAAATGGGTATGGACTTTTCTGGACAGGGGCTTTCGGCCCTTGAGGATATGGGGACAGGGATCCCTGGGCTTTTGAACATTTGGCAAAACACAACCACCTCTGACCCACGCACACACACACACACGGCCATCCCACCGCTGGCGTACTTGGCCGGATGTATTTGGCGCTTTCCCTCGGCGACAAGGGCAGCACGGACGGCCTCCTGTTCTTCCTCCGGACGGCGTCCATCTCGAGAAAGGACTTGGTGATGTAGATGTTGTCGAAACTGTCCTCGTGCAAGTAATGCTTGCGGTACAAGAGAGCCCTGGGGGAGCCGAGGGTTCCTTGTGGGGAAAAAGGACCCACGCCAGCCAGCCAGGCCGGCCCAGCCCTCCCTCCCTGGCAGCTGGCCCGGCCTCCAGGGCCCACCCTCCCCAGCAGGACCCCCCTCCTCGCAACCGCCCCTCCCCGGCTCACCCAAGGTACATGTAGAGCATGACCAGGGTGGACATGTAGCCGAAGAGCCCCACGGCTTCTCGCGCCGGCTGCAGGCGCTCCGACACTTCCTCCATGATGTCGAAGGCAACCTGGGAGAGCTTCTTGCTGGTGTTGACGCTCACGTCGTACTGGTGGATGGTGGTGATGTTGAACTCGAACTCGGCCCGCACGCGATTGAGCATGTCCACGATGGCTGGGAAGGGGAGAGACGGAGAGGGGTTCGAGAATCCAGGAATTGCTGGGCCGGTGCTGAGAAATCTTTTTTGCCTTTCTTTCAAGGGCCACCTGCTCTCCCGGGTAGGACCGCCTGGTGGGTAGGGCCTAAATAGGGGGCGGTGCCTAAAGAGGGTGTGGCTAAAGAGGGGCGTGGCCACATGCAAAAGGACAGGGCCAAGCTTTTGGAAGTATTTGGTTGGCCATTGCACAATGCAGAACATTAATTGTCTTTATTCATGCATCGGATTTATCTTTATTTATAACCTGGGTTCTTCCTGACTATCTTCCTCCTTTGGATCTGACCCTGTTTCTGCACTCGGTGTGTGCGACATGCGGCTATGTGTAGCCTTTAGTACCCCCCTCCCCACCCCATAAACTCGCCTTTTGCTCTCTAGTCCACCAATCGGAATCATGAATCGTTTTTATCCGAAACTGGTGGAACTCACTGCCACATGATTTTAGAGAGAAAGGCCATTAGGGGTTTTCAGCAGTAATGGCTAAATGGGATCTCTGTAAAATACTCAGTTGGGGGCGGGGGAGTTCTGTGTAGCCAGCCCAAAGTTTCTAGGAATTGGATGGCATGTAAATTTAAGAAATTAAATTAGATTTCTTTGAAGGGAAAAGTATAAAGACATATTCTAAGCTGGAGATTCTGGGGACATCCACCTTGTTTTCTTGCTAAAAATACAGAAGCAGATTGCTCTCTCTGACTTCCCAGTCTGACCCCCGGCTTTGGGATCTCCTGGTGGGCTCCCATCCACGCCCCAGAGGTCTGAGTCACTTTAGCTGACATCAGCCAAACTCACCAACCGGCTGCCCATTTTGACTTTGGGGAAGCTTTGTCTTAAATGCTGAATTCAATATGGACACTGGGAATGGAGGCGTGGGATGGGAGGCCAAGATACGGAGACGGGAAAATATATACAGGTGGAAGGAAAAAGTCGGATATCCTGGTAGATGAATTCTGGCACAATATGGGAGCCAGGCAGGTTCCTAGATCAGAGCGGAATTTGAGATTTAAAGAAGGAAGATGATTCTCTGGACTTACGTTCCGCAACCTTGCGACGCAAAAACGGCACGATGTACTGGGGAATGATGCAGAAAACCAGAAGAACTGTAAGGAAATGTCAGAGGACAGCCCGGTTGACATTGTGTGGTGAAGACAGATCACTCAGTCGCACCCAGTTCTGGCAACCTGCTTTTCCTATCTACATTTATATTTCTCGTTTATATAGAACGGGACCCCTGAGCCGATTCAGCACGGGTATTCAATTCGAGCCATCAACCCTGATCGAGCTGATGTTCCAAACTGAAGCCGCTTTCAATCCCTGTGCTGGATCAGTTACAGTATCTGAATCGGTTTAGCATCTTGGGGTCCCTCCTTCTGAATCCATGTTCCCATCTGTAATGGCGTGTGGGAAAGACCTTGTGAGATGGGTCAAAGAGACGCTGCCAAAGAGACGGTCAGATAAGAGGCGGCTTAGCCCACAGCTGCATAATGGGTGGAGAAAGAGGCTCAGAAGGGACCCTCCCTAGTTTCTCGGGCTGTAAAGGAGACGGTGGGGGGGAGAATTGGACTTTCAGACTTGCCAGATTCTGTCAATGTAGCCTTACAATAAAGTAGAATTAGCTCATCTGATCGTGTTTCCTGTCTGGTCTACATGGGAAGGCTGACATCAATCTTGCAAGTCTCACACTCTCTTCCAAATTTCAGGAATGCCCTCCGATCCTCAAGGAACTCCACTATCCGCCGAGCATCTGCCAGCAGCATGTTGCAACACCAGCAGCAAGTAGATACATAGATGATCCGTTTGCAGAATGCCGTGATACAACGAACGCAACAGCTGGGGCAGAATTTGCCTCAACCCGCGGCCGCACAACAGACGGCAGTTCAGCATCTCTTCGCCCCGTCTCCCAAGGTCTTTCCCACATCCCAGTGCACATCTGGTTCGAGGACGTTAATCTGGTTCGAAGCTTTGAGCAAATCGGATCTCCCAACTGCACCCTCCCGGTTTCTCTCTGGTCTCGTAGGGCGCAGGATCTGGGGAGCGAGCTCACCGTTAGCCAACCCACAGAGGTATTTGAACAGAAGGACAATGTGGCAGAGGAAGGAAAGGACAGGGATGACCCGTTCACACTCGTCCTTGGCGTCGTCAAAGAGGCGGGTGCACTTCCGATACGGGGTACCCATTTCCTCGTTGCAAATATCACCCAAGTGAAGAAGGAAGTACCAGACGTTGCGCATGCAATGGGCTGCCAGATAGGAAACAGCAGATAACTATGTCAGACTTTGGGAAGAAGAAACAGATACCTCTCGTTCGATAAGTTACAATCCCTGACTTTATTTGAGTATTCCTTGTTTTCCTCACACCTGTATTGGCCCCTCTGAGTGTGTGTGTGTGTGCATGGTCTAGGCCAGAGCTTTCCAAACTGTGTGTTGGGACACGTTAGTGTGTCGGCTGCAGTGTCTGGGTGTGTCGTGGCTGCTGCTGCCTCCAAACCTGCTGTGATTCCGCGCAGGTCCTAGTGCCTGCCTTGTGCCTGGCTGCCTCCAAACCTGCTGTGATTCCACGCAGGTCCTAGTGCCTGCCTTGTGCCTTGCTGCCTCCAAACCTGCTGTGATTCCGCACAGGTCCTAGTGCCCGCCTTGTGCCCGGCTGCCTCCAAACCTGCTGTGATTCCGCGCAGGTCCTAGTGCCCGCCTTGTGCCCTGCTGTAAGAGTGTGTCATGAAATGATGCCCTGCTGTAAGAGTGTGTCGCGAAATGATGCATGTCTAAAAAGTGTGTCACCAACATGAAAAGTTTGGAAAGCTCTGGTCTAGGCACAGTGCCTAGGGCCCACCAAATGTTTTATTTTATTTTTTCCAATCAGAAAGAATTAAAAGGAAGTAGAATTTATTTATGTTCAGGCCTTGCCTTTCGGCCTTGAACACAGACGCAATCAATAGAATAGAAATTCATCAAATACAAATCAAATACAAATTGAATGCCCAGGCACGGGCAATTCAAATTAAAAGCTTAGTTGTATATGAAATGCCACCACGAAGATTTGAAATATAATTTGTAATATTATTATTTTTTATGGAAGGAGGGCCCTTAAAGGCAAAAGGACCCACAAAGGCCCTGTATGTGGGGGTGTGTGAGTGTGGTTGTGTATGTGCAACAAGTATTGCAAAAGTTTGTTGTGCGTCACACTTGCACGATTCAGATCCTGCATCTTGCTACATTTCAGGCCTGCATCCAAATCTAATTGCACCCGTATTTCACTTCTGACATCTCCCAAAATGATTCCTGCATGACTCATACCAGCTGATTACAGCATATTACTTTCTTATTGCAAAAAATTACATCTGACATAGTGTTTTCCTTAAAAAATTTTTTAAAAAAAAGTACACCACACGCAGATGTTTTGGCATCTAACTCGTTCAGATCAATATAAATCGAGTTTCAATTGTCAAAAATCAAACAGTGCCCCCCATGGTCATAACTGGTAATGCCATCTAATAAGGTGTCATGTCGGCACAGCATTTATCCGAGAAGGTTAGAAATGTAATTACATTGTGGGGAGCAAAGTCTCCCATCAGTCACCCCAGGCGTGGGCCGTGCTGGCTGGGGATGATGGAGACTGTGGTCTCATAAAACCCAGTGGGAGGGACTGCAGCAATTCAGACCGGTATTGGAACCTCCCTTTCTTTTTTCTTCTTGCAAATCTTCCAGCACTTACCGATGTGCCGAACCGCATCCATGACAGACCGGAAAAGCTTTCGGATGCGGTCCCCGACTACTTTGGCTTTTTTGGCAATATCCTTGATTTTCTTTAAGGCAACTAGGCAGAAGGGGGAATGGGGAGAGGTGCTGAACAAGCCTGGTTGTGCAAAGCCAGAAGCTGAACCCCAGATCATTCTGGGGGGGAAAAGGTGATATTTCTGGGCCCCTGCATATCCCGTACGTTTTCTGCAGTAGAGGTCATGGCTCCCAGCAATTCTTAATCAAGAATAGAATAGAATAGAATAGAATAGAATAGAATAGAATAGAATAGAATATTTATTATCTATGATAATATATTAATATATGTGATAATTATAGAAGAGAAGAAAAGAGAACAAAATAGAAATAACAATATATATATATATATGGTAATAATAACAGTATATACTGTAGGTTATGTAATATCAAGTATAATATTATATGATAATGTAATATAACCTATATAAGATACATTGTTTTATATATTATATATTGTATATATTGTATATATTTTATATAATATATATTATATATATACATTGTTTTATATATTTTATATATTACAGTACTGTATAGAATATATAACATAGACTACATGTGATCTCTATTATATATGTAGATAATATAATAATTATACTCTATCACTCTATCATATTGCACTCTATCATTGTACTGTTCTATATTATTATATTATGCCTTGATTAACCACATTTATAACCTGCCCCAATCTATACAGACTCTTGAGCATCAAACAGCAGAGTTCAGACTGTATGCAATGGAAATAATGCATTATCCAGATAAAGCTAAGACAGAAAAGCAGATTTATGTTCCTATCCTATCCTATCCTATCCTATCCTATCCTATCCTATCCTATCCTAATAGGTTATTGTATTTTTATATTATATTATAATTTATATTCTGCGGTGCAGGCTCCCTCACTGATCAGCGGTTCGCGGGCTCGCTGGAGCATCTCCGCTGTCTGGTTGAGAGCCAGTTCGGCACCACACGAGACGGTGTCGGCGCTCCGGTTGAAATTCCGGATGATGTTGGCAAAGGGTCCTTCCATGGCCATCCCAAAGGCCAGGAGTATGAGAATCATCTTGCCCTCTTCTGTCGGAGGGGAGAGAAAGTGGGAGAGCGAAGCATAAGCAAAACGTCGCCGCTATTGAACCTCTCCTCCCGGGTTCATGTCTGCTCCCCACAACCTTAAAACCACTCGACGCCCCCTGAAACAGGCAAACTAACTCGATGGGGAACAGCCCCTGCTACGACCCAGCCCCCCCGAGGGCCTTATTCTGAGGCTCCGCAAACGTTCGGACCGCAAGGCATCCATGTGAAACCTCCGGCCGTCTTTCCGCACCGCCACATCGTTCAAATCTTTTCACTTTCTCGCCTGCCATTTGGGGAGGCTGCCATCAGGCGAGCCGCAATGCCGGATTCTTGCTGGATGGAAAGTTGGCGTTCGGGTCTTGCTCAGCAAAGAAGCCTTTAGTTTTCCCTTTTTAAGTGTATTTTTTTTTCCAGGAGGGTGTCATGGGGCACAAAGGGCACTTACTGGAAAAAAACTGGGGTAGCATCAGCAGGACGGTCACCCGGATTTTGAAGGAAAACGCCATGCCGAGGCCGAGGACCAGGGCCAGGGTGATGGTGGACAGCAGGCAGTACCAAATGCTGTAGCCTTGGCCGAAAATGACCAAGGCCCCGTAGGCTGCGGAGAGGGTCATGCCCATGGCGAAGCCCCCCAGACTACGGACCGTCGCCCGTCCCAGGCTGTCCTCTGCCACCGGCGGAAGCTCTTTCTTCTTCCTGCGCCGACTCTTGCCTTTCTTCCGTCCTTTTCTCAGCCATCGGAGGGAGAGATGCGGCAAGAAGCCCATGGAGGCTTGGCTGGGGGCACAGACGCTCCGGGTGAGCTCCAGAAGCAAGCCAGGGGGCACCCAGAGGGCACATAGACGGGTTGGGGAAAGGGCGCAGAAAACCTAGGTTCAAAAGCCGTGGGGAGAGAGTTTGGGAAGATGGTGGCCGATCTGTCTTTTCCTACCCACCCCGCAAAACAGGGCTGTTATTGGGAGTCGGGAATGCCAGTTAGCTTCAGATTCTGCCAGCTTCCGCCCATCTTCTAGCTCCACCCCTTAATCTGCCTGTTTTGCATTGACTCCGCCCACTAGTTGCTAGATTGATTTTTCTCTAGCCCCGCCTATACTTGTTCCGGCTCCTCCCCTCACCAGTGTCTTTCTTCGCTCTGCTTCTAGCCCCACCCACATCCCTCCCTGGCTCCTCCCATCACTTGCCAGTTTGCTACCGGGCTCCAGCTAAGCTCTGCCTTCTTTATGCCCTGGCTGCTTCTACCTCTGGGCACCTGTGTCTTAAATCTGGATCTGCCCACCCTTCAACGGGCCCTCGTGGGCCCAATTGCCCCCCTGCTATCCCCAAAGTCTGATGCTGGCAAACTCAACGTTGCAACCCTCACGTTAGCCAAGAGCGGTTGCCCCGCCTGGAAAACGCTTTCAGTGCTAGATTTCAGAAGAAAACGGATCCGTTGCTGCCCTGCCCACTTAATCAACACAAATTCACCTTGCTGTTGCAGATTAATCAACTCTTTGCTCTGGTCGGGCTCACCCAGAACCGCTTGAATTGGGAGAAAAAAGCGATGGGATGGAAAGGAGGCGGGTCTCTCGGTGGGGCCCCCCACAGCGTTCATTCTTCCTGGCCCCACAGAACTGGGGTTTTGATGACACAGTTTTCCTGGAACCAGTGAGCCTCTATGGAATGGGGGGGGGGGTCTTCCCCAGTGGAAGGCTCCTCCATCAAGCAAATAAAATCAACCACCCCGCATGCTGAAATGTAGCAGATCAGGTTAGACTGCTCCTTCCCTGACGGGCTAGCTTTCTCTCTGCGAGGAGTTGGGCAGACTTTGATAAAGCAGTACACGGCATGATCGCCGCTCCCCCCTCCCTTCCCAAGTAGCGTAGAACAGCCTCACAGATATCGCTTCTATGACATCAGCCTTCTAATAAAGACTTTGCCGGAAGGGTGCCGCTTATCCGTTTTTCTAGAATTCAGCTCCTTTTCGGAGACGACCATTTCTGGCTTGGTTGTGGTTTTTGATTGGCCCAGCCAGACGGCGGTCAACCCTGGGAGTCCCAGATCATGCGAGGGAAGTATCAGCGACTCAAAGGGCGGAAAGGGAAACATCCAAAGCCCCCCAACACGAGTGAGTCCCTCCACAAGGAAAAAGGTTGGGGAAAGAGGGAGAAAAAAGATTGTTCCACAGACCGGATTTAAAACCAGCATGTAAGATTGGTTTGAAAACCAGCCTGCAAGGTTCTAGTCCTCAAGAGAATGTCGAGTAGCAGATCCATACTTTGGGGGCTCCTTGGGACCAATCAGAAGGAAATGAAATGCGGTGATTGCAGACAGTGATCATTACCTATCGATAGGGACCCTTCGTGACCAATTATCGGATGTTGCCTCCACCCCTAACGCTTCAGAATTACGGTGCTCTTGAACTGGGCCTTTTAAACTGAGAAGGTTGCTTTTCAACGGCGCTCCAGTCTGCTGTTTGTGCTTTTATGCAATACGGTTTGCAATTGAATTGTTCTACACCAGAAATAATAATGTAGAAATAATAATAATAATAATAATAATAATAATAATAATAATAATAATATAGTTCACAATAAATATATATATTCAATCAAATGCATTGCTTGCCTACAGACTCTGCTCAAACAGGGATCTAATCTTCAGTGTAAAGTGAATCTGGATACATTTTAAATACTGTGATGATGATGATGATGATGATGATGATGATGATGATGATGATCTTCCTCTCTGCATAGCCCTGAAGCACTTCCTCGGCACTTTCTTACCCAGACCCTTCATTTACTTCCTGTGGAGTGAACCTGATGAATTTCGGCCTGCCAAGTTTTTCCTGGGTGCCGGACTCGGGATTTTATTTGCTTTGGGTAAGTCTCCTGGGACCCAGTCATGGAATCATGGGGGGCCGGGGCAGGGGGGAGAGAAAATAGGCAAAAGATCAGGATGGGCGGGATGACGCGCACAGAGAAAGGCGTTGGATCTATAGATCCATAGTGAGAAGGCAGGGATTCAAATGGGGATGTCTCAGCTATAAAGGGGGAATCCTTCAGCTGCGGGAATTCTGGTAACACCATCTTTTTCTTCTCAACAAATCTTGTTAAAGAGAACTCTGAGAATCTGGCTTGGAAATAATCACTTTGAGGTTTGGGCCGCTGCGAAGAATCAGACACCTGCCCTTTTCCTCCCAAGAATCCCCCTTAAAACCTAGAATTTTTGCTCCCCAGGCCTCACCCACATCCTGATTTTTCCCATGACCATCATGGAACACACCAAAGTCGAACTGTTGGGTGCCATGACAGGTGAGAACTGGCTGTGGAGGAGACGGCAAGAGGAGGCATGATCCCAGGAGAGAGAGGAAATGGCGGGGGGAGAAGAGAGGAAGAATCTAGTAGAGCACTGTGGGAAGTAAAGGGACCTCTGTGGCTTGTCTTCCTCTTCCCTCCTCACCCCTTTTTCCTCTTGTGCCGTCCCAAGTTAGCATCCCGCCGACATACAGAGATGCAAATTTAAAACAGCAACGGCCAATCATATTCTAGCTCATTCATAGAATATTACAAGTGGGCAGGGGATGCTGTAAGTAAGATGTGACAATCTACAAATCAAAGATTGATTCTCACTAGCCAGGATAAGAGCTAATGCTCATAGCTGGGTCTTCTTTTCTCCAGGCGTGGCTGCCATCGGATGGGGCACCTCTCCGCAATTCCGTTGTGCCAGCCTCTTGGTCGTCCCCAAATTCTTGGGGAAAGAAGGACGGATTTACATTCTCACTTATGTGTTGGCCACTATCTATGATGGTACCAAGATTATATTATTATTATTATTATTATTATTATTATTATTATTATTATTATTATTTAAAGGGCACTTGTTGCTATGTTTTAACTGGCCCATTGAAGCTGCCACCAGAATGTTTATCTCCTATATATTATATCTCCTACATAAACAATGACATATTATTATTATTATTATTATTCTCTCTATTGATAGAAAATAGGCTGTGTTCAAATTAACCTCCCCCCCCCTTATTTCTTGTGGAACCCCGTTAGAAAAAGCCTGATCTAAATTATTTCCATGAGCAATAACCAATTTGGTGGCCAGAAGGAGAAAGTTGCAATGTATTTGCTGTTTTTGATTCTCACCATCAAATTTGTGTAAGCTTCGCTTTGAAGAGAATTCAGTCTTCCGTTCAGGAATATGTAACATTTCCTTCAAAACTTTCTTCCCCAAATCTACCGCTTTATTCCCCCCAAAGAAATCTTCCTTTCCATTTCCAGCCTTGCTAGCAGCTCTCTAAATATTTAGAAGACAAAACTGAGATTCTTATCGACGTCTGAGGCTTAAGCAATGTAAACATTTCAGATGGATTTCCTGCACAGATGCGGATCAGAATCACAAGGCCTCTTTTATATATTAATTTTTGTTTTATTTTCTCTCTCTCCCTTCCTGTTCTTCTGTTCATGAACTGGGGAAAATATAAAAACTGGGGAGGAAAGCTTCCGCCCTAAACACCGAAGACCATTTATACTGCAACGAGCATCGCTCTCTGAGATTATACCCCTCTATGCAAATGTCAGATATAAATAGAGATGCAGATACAGAAAGATACTCAGCAATAAAAAAAGAATATTACGACCTATTTTTAGGTGGATTCTCTTTAAGCTGCAATTGCCACATCGAGCCCCTGGAGGGCAGCTTATTCCTCTCTCTTTGGGATGTTTAATACTGTATTTTCCTCTTGGGGCATAGTTCCAACCTCAGCCACCAGAGGGCAGCATTTCCTCACCTTTGAAAATACTGTTGCGCCAAATTTTTCCCTTTTAAGGGTCAATTGCCAATTTTTCTGCCTTTCAATTAGGTAGGCAATTTGGAGCCAATGGTCTCTCCTCTCCATAACTTTCTTTTTCACCGTCCCCCATTGCCAGGCCCGGTGGCAAATATCCGTCACAATCTGGGCGAGGTGGTGCGATCCATCAGCTGTACCGTGGACCTGCAGATCGAAAACTCCAAAAAAGCTTGGAAAATTTCGTTGGCCCCCATGCGCAAGATCCTCAAAGACATGGTGGTAAGAATAACAGAGCCTTGAGACCACCCAAGTGGCCAGTCCTCTTTCTTTTTCTATAGTGATTTTATTAAAAATTACAATTAAAAAGATAAAATAAAAACTAATATGAACTTTAAAAAAAGAATAGAAAGAAAAATATCAAATCAAATCTTTATTACAGTCAAAGACCAGCATAAGGATGAAAAATAGAAAAGACAGAAAAAAATAAGAATATACTAAAGAAAAATTATATATATATATATAATTTTTATATATATATATCCCCTTCATCACAACAAGTATGAACAATTTTAGTAACATCACCAAATTCTCTTTCGCTGGCTAAAATGGGGGACTTTGTAGGGGGGGAAAAAGGAATGCCCTTTGCACACTCTGCTTGAGAGAATGGAACAGTTCAGATTTCCCGGCTTGGGTTTCTATTCCTCATGAAGGTACTTGAGGGCTTTTTGGCTTCCCAGAAGCCGCTGCCTGGCCCTTATTGCTGTTTCCAATGCAGAGAAGTGGGAAGACCTTGAGAACCGATTCCCAAGATGTCTCGCGTTCCTTTACGGAGCTGAACAAGCAAGTGGCAAGCAAAGCAGGTTACGAGAGCCGTTTGGTGCGCGAAGCTGAAGGAAGCGGCTCAACGCAGGAGGTCTATGAGATGAAGACGCGGATGCGCTGCAAAAGTAAGATGGCAAGGGGCAGCTGAAAACCACATTCAAATGGGGTTTAAGCTGAGATTTCAAACCCTAGAGTGGTGTTTCTCAGCCTCGGCAACTTTAAGATGGGTGGACTTCAACTCAATTCTGGGAGTTGAAGTCCACACATCTTAAAGTTTCTGAGGTTGAGAAACACTGCCCTAGATGTTTTAAAGGGGCAGGACACATTCATGGCAGACCAGGCTATCGATAAACCCTCGCATTAACGTCCAGGCTATCGATAAACCCTCACATTAACGTCCAGGCTATCAATAAACCCTCGCATTAACTTCCAGGCTATCGATAAACCCTCGCATTAACATCCAGGCTATCGATAAACCCTCGCATTAACGTCCAGGCTATCGATAAACCCTCGCATTAACGTCCAGGCTATCGATAAACCCTCGCATTAACGTCCAGGCTATCGATAAACCCTCGCATTGTCACCTGAACCACAAATAGCGCCAGTAAATTAAACAGCATTGGAAGGGGGTGACAGTTCACCCTGCCTGTCTCGTTTGTGAAATTTCCCCCAATGCATTTGCAGGTCGAGATATGAAGGACCAGTACTGCAAATTGCAAATACAGGTCCAAGCTTTGAATTCTCCAGCTGATCAACTGGAGACGTGCAAATGGCATTGTCTTCCCAAATCTGCCACGCTCGGAGAGATTCGCCCACTCCCAACTCTTCGGAAAATGCGGGGCTTTCTCTTTCCTCGCAGATATCATCCAGCAGGCAGTCAAGCGTTGTCAGAACTGGTTCAGCACCAAGCATCGCTCGTGCATGAAGACGATAGCAGTGCCCCTGGTCAACCACCTCCTGTGCATCCCCATGAAATTCAGCTTCCTTTGCCATCTGGCCAAGGGTGAGTGATTCCCTCGCATGTAGAAAGCTAGCCTTGCAAGATTAGTCTGGATTCCTTCACCTTGAAATGCTAGCTTTCTCTATGCAAGGACATTGGAAGAGGGCGTCGGGGCTAGGGTTAGGGAGACCCGTCCTGTTTACTCCTACCCGCCCTACGAAGTGGTACGGTCTTACCCAGACTCAGCCCCCATGGGAAAAAATTGAAACATGGCTCACTTCTCTCTACCCATCTTCCACCTCTTCTGCAGTCATGAACGCCTGGTGCCAAGACAAGATCCCCGTGGAAGGGAACTTTGGCCAGACGTACGACCGGGTCAACGGCTCCGTGGATAGCTTAAACCAAGATTTCACTGCCAGTGTCGTCGTCCAGGTTTGCTCACCTTCGGCTTCTCCTGCTCAGAAGCCACCGAGCAACTCATGACGTACCTTATTCAGGGGGGCACCTAAACGACCCCCCACCCCCCCTTTCTCCTCCTACCCAGGAGCAGCATCAAGAGGTGCTGGTGGGGGCCAACCTGTCTTCCCACAAGCAGCTGGTGGATAACGTCAACGAGCAGGTATACGAGAGCAGCAAACACCTGGGGCCCGCCGTATCGATGCTGCGCGTCCTGCTGTCCTGCATGTTTATCTTCGTTTTCGCCTCGTGAGTTGGGGGCCACCTCAGAAGGGTGGGCATAGGGTAGGGGCGCTGTGCCCTGCGTGCAGAAGGTCTCCCTTCAAGCTTGGGAGGGAGGCCTAGAACAGATCCACCTGTCGTGTGTAGGTGCAGAAATAACACGCCGAGGCAAGGAATCTAGTCTCTAGTGTTTATTGCATACCTACATACAGAAATCCTGCTAAACTAACGATGCCTACAGATTCCCAAGTATATCAGTCCAACCTAGGGCGGAGCCTTCTTCTGACATTTGGGAAAATAGGCTAGGCACTCCGAGCTGCGTGCCCGCTTATCTCTGCTGGCCCGGCCCTCTTCTCCACTCTCTTGTGTCTCCCTGACACCACCCTCCTCTCTCAACCAGCCCGCCTGGCTCCCCCATTTTCGACATTGGCACAAACCGGGTGGGCATAGGGTAGGGGCGCTGTGCCCTGCGTACAGAAGGTGTCCGTTCAAGCCTGGGCTGGGGTGAAGAAGCAGCTGGGCAGCAAAGATGGAGCAGTTTCTGTCTTCCCGATTCCTTCCTGAGAAAAGTCTCTGGATGTCCCTCCTTCTCTTTCCCAGGGCTTATTCCTACACGAACAATTACAACCAGGATATCCGTTTCGATAATCTCTATATCTCCCGTTACTTCCGGCAGATCGATGCCAGGCGTCGAAAGCAGGTGAGCTAGCGCGAATGGGGCCCGAGGGGGGAGGCATCAGAGAGGTGGGCAATGGAGCCATGGAAACCCACGGGGAGGAGGGGAGATTTAGGATCCAGAGGAGGGTTGGAAGGATGTGCCCATTAGCCACGATCGCTAATGGAACCTCCAGCGCCAGCAATAGTCTATCTTGGAGTCTCCGATGCAAAGGAGGGCAGCCTGGAAACATCTGACCAGCCACCTTGGGAACTAGACGGAATGCAGGCTGGGGCCACGGTATGTGCCAATGGAACTTCCCTGTTCATGGCAGTCTACCTCTGACTGCAGTTCTAGCCCTGTGCAAAGGAGGCGAGCACGAGACTTGCCAGGTGCTGCTAAATTACAGCCTCTGACATCATTTCCCACCGGGGAAACTGGCTGAGGCTGCTGGGATTTGTAGTTCAGCAGCAGGGGAGGCACCAAAGTGAGGCCGGGTTCTTTTTTCGAACGCGCAGAAAAAACGGACGCTTCTGCCCTTGCGACGGGCCGAGGAGAGCCGCGTCATCGACCCGTTGCGCCTGGCCTTCCAGCCAGCGGAGACCAAGAGTGTGGTTAGTGGAAGCGGGCCGCGGACAGAGACCTCCTGGGGGAAGCTGGGCAGAGGCGGACTTGGCCGGGGGAACTGACCAAGGAGGAGGTCAGCGTGTGTTGGCGATCCAGGAGGGATGGCCTTGGGGCTGAGGGCAGCGGGGTATTCAACCTGATACTCCCTGGAAGCCAGATCTCCATCTCTGTTTCTTCTCAGTGTTCATAATTTCAGATCTCAGCTAACTGATTCATCTACCCTTCCTCCCTCCCTCCCTCCCTCCCTCCCTTCTTTCCTTCCATCCGTCCATCCATTCCCTTTCCTTTCCTTTCCTTTCCTTTCCTTTCCTTTCCTTTCCTTTCCTTTCCTTTCCTTTCCTTCCTTCCTTCTCTCTCCCTTCCTTCCTTCCTTCCTTCCTTCCTTCCTTCCTTCATTCATTCATTCATTCATTCTCTCCCTTCCTTCCTTCCTTCCTTCCTTCCTTCCTTCCTTCCTTCCTTCCTTCCTTCCTTCCTTCCTCTCGCCCTCTCTCTCCTTCCTTCCCTTTCTTTTTCCCTCCTTTCCTCCTCTCCCTCTCCCTCTCCCTTCTCTTCCCTCTCCTGCGCCATCTGTGCCCCTTCCCACCTGTCCCTGCCCTTTCCCCACCCCACCCCCGCCATCCCCACAGATGCTGGAGCTGCTGGGCTGCCTGCCCCCCCTGGTTTTCCTGTTGGTCGCCTGTGCCCTCGACTCTCTGCTCTACACCATTTTCAGCACCATCAGGAACCACTCCTTCATCCAGTATTCCTTCCGCAGTGAGCGCGACCTGCGCCCCCCCCCCCCCCGGTCCGGAAGGGCGGCTGGCTCTCCAGACCCCCCCGCGGCCTGGCCCTTGGTCCTCGGCCAGAGGGGAACTCGGGTTCAAACAGGGGTGGCTCCCTTCATGAACTCCCTTCCTTGCAAGGCAGCTCTGAAACTCCTTTGAAATTCCTCGGGGGGGGGGTTCGGGGGGGAAGCTGGAAGACCCGGTTCAAGTCCCCCTTCAACTCTTGGGGTGACTTGGGGCCAGTCCGTCTCCCTTTCAGCTCAGCCTACCCCACAAGGCTGTTGTTGCCGAGGGAATGGGATGACACAGTACGACGACTTCCACCTTTAAGCAGATGTGAATCAAACCAATCAATAAATCATCCCCTCTTTATGCAACTTCAATATCCTTGTTTCTCTGGATTTCATGGACTTAACACTGGGGGGGGGGGTGTCTTTTTTTTCCAGCTGACCTCACCGACTAAGATGCTCTAGGCATTTTTTCCCCAAAAAATCACCATCTTTTAAAAGAAAGAGAGAGAGAGAGACTCACAACAAATGTGGACCTTTGGATGGGCCAAAACTGTCCAAATGTCCAACTGTTATTGGGTTTCGCTTTTAACCCCCCCTGTCCTTTTTCAAGGCTTCCGTGGCCACCTTTGTATCTGGGGTTTTCCTCCCCGAAAGAGGAGGAAAAAAACCCACACCTCATTCGGGGCAATTGTGCTCTGAGGTTCCCAGCAGAGATGAGGGACCCCTGCGACTCCGGGGCCATTCGTTGCCCACCCTCGCTTGAAGCCGAGCCCAGGAGGCAAAGGTGGGCTGACAGACCCCTTCCCTGGCCCCCACGCAGGCAGTCACCACTTGGAGGTGAAGGTCGGCGGGGAAACCATGATGGCGCGTCTCCTCCGGAGCACCATCGGGGCCCTGAACACGTCGTCCGAAATGGTGATGGAGACCAACAACTTGCGTAAGTGGGGAGAAAGGGGAGGGGCGAGCGGGGAGGCACCTTGCCCTGGATGGGTGGGCGGGGTTTGCTTCTGCTCAGCCAATCGGATGCTTCGAGGGCGGGCCCAAAGCCCGCTGTTTGGAATCTGCATTTTGCTGCTATACTTCCTCTACCAGTGGATGCTCTACAAAGGTGGTTCTCAACCTTGGCAGCTTTCCGGTGGGTGGACTTCATGTCCCAGAATTCCCCAGCCAGCATGCTGGCTGGGGAATTCTGGGACTTTAAGTCCACCCATCTTAAAGTTGCCAAGATTGAGAAATGCTGCTTTGCAATGCTTAGTGGCCATGGTTGGGCAGTTCCTGTTTTTTATTTTTTATTTTATTTATTTATTTATTTTCTATCCCGCCTTTATTATTTTTATAAATAACTCAAGGCGGCGAACATACCTAATACTCCTTCCTCCTCCTCTTTTCCCCACAACAGCAACCCTGTGAGGTGAGTTGGGCTGAGAGAGACTGGCCCAAGGTCACCCAGCCACCTTTCATGCCTAAGGCAGGACTAGAACTCTCAGTCTCCTGGTTTGCCATTGGCTCCTTTCTAGGGCTGAGAGAGAGTGACTGGCCCAAAGTCACCCAGCTGGCTTTCATGCCTAAGGCAGGACTAGAACTCTCAGCCTCCTGGTTTCTAGCCCGTTGCCTTAACCACTGGACCAAACTGGCTTTTTATGCCCCTGCAACCTAGCCAGGGGGCCACTGCACCGCACCCCAAGAAAGCAGCTTCCCATTTCTTTTTTCAGAAGCTGGAAGTTGTGATCCCACACACACACCCCTTTTTTCTGGTCTGTGCCCCACAGAGTGTTTGCCCGAAGCGCGCGGGATGAGCCAGGCCGAGTACGTGAACTGCGCCATCCCCCTGGGTGCCCTCGTGGTGCTCTGCTTCCTGCAGGTCTACGTCTTCCGAATCCGGCGGGTCATCGCTGCCTTCTACTTCCCCAAGGTTGGGGCGCCTCGCGCAAAGTTGCCGACCGACCATCTCTCCCAGTTTTGCCCTTTTTCCGGTGCAGAACAAAAGTGGGGTGTGTGTGAAGGAGCAGGCTGGATGAGACAGGCTGAAAGGCTGGAATTTGGGATGCCAAATTGGGGGTGGGAATTGAGGGTTCCAAAACTGGTGGATGCATCAATTGGAGTCACCTTCCTGTTCTTCCTCTTCCTCTTCCTCTTCCTCTTCCTCTTCCTCTTCCTCTTCCTCTTCCTCTTCCTCTTGAAGAGTACCTTCAACCATGGTTCTCAATCTTGGCAACTTTAAGATGTGCGGACTTCAATTCCCAGCCGGCATGGGTGAACTTCAGCTCCCAGAATCCCCCAGCCAGGACGGGTGGACCAACTCGAGGCTTCACCCCCACCCCCGCACCCCAAGAGCCATTTGGACCAGGTTGCCGCATCTGCTGCTGCGATTTCCCACCACTGTTCAGGCTGCAAAAACAATCCAGTAGAGATTTACGGCATCATCTCCCCTGCTCCCTTGGCATCGTTCTCCTGCAGACTTTGCCCTTTGGACGCCCCCCCACCCCAAAGTCAAACCTGAACCCCTGCCAGAAAGGTTGCGGCACAACCTGGGAACCGCCCTTTCTCCTGTCTGTGCTCGATTCAGCGGCCTGAACAATTCAAACGTTCTCGCTTTATTTTACGCGGAATAAGCTGTGTGCCGTAGGCTTGCGCGCATCCCCTTTGCAAACGCTCCGTAACTCGCTCCCTAAAATAAACGTTTCGCAGGCCGAAGCTCTGCTTGGCCCCTCCCTTGGACCAGCCTCGTCCTCAACGTTACCACAACCCTGTGAGGTAGACCGCTTTTAGTCCGGGTGAGGGGCAGAGAAGGGAAGTTTTCCTTCCTGCTTGCACACACACACACACACCCTTGTTCTCCCTTTCTGGTAGCGAGAGAAGAAACGGATTATCTTCCTATACAACGAGATGCTACGGCAGCGCATGGCTTTCATCATTGTACAACGGAAGCACATCATCCTACGAGCTCGGAGGCGCAAGAGAGTGGTGAGTTAAACAAAGCATGTGGGCCCTTTGAGGTAGGTCAAGTGGGGAAACTGACACCAGAAGAAATACTAGAATTTTCCTTTATCAATCTAGGCCAGTGTTTCCCAACCTTGGCAGTTTGAAGATGTGTGGACTTCAACTCCCACAATTCCCCAGCCAGCCATTTTTTACCAGCTTACCACCACAAATAGGGGGAAAACATCCCTGGATTCTCCAAGATTTTCCTGCTTGAAAAGCAGATTTCAGATGGCTTCCAGAAAACCGGAGAAATCCCTTTGAGAAGTAACAGAAAAATCAGTTTATTTTTCTCAAATGGATACTGTTCCTTAATTTTGGGAAATGCTTTGAGGGCCCTCATTGTATCTTTTCCCCAGTGTTACAATGTTATAATTTTGAAGTTTGTTATCTCCCTTTGATACAACCCATTTGTTTCCCTTTCCAAGAAAGGTAAATATTTTTGTTCGGGAACTTTTTGAAACATGAAACAGAGGCACCCTCCAACACGTAAGATGATAAATCACGACATCTACAAATCTGTCTGATATTAGATCAAAACTCAGTCGTTTAAAATTGAGCTTTTGGAAATGCAAACCTTGCATTCATTCATTGCAAAAAAATGGGGGGGGGAATTAAAAGGTGTAGCGTGTCCCCATTTCAAGCCTGCTTATTAGCAGAAAGCAGGACCCAATTGAATCAAATCAATACTAACAATTGTAAGGCGCATTTAACTTAAATTACATTGCCTTTTGCCCCCCCCCCCACAAAGAAAACATTGCATTGCTTTCCAATGTCATATCTTCAACGTGGTTTCCTTAGGAATAATCAGGGTTAACATTTATTAATCAATATGGATTATTCATTAGGATCTGGCTGGGCCAAATGAGCCGGAGGACGCCCGAGGATGAAAAACGAAATACTCAGTAAGAACAGCACCGATCCGCATTTCTAGGCAGCTGAGCCAGGCCTCGTGACCTTCCACGCAGCTATTTCCGCCCAATTTCTGCTTCTGCAAATATTTTTGGCACGCGGGTCTTGGCTTCCAGCTCCAAGCAGCATTCGAACCCCCCGCCCTGCCCCACCCTTGTAGCTGGCAGGCGTTTTCCCTTCCTTTCTTCTTCAGGCCCCTCCACCCTTGGATTGCTCCAGGACCTTCGAAGCTTCCTGTTAGCCCCGGATGGGCGTCTCTATCCTTCTGTCCCTGCAGGATTGTTTTGCACCCACCCAAGCCGCTGCATTAATTGCCAGAGCAGGTCGATGTCTCTCATCCTGAGACGCCCACCACCGATTCTCGCTGCCAACCTCCGTCCTGTAGCAAATGCATGGAAAAGGTGCAGGGATGGAACAATCCTGGGGCCACTTTGGTTCACAGAATCCTGCTCCTATCTATCTATCTATCTATCTATCTATCTATCTATCTATCTATCTATCTATCTATCTATCATCCATCCATTCAATCCCCGCCCATCTCCCCGAATAGGGGACTCTGGGCGGTTTACAGAATAATTCATCTCTTTCTACATATCAGCTCTCAGCCTTCCTTGCATGTAGAAAGCTAGTTCTTCAGGGGCAGCGGGATTCGGGAGCTCCCTCTTTGCCACTTGACTTTCCGCTTTCAAGGAGTTGTTGTTTCATGTGGTCTGATCCCTAAGAGGCCAGGGATCAAACCTTGGACTTCCGAGTTCACAAAGCTGTTGTGAACATTGTCAGCAACTGCCAGCAATCCATCTTGTTCTTTCTTGTCTCGATAGCAGCAGTGTTGCTAGATCTCAAGATGGGGAGGATGTTTGATCCTGAACTCCGGGAGCTGCGCAAGTGATCCATCCAAAAGGATATAAGCAGACCTGAAATGTAGACACCTGTATTTTTCTTTTAATGCTCAATTAGGACCACTTTGAAGATACGTGCCAAGAGGCAGCCCACTTTTTTCCAGTTCCCCTGTTAATGTGTAAAAGTGAATCCTTGGGGGAAGCACACCCATTTTCTATCTGTAACTCCCTCCATACTTCCAAGAATAAAAGGTTAAAAATCACTCTACCCCCCCTACAAGAAATGCCTAATGTAATATTTATTATGGCCAAAAAAAAACCAACCCCAAATAGCAAAATTCAGATATAATCAAATGGTTTATTTATGTAATAAATTTATAAGCCGCCCATCTCATATACATGACTCTGGGAGGCTCACAATTAAAACAGAATAAAATCAGTTTAAAAAAAAAAGTTAAAAACAGCAAAGCTGAAGAGAAAATGGTCCGAGAGTCCACATAGCTTGACTGATATTATATAAAACATTTAAAAACTCAAAACTGATCGATGTTTTGTTTCGATAGTCAACCCTCTGCTTGTCTTCAGTATAATTTTAGGATTTTTGTCTGAGGTTGGAATTTTAGCAACTTCCGGGCCTCAATTTTAAAACAGGCCGGATTATATCCTGCCCCAAACTCACAATGGAGTAAAAAAAAGATGATTCAGAGTTTCAAGGTCAACACCATTACGGGGACCACGTCTTTGAGAGATGGGAATCTTTTGAAATCTACCATCGATTTGATAACAGCCCTGTCCATCTGGCTTTAGGAGAAAAAAAAACCTCTTCTATATTTACTTTACCAAGAAATGCCAATCTGCTCTCAATTGGCCTACGGCATCGCGGCGGAGGAACCCAACTTGCTTTTGCTGGGGAGGGGCAGAAAAAACACAGCGGATTTGGGCCCCAAATTTATTTATTTTTATTTATTTTATATCCCGCCTTTATTATTTTTATAAATAACTCAAGGCGGCGAACATACCTAATACTCCTTCCTCCTCCTATTTTCCCCACAACAACAACCCTGTGAGGTGGGTTGGGCTGAGAGAGAGTGACTGGCCCAGGGTCACCCAGCCGGCTTTCGTGCCTAAGGCGGGACTCGAACTCTCCGTCTCCTGGTTTGCCATTGGCTCCTTCCTAGGGCTGAGAAAGAGTGACTGGCCCAAGGTCACCCAGCCGGCTGTGTTTCTTTTTCAGAAAAAGCCCCTTGTGGATCAGATTGGACGCTGGTTTCCGTTTCTGAAGGGCGTCCTGCTCCGGCGATGCATTCTTTGCAACCGGCCCAAATCCCGCAATTCTCGAACGTGCTCGAACGCCGACTGCGAGACCGTCTACTGCCGACTCTGCTGGCAAGACATGGGCAAGACGTGTTATGCCTGCAACCCCGACGATCTGCTTTCGGAGGATGACAGCAGCGAAGGAGGGACTGGCTATGCCGATTAAAGAGGCTCGCGGTGGCATTTTCCCTGTCTTCCGCATTAGATGTGGGTTGGTTTTTTCATTTTGGCAGTGCCGGCCTCAGACAGCGACCGTTCAGAGGTATGACGGTGATGAAAAAGTCACGTTGCGACCGATCCTCGCATTTACGACCTTTGCAGGTCGGTGTCCGCCTTCCCAGGTAGACCTGACAGGAAACACGACCAGATGAGCTAATTCTACTTTATTGTAAAGCTACGTTGACAGAATCTGGCAAGACTGAAAGTACAATTCTCCCCCCCCCCCCGTCTCCTTTACAGCCCAAGAAACTAGGGAGGGTCCCTTCTGAGCCTCTTGCCCTACCCATTATGCAGCTGCGGGCTATGCCCCCTCTTATCTGACCGTTCTCTAGCCAGCATCTCTTCGCTCCCTGCCACAGGGGGCAAAGCAGAACCCAGGCTGAATCCTGTTGCACAAACCCGGCTACAGGCAGTCCTCGCTTAACGACCAGAATTTCAGTTGCTAAGCGAAGTGGTCATTAAGCAAATCCAACCCAATTTTACCTTTTTGCAGCAGTCGTTAAGCGAATCACCGAGTGTGTTAAGCAGACCACGTGGACGTTAAGCGAATCACACGGTTCCCCATTGATTTTGCTTGCCAGAAGCCGGCCAGGAAGGTGGAAACTGGTGATCACATGACCATTCATAAATGCAAATTGGTTGCCAAGTGCCCAAATCGCGATCATCTGACCGCGGGGACGCTGTGACGGTCGTAAATGTGAGGACCGGTTGTAAGTCAGGTTTTTTCAGCACCATCATAAATCTGAACCGTCACTAAAGGAATGATTGTTAAACGAGGACTACCTGTAGTCATAATTCAAACCCTCCCATTTGGCAGGTGTCAAATTTCAGACGCCCCCCCCCCCCCCCCAGTCTTCAGCAACAAACCCAAATGCTTTGAACATTCAAACCAAGCAACCAGGCCAAATGCAGGTTTATTGGCAGCCCCCCAATAGCACCTCTTGTAAAAAAAAAAAAAAGATTTACAAAAAAGGAGGGCAGTTTCATGCCTTGCTGGGGCGAACCCCACCTCATCCCTGGGGGCTTCTGGAAACCCTTTTTAAAAATCATCTCTAAAAGAAACTGCAGGGGATCCAGGGGGACCCAGATCCTTGAGAGTCGCTGGGACCCCCGCTGGAGGCTGGCGGATGGGGTCTCGGCGGCGGGGGGGGGGGCGCGCAGGAAGCTCTCCAAGGGCGCAGCGCAGGACAAGCGCCAACGGCCCCTCCCTTCTCTCGCCCCGGTCGCGCCCTCCGGCAAGCGGGGTAGGGAAATCCCGGGGGTCCCCCCACCCCTCCCGGCCGCCGGGACGCGTGTCGAGCGGCGGAAGCGCGCGCACCGCCTCGCTGGCCTCTGCGGCCGGGCGCGCCCAGCGGGACTTGGCAGCCAGGCGCGCGGGGAGCGCGCTCGGCAAGGCGCTTGGCGGGCCTGACAGCGCCGGGCGGAGGCCGGGGAAGGGCGGCCGGGCAGGAAGTTCCCGTTCTCGGGCGGGCCCAGCAGCAGCTGCGGCGGCGGCGGCGTTGCGATGCGAGGCGGAGGGAGGAGGAGGAGGAGGAGGAAGAGGCGGCGGGGCCGGGCTGGGAAGACTCAAGAGCCGCCTCCTGCTGCTCCGGAGAGCGACTGAGCCGGAGTCCGGCGCGCAGATCGACCGCCCCGGCGCTCTGGCCAGGCCGGCGACCCCGAAGGCGCCTCTCCGCCGCCCGCGGCGCGCCGCCCGCAGCATGGCGCCCTGGCGGGAAGTGGCGCTGCTCCTGGCGTCGTGGGGATGCGTGGCCAGCGGGGGCCGCGCAGCAGGTGAGCCTTCCCACGTGCCGCCGGGCGAGGGTTGACCCCCGGGCGGCAGCTGGGCGCCGGGGGTCCAGCCTGGGAGGCAGGGAGGGCTGGGCGGCCAGGCGCAGCCCGCACGACAGCCCTGCAAGGTAGGCTGCGGTTGATGGGCGTCGGGGGGGGGGGCGCTAAGCTCGCCAAGCGGGGCGGAATGGGGTCGGGGGGCGTCGGGGTCGTGGGCAAAGCCTTCCCCAAATGACAGCGAGGTGGGGCTGAAGGTCAGGAAGGCTGAACGGCGGGCGGTGCTTTCCCCCCCCCCGGGTTTAGCCGCCGGGGGGCGCAGCGCGGGACGTAGAAGGGCAGACGAGGTTACCCTGGTCCCTGAGCATGTGCAAAGAGCGCTCAGCTTCTCCGCGGAGGAGTGGAGGGAGCCCCCATCCCTGGGAAATGTTGGGGGAAGAAGGTCGATCGGGGTTTGCTTGCAGATGAAAGAAAGAAGGGCGGCTGGCAGGGGAATGACCGAGGAATGGGTCGAAATTACAGAAATGAAGGGCTGTTGGGCTTGATACTGACAATTTGATGCCTGATTTGATACCCCACGATCTGTTTAGCGATCAAAAATTCCAACGAAGAGAGGTCTCTTTTCGGAATTTCCATTTTGTGAAACAATGTAACACAGTGAGGGATGATCATCTCTCTCTCTTTCTCCCTCCTTAAAGTGATGGGGAGCCAGTGATAGACTTCTCCAACATGGACTACACCTCCCATCAGCCCCGCCCGTCGGTTGGGGGGTGGCTGGGGGATTCTGGGAGTTGAAGTCCACGCATCTTAAAGTGGCTAAGGTTGAGAAACACCGGTCTTAGACCTTTTGGAAACTGAATCGTTGAAGCAAGGGGTCTGCGGGAATGTTCTTTCGGGGGGGGGGGGCACAGATTTGTCTGTACATGACCCCACATTGAGGGTTCCCCCAAGAGGGAATCCAACTGGGGGGGGGGAGAGCCGGCCCCCAAAAACCCAGCATTCTGTCTATTGCAGATGCCTCCAGCCCACGACCATGGAGTACCCAGTTTTGCTCCTGGCCCGTCACACCGAGGATCATGCAGGGCAGCCGGCCGGTCGCGTTGAAGGCGGCAGCGTTGGTAAGGCGCCCCGCCAGCTTTGGGGGCCCGCCTTGAGGGCCGGTTTGGCCGGTCAGATGAGCTCATCTCCTCCTGCCCCCCCCCCCGCCACGGTGTGCCCCCCCACCCACCCCCACGGATGCTGGAAATCTCTGAAGCACTTCCGTGTATTACTGTTGGGCAGGAAAAACGTGGGTGGGGCAGGGAAGGGAAGGGAGTGCAGCAGACCCCTTCTGCGGACGGCTGGCATAGGAGCCCCCACCCCAAAGGGCCGCTGAACTCGCTGGGAAGGGCTTTTCCCGGCCCGGCCGGTGGGCGTGCGCTGCCCAGCCAGCTCCTTTGCCTGGAATGGGGGTCTTCAAATGCTGGCCTGTTTTTCCCAATTCTGCCTTCAGGGTCCCAGCGGTTTCCCTGCAAAGCTGCACCTTTCCTTAGAGATTGAAGGAGAAACTCTACTACTGGATTTGGGACAGAATCGGTGAGTTGGGGGCCACGGTGGAAAGAGCCCCAGAGCCCCGGGGGGTCTCCCGCTTGGATCGGCCCCCCAAATCCTCCCAGCCCAGAGGGGTCAGCCTGTTGCTCCTGAAGCCTGCCAGTGTTTCCTGTAGTTTGTTATCCTCCATTAGGGGTGCTTTGAATGGGGGATTCCTGCAGGGCCCCTCTATGTGCAAATATCAATGCAGGTTAGTTTTCTTTTTTAAGCACAGAATCTCCGTATGTATAAAAAAGCGTTTGATGCACCAAGGAGGCGTCAGCCCTGGGCATTTGGCAAAGCTTCCATGTGCAGGAGCAGTCTGTCTTTAAAAACCTGCTGCCAGCAGGAAGGAGAACGGGGAATTTAGGGGAGATTTATTTATTTATTTATATTTCTAACTTATATCACCGCCCATCTCCCCCCATTTCCGGAGGGGACTCTCTGGATAAAGGCAGTAAAAAAAAAAATCTGCCTTTCTCTGCTGCGAGGCGCCCGGCTGAGCAAAACTGACATAGCAGGCTTCTTCTCACGGTATTTACATTCAAAGCTGAAGGTGTGTTCTTTATTTGCAGGGAGCTTGTGATGGGCACCCCAGGGTTAATCTATTACCTCCCCAACGGGACACGAACTTTGCATCCAGCTGACCCAGAGGTAAGAACCATGTTTATTTTCTCAGCTTTATATGCTCCATAAAGGTCCGTATAGTTAAAGCTATGGTTTTTCCAGTAGTAATGTATGGCTGTGAGAGTTGGACCATAAGGAAGGCTGAGCGCCGAAGAATTGATGCTTTCGAGCTGTGGTGCTGGAGAAGACTCTTGAGAGTTCCTTGGACTGCAAGGAGGTCAAATCAGTCAATCCTAAAGGAAATCAACCCTGACTGCTCACTGGAAGGACAGATGCTGAAGCTGAAGCCCAAATACTTTGGCCACCTAATGCGAAGAGAGGACTCCCTGGAAAAGACCCTGATGCTGGGAAAGACTGAAGGCAAAAGGAGAAGGGGACGGCAGAGGATGAGGTGGTTAGATAGCATCACCGATGTAATGAACGTGAATTTGAGTAAACTCCGGGAGACAGTGGAGGACAGGAAGGCCTGGTGTGCTATGGTCCATGGGGTCATGAAGAGTCGGACACGACTAAACGACTGAACAACAAAAACCCAGCTAAAACTGTCCGTCCCAGACATGCTTTTTATCCTGATGCTGGGACTCGGCCCTGTGAAGGAGCAGAGAATCTGCACTGGCTTTTAAAACAACGCAGTGTGAAAATCAGAGTTTCCTTCCCCTGCAGATTCTGGGCTTCAACCTTCTTCCTGGCACGCTTGAGAATTTCTGTTGAATTTCTCCGGCTGGGGCTTTTGAACGCGGAGGGGCGGAAGGCGGCTGTGCGTTCTTGCTGCCTTCGCTCAGCTTCCCCTCTTTGCACACTTCCCAATTCCTGGGAGGAATTCTGTAGGATGGGTTGAACATGAAAGCGTGGACTTACAGGTAGTCCTCGCTTAACAACCATTCGTTTAGTGATGGTTCGGACTTACGATGGTGCTGAAAAAGCCGACCTGTGACCGGTCCTCACATTTACGACCGCTGCAACGTCCCCACAGTCATGTAATCACGATTTGGCCGCTTGGCAATCAGTTCGCATTTATGACCGTCGCCACGTCCCATGGTCACATGATCGCCATTTTCGACCTTCCCAGCCAGCTTCCGGCAAGCAAAATCAATGGGGAACCATGTGATTCACTTAACGACCATGTGGTTCTCTTAACGCCCATGGTGATCCGCTGAACGACCGCCGCAAAAAGGTCGTAAAATAGGGTCAGATTTGCTGATTGACCGCTTCACTGAGCAACCAAAATTCTGGTCCCAATTGTGGTCATTAAGCGAGGACTACCTCTAAACCACCCAGAGTCCCTCTTCCGGGGGAGATGGGTGGTGATAAATTCAACAAATATATTAATTAATTAATTAATAAACTCTTTTTCTGCCATGAGAGCATAAAAAATCCATGTTTGCTGGCAATGTTTTCTCCAAAATTTCTCCTCCTTTGAAAGAAAAGTGGTAAGCAGATTCCCTTTCATCCAACTGAGTCAGAAGGGAGTAGAAAATTCATAATAATTCATCTGACCAGCAGTAGGTGCCGGAGAAGGATTAATCCCATTATCTGCAAGAGAAATCTTTTACTCCCTGCAAGCGACTGTTAACCACAGTCAAATACGTTGGGGAGGCTAGAAAAACAGAGGGAACTCACAGAGGTTGAACTCACTCAGGAAAGGCCAGACGGCCAGCTCAGAACTCCTTTCAATCTTTCTCCAGCACTCTGTTCGTGCTCTCTCCCTGTCTTCTCAGACAGGAGCAGCTTCCCGCTATCTTTCTGCCATCTCCAAAGGCTGGCTCTGTGCAACAAATAAATAAGATGGTCCGGTAAAATGACTGGCGCTGGAATGCGGTGGTTTGGCTCCAGAGGTAGACTGCCCCTAGACCTGGAGGTTCCATTTAGTTGTCTCGCAGCCAAACTACGGCCGCCTCCTCGAACTGACCTTCAGTGGCTGCCTTGGCACGAAATGCCCCACTGAGATTCCTCAAAAAACCTCAGACAGGAGGGGTAGCATTGTGCAGGCATGGTGGCTAAACCTCGGCTTACCCCCCCGTCTGTCCCGCCTCGAACAAGCCTGGATCCCCAAATCAAACTGTGTCTTGTTTGTATTCGTGCGAGTCTTTCTAACTTGCTAAATAGGAGTTCTCTGATCCGTTGCAGCAGAACCTAGAGTCAAGCTGTCCGTTCTGTTTTGTTTGGGTTTTTTTTTTAGGGCAACTGCTGTTATCGGGGTAGCATTCAAGGGTACCTCAACTCTTGGGCCAGTGTCTGCGTTTGCTCTGGTTTAAGGTAAGAATGGGCAAAATCAGGGCAGAGTTGGGTTTCCCTTTCCTTTCCTTTCATTTGCTGAGGCGTCGCGGGCCCAGCGGATGCTGATCTGCTAGAAACCTCAAAGACCGACCAACTGCAAATCCCATGATCCCCAGCCAGTGGGCGTATGCTGCAGCATTTTGTGGCAGGAATTGGAGTAGCCTCAGAACTGAACCTGTGGGCGTTTGCATTCAACCCCAAACCACCTAAAATAAAAATAATAACAAAAATAAAATAAAAATAAAATAAAAATAAAATAATAAAAAAACGTAAAATAATGCTTTGCAGACATCCCGTGAGCGTGAAGGGGCAGGGCACAATTGGACAGCATCTGCTGATTTATTTAGAGGATCTTTTAAAAAACTATCTTCAGACCTTTCAAAGCAAGATACAGGTAGTCCTCGACTTACGACCATTCGTTTAACGACCATTCGAAGTTACCACTGCGCTGAAAAAGTGACTTGCGACCAGTCCTCACACTTATGACCGTTGCCGCGTCCCTGCAGTCACGTGATCAAAATTCAGCCGCTTGGCAACTGACATGTATTTACGACGGTTGCAGCTCCTGTGGTCTCGTGATCGCCATTTGCGACCTTCCCAGCCATCTCCTGACAAGTAAAATGAATGGGGAACTGTGTGATTCACTTAACAACCGTGGCAATGCCGGTCGTAAGATTGGGCACGACTCACTTAACGACCGCATCGCTTAGCGACGGAAGTTCCAGTCCCAATTGTGGTTATAAGTCGAGGACTACCTGTAGTTCCCACTCATGTCTTTCCATTCCAGGAGACACAAAAGGAAAAGCGGGGGGAGGGAAGAGGAAAACATCCAACTCGGGCACCAAAACTGACAAAAAAGCACGCCCTCTCTGGTGCATTCTAGAAAACCGGAGTCACTCCACCACCCTGAACCCCAAAGAAAGCTAAAATATTTCACTTTTAAACATGGCTTCTCTCTCCCTCTTTTCTTTGATCACCCAGTGGCCTCCTTACCGTGTCCAGGTTTAGAAGCTACAGCTTGGAGTCTATCCCAGATGGGCAGACCAGGGCCTACAGACTCGAGGGAATCAAGCCAGCTTGCAGGCGGAGCAGACAGTTTCACCCACAACTGGAGCCAAAGCGGACGCCGCTGCATCGGGTACGGCTGAACTCCCAGGACTGACCGTGCGACCATCCAGCCTTAGAGCTGGAAATCCCAAGGCTTCAATCCGGAGGCTTCCACGAACTGCACGCTCTTTATCTTTGCTGTTCCGGTTGGATTTCCCAACACGCTGACCCCAATATTTAGCCTTAAAGGAGGAAAAGGGGGAGTCTCTCTCTATATATACTTTTGTTCTTTATTAATTTTCACCTGTATATTTCTTCCATTTTTTCAAATCTGCCCCGTTTGGTCTTTAACTCAGCACTTCGTCTGAATACTCCATTTTCCCTCCCAGGCAAAGCGAGAAGCGGAGGCTGAGTGGGGCTACGTGGAACTGGTGATAGTGGCCGACCAGGCTGAGGTGAGAAATGTCTTTCCCCTCCCCAATTTTCCAAGATTTGACCCCCACCCCCCACCCAATTGCTTGCAGGCTTCTCAGCAGTTTCCAGCAAAACGCCACGTTTGCTGAAACAAATTTGGTAGGCCCAGAGTTAACTGCTAAAGGGAAGGTTGGAGTAAACTGAAATCTCATGTTGCTAGATCTCATTGAGTAAGCCCTTCCTTTTTTCCCTCTCCTCGCCCCAGCTTTCTCACTGTAGATGCAAGCTTGATTTCCTCAATGCATCGGGAATCCCATAGATCTGTTTATCCACCCTCTTCTTTGATCCCTCAATTATCCCATCACCTCCAACATTCTTCATTCCTTTCAGTTCAAGCTGGATCCTAACATCAGCCGGACTCGCACACGGATCTTGGAAATTGCCAGCCACATGGATGGGGTGAGGAGCGATCCTGATGGCAGACATTCCTTTTTTCCTTGGCTTAAAATCAGAGCGATCAAAGGCTTTGAATTACTCTGCTGGGATATCATAATTTTGTTACGGTACCGGTTTTATAAAGACAAGGTGCCATCAGGGGAAAAAAAGCCAATTAGGACTGTTTTTCTTCCTTTTTATTATTTTAAAAGTTCGGGGGGGGGGGGTTAGTTACCTTTTGCTATTCTGATAGCTATTTTGATATATTGGATTTTTTTCCTGCACTCTGCATAATGTAGCTTACTCCTGAGGGCACTATAATAGTGGATGTATATCTATGTATTTATTTTTTTAAAACAGCGTTTCCTGTTTTTAGTCTCCTCCTCTGTTGCATCCAGATTAGTTTCTCATCCTGGTGCTAAGAGCCAGTTTGGTCTAGTGGTTAAGGCTCCAGGCTAGAAACCAGGAGACTCTGAGTTCGAGTCCTGCCTTAGGCACGAAAACCGGCCGGTTGACTTTGGGCCAGTCGCTCTGTCTCAGCCCAACCCACCTCGCAGGGTTGTTGTTGTGGGGAAGATAGGAGGAGGAAGGAGAATTAGGTACGTTCCCCGCCTTGAGTTATTTATAAAAAATAATAAAGGCAGGATAAAATAAAATAAAAAAACTTAAGTCTGGGTTCTCAATGTCTCCCCATTTGTTCATTGGTGTCTACTCTGTGCAAAACTTGTTTTTTCCCCCCCCTTTACTCCCTTGTCCAGTTTTACAGGATGCTGGGTCTGCGGGTGGCGCTCGTCGGCGCCGAAGTCTGGAACAACCGCAACCAAGTGTCGACAAATGGAACCGCTCGTGAGGTTCTAGAGCGGTTCCTCGAGTGGAGAGAGAAGGATTTGCTGCCCCAGATTCCCCACGACAGCGCTCAGCTCATTGTGTAAGACGCCAGCGAGGTCGCACCTCTGGGAAAGCGTAACGATAGCAGGGTGGCTCTAGGCAAAGCCAGATGCATCCTGGGTCTTTGATCAGCAAGAGGACTAGCAGCTTGGATTTTTAAAACATGTTTTCAATTAACTGAATGCAAGAAGAGAGAAAGGCAGTTTGGTGTCGTGGTTAAGGCATCAGGCTAGAAACCGGGAGACTGTGAGTTCGAGTCCTGCCTTGGGCACCAAGCCAGCCGGGTGACCTTGGGCCAGTCCCCCTCTCTCAGCCCTAGGAAGGAGGCAATGGCAAACCACTTTTGAAATCTTGCCAAGGAAAGTACAGGGACCAGTCCGGAGTCAGCACTGACTCGAAGGCACACAGACACACACACAATGCAAAAAAGAAGGAAAGAAGAAACAAAATTGTAAAAGAAGGGGGGGAAACAAGACGTACAAACGTGAAGCCCTGATTGGTTATAGTCATCCAGGGTTGGTGTATATTAATTAATTCTTCCAAAGGACTAGCAGCTTGGGTTGGAAGCCTGAGGCTGGGGGAGGAGCCACTGCTAGAGTGAGATTCTCAATGGGTGGGGGGGTTCCCCCAATGCGCTAAATGTGGGAAAACCCCTCCCACTGAAGCCCAAACCAAGAATCCCCATGATGGAGCCTTCCCTCGAAGGCGTTGAACCTCCAACGACTTGAAATTATTTTAGCAGAGCCTCGCCTCTCCTGCGAAACCAAGCAAAGCTTGACTTTTTTTTTGCACTCACTCACGCAAACCATGCCTCCCTGTGTCTGCTTCCTTTTCGGCCACAGAGGTCCCCCGTTTACCGCTGGCGTAATTGGGGCGTCTACCCAAGGGTCCATCTGCTCTGAGCGCTCCGGTGGGATCAGCATGGTGAGTTGAACGGACTTCTCAGGGCCTGGGAAAGAAAGCGGAGGGTGGTTTTTCAAACCGTTGCAAGCGTCGAACCGCTCCCCGTTCAGCCGCTACCCCGGAGCACCAGCGCGTGGTTAGCCAGAGGCTCAAAGCATCTCCACTCTAGGAGCTGAAAGATAAATTGGGTGCAGTACTAAAGTCAGCATATCCGCTTGCCAGGATTGCGGTAACTTAGTGCTTTTTCCCTTTCAATAAATCTGGTTAAAGACGACTCAGGGAATCTTGCTTTAGGGATATAAGCACCTGCTAAGAACTTGAGAGTACGTGGGCCCTATCTAATCCACTCACCCCATGCTTTCTTAGTAGTACAGGTAGTCCTCGACTTAACGACCATTCATTTAGCAACTGTTCAAAGTTATGACGGCGCTGAAAAAAGTGGCTCCTTGCACTTACGACTGTCGCAGCGCCCCAGTGGTCACGTGATCAAAATTCAGGATGTATTTATGACAGTTGCAGCGTCCCGGGGTCACGTGATCGCCACTTGCGACCTTCCCAGCCGGCTTCCAATAAGCAAAATCAATGGGGAACTATGTGATTCACTTAACAACTGTATGATTCACTTAACAACCATGTGATTTACTTAATGACCATTGAAAAAGTGTCATAAAATCGGGTGCGGTCACATGACGCCTTGCTTAATGACCGCACCGCTTAACGACAAGTTTTCCGGTCTCTATTGTGGTCGTAAGTCGAGGACTACCTGTAGAGCCTCTGAGTAGAGACTCCTGCTCGTAGACCAGCACATCCTCCAGGTTTATAAGAAAACCGAAGATAATAGCTTTCTATTAAAAGGTTGGCCCAGTTCAAGGAGCCCCATGTCTGCAGGATCACCTAATCCAATCCTCTCAGAAAAAGAGGTCTGTTTTGTCATAACCAACCTGCTTATGAATTATTATCCATCTTGATTCATAATATTTATTTTTCCCGGGGCAAACCACTTCCAGCATTGCAGGAGGGAGTAACTTTTCTTCTTTTCTGAAAATCCCCCAGCATACAGGAGGAAATGGTTTTCTTTAAAATATGCTTTTTTTAAAAAAAAAAAAAATGGTGAGTAGATGGTCCCAGACATTTTTCTTTACCCGACTGAGAAACTTTGCTTACTCTTTACATGGTCAGGAGAACTCTTGGAAGCTCCGCACAGAATAAGGGCCTGCAGTTCGGAAGCTGGTCATCCCTGGACCTGCGCAGCAACCATTCCTGAATCCTGCTTTCTTTTCTTCTAGGGCCATTCCGTTAGCCCTTTAATCATGGCTTCCACACTTTCGCACCAACTTGGGCACAACCTTGGTCTCGCCCACGACGGCGGCGGCTGCGGCTGCAACAGTTCCGCCCGTCCCCCGAGCCGTAAATGCATCATGGAACCCCCAACGGGGTAAGTGCCAGCGTCGTCTTGCCCGTGAAGCCGGCTTCCGTTTTTCTACCTTGTTTTCAGGGAGCTGGAAAATTCCTTGCGGATTTCTTTGGGTGGGGATTTGGAGCTTCCTGGATGGTTGGAAGCCGGAGAGGATTTCCTTCCTGGTATTCCTGTGACATTCCCCCCTGTCAGGGAGACTCTAGAGAGCAGAGAAGAAGGCTGGACTATAGATAAGAAGCGAGCAGTAGCTCAGAGAGCCTAGCCTATTTTCCCAAACGTCAGAAGAAAGCTCCGCCCTAGGGTGAGCTGATATACTGGGGAATCTTCAGGCGCTGTTAGTTTAGCAGGATTTTGCCTGTAGGTATGCAATAAACACTAGAGACTAGATTCCTGGCCTCGGCGTGTTATTTCTGCATCTACACACGACACCCCCTTCCCCAATCCCTTGGCAGCCTCCTGAGATGGCTGGGGTTCCCACCGAGGAAACCCAACAGGTGTTCCTGCGGGGTGTTTTCCCTGCTTCCTGGGGAGCCAAGGGATTTTCAGCAGGTGGAAAGAGGATTAGATTGAGGATAATCTCACGTAGCCCGTGAGATTATCCTCAATCTAATCACCATATGTTCAACCCGTATTCAACAATATCACATACCGCCTTCAAGAACGTCACCAGCGTTCTCGTCTCCTTGCCAAATTCTTTTTTCATCAGATGGAATGAAAATTGGTAGGAAACCCCCCCCCCATATTCTTGTAACGAGAGACACCCCTGTAGACAATGGCTAAGACCTCTGGTTTCCCAAGGTGAAACCATCACCTCCCAAAGCAATTGCTCCGAACAACTTTCTCTCTTGAATCTCCCTTTTGGTCCAATCTTTCCATCCGGCCCACAGAGGAATAGCCGAGCAGGATCCACGCCCCTCTCCTATGCCTTGAAAGTGGGGATTGAGCAGAAAAGCCTTCCTTCCTGAAGCCCATTCAGCAGTCTGTTAGAACTAGTGAAATGGAGCAGAGCAGCTAAACTCGTGTACAGAAAAAGAATAGTGTTTAAAAACAGAGCCCATGAGCATATTAGAGAGATCCAGGTTAGTCTTACACCCTTAGCCCACCCAAGCATAAAGAAAGGCACGCTTAGACATGGCAGATATGAAAAGTAAGTACAAGAGAGTCCTTACGTTTATTCATTGCAGGTACAGCATTTTGATAGATAAATGATGTTCCATTTCTTCTTCCTGTTCCCTAAACTTTATACCTCTTGCCCTGCTGGCTGCAAGAGATGCGTGTAGAAACGGGAAAAATCTCCTAGGCCCATCCATGGCCTAGGATGGGGCAGCACACAGCCATGCGCTTGCTCCCATTCCAAGGAGGAGAGAGAGAGAGGAAGTGGGAGTGGCCACAAACAGCTTCCTCAAAAGCATGGAGAGCTTGCATCCTAGAGCAGCCATCCATATGCTGATGAGGCATGCTGGATTTGCCACGATCTCCAACCCTCCCTTCCTTCCTCCCTTCCTTCCACCCTTCTTTCCTCCTTTGTCTTCCTCCCTCCCTCCCTCCCTCCCCCTCCCCCCTCCCTCCCTCCCTCCCTCCCTCCCTTCCTTCCCTAGGATCATGCCCGGGTTGAGTTTCAGCACCTGCAGCCAGCAGCGGGTCCAAGAAATCCTACAGAGCGATCAGATCGGCTGCTTGCTCGACCGGCCCGAACCAGGCCGCCTGGTGAAGTCCCACTGCGGGAACCGCTTTGTGGAAGCCGAGGAGCAATGCGATTGCGGTCTGCTCTTGGTAAGGAAGAACAAGAGAGAACAATCCCTTTCTCTGTGGAGCCCTTGGTGCTCTCTCAGCTGGGTGGCTTTCTTGCAGACGTTTCGTGACCCAACTAGGTGACATCATCAGTGCTGGTGAGGGTGGGGTTTGCCGCCTGTTTATATACAGCAGCCTGCCCTGCCAGGGTTGGTGGGGTGTGGTTTTCTCCTTGGCGGTTCCTTGATTACTGTTTTCTGCTGGATTGTTTGTCTGGTGTTGATCTGGGTGTTGGCTGCTGGAGAGAGGGTGTGTTCTGGTCTTCTGGTTTCCTTCTTAGCTTCTTTATTGTTTCTTTTGGATGGTGGGTAAATGTGGTTAATCTCTATGCGTCTATTGATGGCCGGTTTGACTGAATGCCAAGCTTCCAGGAATTCCCTGGCGTTTTTGGATTTGGCTTGGCCTAGGATGCTCACCGTCTCCCAGCTGAAACTGTGGTTGAGTCTGTCCACGTGTGGTGCGATTAAGGAGTTTTCATCGTGTCTTCCGACTGCTAGTTCATAGATGCGCTCGGCTGGTCTTCTGCCTGTCTGCCCCACAGCCCCACCATTAACTAAACTTTTTTTTAATCCATTCAATCGTGTCCGATTCTCGGCGACTGCCTGGACAAGCCCCTGCAGTTTTCTTGGCAAGGTTTTTCAGAAGTGGTTTGCCATTGCCTCCTTCCTAGGGCTGAGAGAAAGTGGCTGGCCCAAGGTCACCCAGCTGGCTTCGTGCCCAAGGCGGGGCTCGAACTCACGGCCTCCCGGTTTCTAGCCTGATGCCTTAACCACAGCACCAAACTGGCTCTCTCTATTTTTGCATTTAGTTAATTAAAAACATTTTTTTAAAAAAACCAAGCTGTGTGTATGGGTAATGCTTTGAGACCAGAATATCTCAAAACCTGCATACACACACAAAAAAACGGTTCGACAGCCCTCCGGCGGAGGCTGCGCACCTGTACGAAACTGAAGCAAGCATCTGGAGCAGTGTTTTTCAAACTTGGCATCTGTAAGACGTGTGGACTTCAACGCCCAGAATTCCCCAGCCAGCATCTTAAAGTTGCCAAGCCCAAGGGCAATTCCTTGTATGACAGGCTTTTTCAAAATCACCATTTTTTCCCCCTTTTCTCTTTTCTCTTTCTTTATTCTCCAGGAGTGTACGGATCCTTGTTGCAATGCAAGCACGTGCCACTTGATGCCCGGAGCTCAGTGTGCCACCGGAGACCTCTGCTGTCACCAATGCAAGGTAAGTTGCCCCAAAGATGCGGGGCGAACCCCTTCCTTTCATTCTTAGCCCCCTTCCCACACAACCCAGGATTCAGCCAGGCACTCTGTTCATTCCCCAATCCTGCTTTCGAGAAAAACGCCTGGGTTCCCTTCTCATTCTCGATCCCCAGTTGAAACACTATAATTTGGGAAAGGCTTGGGACTACCCACAATGGAGGAATGGTTTTAGGGAGATAACTGGTGAAGAAGGAGGGGGCTCCCTCCAGGGGGATAAACGCATGCGCAGTGCTGAATCGCTTTGCTTTCCTCCCAAGAGGCTGAAGAAGGCCCCGCCCTAGTTTCTTGGGCCTTTTCTCTGAGCATCACTAGTTCATCTCAGTTTAGCTGGATTCTATCTAGCAGAGTAGAACAACAAAACACTAGAGCCTGTACACCAAGTCTCAGCGTGTTCCTTCACTCGAAGTCAGGACAAATGGTTGGTGAAGATGATTAAACTTGCAGAGATGGCTGAATTAACTCCTTTGATTAGAGAACAGACCATATCTACATTTATGGCTGACTGGAAACCCCTTATAGACCTTCTGGATGAAACGGGGGGAAAGAATACACTTATGACTTGTGGCTTCGATGAAAAAGATTGGATAATAGGAAAAAGTGGGCTTTTTTTTATCATCGTAGAGTAACAGATAATTTTGTAATTGTACTTATATTTGCTGCAAAGGAAATCGGAAGCAGCTTCTTTCTATTTCTTTGTATCCTTTTTTTCTGCACTGTTTCTGCACTTTGTATTTTTTTTTTTTTTGCTTCTTTCTCTCTCTCTCTCTTTGTTCTTTTTATTCTGTATTCGTTTGGGTTCGTCTTTATGTCCTCTTTAAAACTTTTAATAGCATTTATATTAAAAAGAAGTACTGTCATTGGAACTTGCCAGCTCTGCACGGTCTCGCCCGACCCCGTGCCCCGTATCTAAAGGCCCCCAGCTTAAGCCAAGGAGACTCTTGAGAACTGGGGCCCTTCAGATGGGGGGAACGGGGTGGGCAAAGGTGCGCAGAGCCGGCAAGTTCAAATTACAGTACTGCATCCATGAAATACTTTGAAATGGCCCCTTTGAAACGAAAACACGATGCCGTCGGTTTGCAGGGAGCCCCTGTCAGCCTCGCAGGGTAAACCAGATAGGAATCGCAGCCAGATGAGCTAATTCTACATTATGGTAAAGCTACATTGCAAGTCTGAAAGTACAATTCTCCCCCCCCCCCCGTCTCCTTTACAGCCCGAGAAACCAGGGAGGGTCCCTCCTGAGCCTCTTTCTCCACCCATTATGCAGCTGCGGGCTAGGCCCTCTCTTATCTGACCATTGGCAGCGTTTCTTCGCCCCAAGGTCGTTCCCACGTACCATCACAGCCCCGGAGCGATCTTTCCAACTCAAACCTTGGTTTGCATAAGCCACCACTTTCCAACAAGAAAGATGGGGACAACTCCAGCTCTCCTGTTCTCCCACATGTAGCTACGCAATGCCGGGCACGTCTGCCGCCCGGCCCGGAACGAATGCGACCTTCCTGAATTCTGCGATGGGGCTTCACCACGCTGCCCTTCCAACTTCTACAAGCAGGATGGTACCTCGTGTGAAGGAGGCAAAGCCGTGTGCTATGAGGGGGTCTGCCCCACTTACTTAAGCCAGTGCCAAGGACGTTGGGGGCCCGGTGAGCTGTTGTTCGAGCAGGGGAGATTCCCCTGGATCCGCCATCTTGTCCTTTAGGTTTTATTTGTATTTGTATTCTTTATTTCTCTTCCTTACGCCTGTTGTATTTCAGTTCGTCTTTTATATTGTGAGCGGTCCAGAGTTCTTCTGGAATCAACCTAAACTGAACAAATTCTTAAGTAGGGGGCATTTCCCTGGATGAAAGAAGGGATATTTTCCTATGTTTCCATATGCTTTTCCGTGGGGTTGGCCCCATCCATCATCATCTCCTCTAGTCTTACGTGTGGTTTCTTTTTTAGAGTTTTGTTTGTTTTTTATTTACCTTGCCTTGTTAATTAATTAATTAATTAATTAATTGTCGGTGATTGCCCTATTGTATCTTGGTTTACCCCGTTACGTTGTGAATCGCTCAGAGTCGGAGGGCGTCCGGCGGGGCCTAAATTGAATAAATTAAAGCAATGTAGGGATTTAATTAATCCATTAATTCATTCCATTAATTTATTCATGGACTGATAATTAATTAATTAATTAATTAATTATCACTTACTTTAATTTAATTGTTAGTTAATTATCCATCCATCCATTCATTCATTCATTGGTTGAATTGATTAATTAAACTTGGCCGGGGGAAACCGCTCCCACAACAACAACCGAGACCACATGCATTTGTGCTCTTGGTTGTGAGTTCTGTGGCTGGATTGCATTTATTTGCAGTAGTTCCCTTTTTTTAATTTTCCCCAGATGCGGTTCCTCTCTCGGATGGCTGCGTGGCGTCTCGCAACCGGAAAGGTGATGCGCAGGGGAACTGCGGGCAGAATCCCGATGGATCCTACATCTCCGGTGCTAAGAGGCAAGCATTCCTCTTCTCCCCAGAACTGCGGGTTCCCCAATCTTTGAATCTGCCCTGCTGGTGAATTCTCCCCCACTCTTTCGTTGGTGGCGGAAGACCATTTTATTTATTTATTTATTTATTTATTTATTTATTTCATTTATATCCCACCCATCTCCCCCACAAGGAGGGACCCTGGGCGGTTCACAACAATTTAAAAGAATTAAAACAATAAATATCAATAATAACAATATAAAATTACATATATATATATATATATATATATATATATATATATATATATACACATACACACACACATACATACACACACACACACACACACACACACACATATATATATATATATATATACACACACACCTACAGCATCATATAATTTGATCCAAAGGTGGTAGATCTTATTCCACTGATCAACAAGGCTGGTCGAAACAGATCTAAGGGGCCAGCCAACCCCAAGACTGGCTATTCCCCTCCCCTCCCCACGCCTGATGACATAGCCAGGTCTTCAGGTTTTTCTAAAGTCCAGGAGAGAGGGGGCCGATCTTATTTCCCGGGGAAGAATATTCCAAAGAGCAGGGGCTACTGCAGAGAAGGCACGCCTCCTAGACCCCGTCAGGTGGAACTCTTTTGCAGACGGGGTTCGTAGCATGCCCTCTCTGCAGGACCGGGTGGGACGGGTCGATTGAACGGGGATGAGCCGGTCCTTCAGGTAACCTGGACCCATGCCATGTAGGGCTTTAAAGGTAATAACCAACACCTTGAATTGAATCCGGAATTGAATTTTATTTATTATTTAATTAATTTATTTATTTATTATTTAAATTTATATGACCGCCCATCTCCCCCAACGGGGGACTCTGGGCGGCTGACAATAAAAATGAGATTAAAATACAATATAGATACAAATTTTCAACCGTTCAATTCTTTTTAGACTTGTATTTTATCTGTCCTATATTCTGTATTTTGTGTTTTAATTATATCTTGAAAAATTTTATATATATATATATATATACATACATACATACACACACACACACACACACACACACACACATACATACATACAAAAACAGGAACAGTCTAGCTTATCTGCCTGTTAAAGAACCATAAAAGTTAGAACGATTTGTACTGGTCTACAGCCATAATAAATAAATTGATGGATTGATTGAGTTAGAACGATTTAACAAAGTGTAAAATCGTTGTATCACTGAAGGTTTAAAATTTTGGAACCACAGTAAAATAGTGCAGTGCAAACTCATGGGAAATAGCTGTTAATATATACAAATGATGGCAAAATAGCTAAGGATCAGAATGACTGGCAGCGGAGTATAAAATCACAATGTCAGTAAAATCCACATGCAGAATTAGAATTAGCACTGATGTCAAAGCAATGGGAACGAAGACACAGTGCAGTTTAAAATAGCGTGATAAATGTTAATATACAAACACAATGGAAAAATAGCTGAATATTAGCATGACTAACAGCAGAGTACAAAATCACAATGTCACTAAGTCTTCATGCAACATTATAATTAACATTGATGTTACAGCAATGTAAATGATGACACGGTGCGGTATAAAATAGGGTGATAAATGTTAATATACAAAAATGATGGAAAAATAGATCAGAATGACTAAGAGAGCATAGAAGGAAACTGTCACTAAAATCTACGTGTCAAATATAAATTATCATACAGGGTAGTATAAAGCAGAGGGGTTTACTTTATAACTTTACTATATTTAAAGCAATAGCAGTTCAAACTCTACAGCTAAAAAACCAGATGTACTGTATGTTGGTAATACAGGTAGTCCTCGCTTAACAACCATTTGTTTAGTGACGGTTCAGACTTATGGTGCTGAAAAAATCAACTTATGACCAGTTCTCACACTTACAACCATTGCAGCATCCCCGCGGTCACGTGATCACAATTTGGGCTCTTGACAACTGGTTCACATTTATGACCGTCGCAGCGTCCCTTGGTCACGTGATCGCCATTTTTGGCCTTCCTGGCTGGCTTCTGGCAAGCAAAATCAATGGGGAACCGCGTGATTCACTTAATGACCACGTGGTTAGCTTAATGCCTGTGGTGATTCGCTTAACAACTGCCGCAAAAAGTCATAAAGTCGGGTCGGATTCGCTTAATGACCGCTTTGCTTAGCAACCGAAATTCCAGTCCCAATTGTGGTCGTTAAGCGAGGACTACCTGTACACATTTCAGAGTGTGTGGGGTATGGGGGCGTGCCTGTGCTCTTTTAAAATAAAAACTGAGGACTAGGAGCATGAAGTAAAACGAATAGAAATGATTTCAACTCCTTTCCAACAGCGACGTCCAGTGTGGGCAGCTGCAGTGCAAGAAAAAACGAAATGGGACGTTTAGGACGCCCAACTGCACGTGTGATGCTCTTACTGTGGCCGTTGCTGCTGATGTTCTGGATGATGCTATGGTGCTATCGGGGACTAGTTGTGGGCCCAGCAAAGTGAGTGAGCATCAGACGGACTTCTTGCCAAGACGGGGGGGCCAAATGCTCCCTTGCCTTAAATGCCACTTATTTTCATTTGCAGGTTTGCATCAACAAACAATGCCGGGAACTTTCCTCGTTAAAATTCCCCGTATGCAAATGCAATGGACATGGGGTAAGTGAAAGATATTTCCCCCCCTACATCTCTCTCTTTCAAAAACTGCTTGTCCAACAGCAGAAGACCAATGGAAATGCAGGCTAAAACACTGGATGTTTTTCTTCCCCCCCCCACAACTTTCTTTGTGGTGTTGAGGACTAGAAACTTGCGAGAAAGAAGGGGGGATGGGAGACTTGCCTTGTTAGGTATCAATCCAAAGACCCGTCTAAACCAGTAATCAGTTAGGGAAAGAGCAGCCTCAAATTGAATGGATGGATGAAAACTGAGGACTAGAAGCTTGAGAGTGAGAATTAAGAAAGGAGACTTAAATTCAGCTGTGGGTAGAAAACATAGGGGTGAACCCAAGCATTAAAGACCAGGGAAAAGCTATTTTCCATGTCACAGTTAACGAATGGAGATCTTCTAATATGCAACATACACAGCAGAAACCATATCTTAGTAATATTTGCATGCATTGGTGCGTCAGGCCCCAATTCTCTTGCGCAGTGTTTCTCGACCTTGGCTACTTTAAGATGTGTGGACTTCAACTCCCAGAATTCCTCAGCCAAGTGTTTCATCATTCTACTTTATTGTAAGGCTACATTAACAGAGTCTTGCAAGTCCGAAAGTACGAATCTCCCCCCCCCCCCCGTCTCCTTTACAGCCGAAGAAACTAGGGAGGGTCCCTTCTGAGCCTCTTGCCCTACCCATTATGCAGCTGCGGGCTATGCCCTCTCTTCTCTGACTGTTCCCTAGGCAGCGTCTCTTCGCCCGGTCTCCCAAGGTCATTCCCGCATACCATTACATGTCCCTACCGCGTCACTTCTAGTTTCACAGCCCCTCGCCAGCCTAGGAGGTGATCTCAGAAAGCTGGCTAGGGCACGGATAGGAGACCAATCGGAAATCCCACATGTGGGATCCCTGAAAGAGATCCTATCCGTTCCTCTCCCCTCTTCTCCTGGCTGGTCCAACTAAAACTCCCCACTTCAACCTGCAGGTTTGTAACAGCAAAGGGCACTGCCATTGCCAGCCCGGCTGGGCACCCCCTAATTGCCAGAACGGTGGCCTTGGGGGCAGCGCCGACAGCGGCCCTCCTGCGCCAGAGGAAGGTAGGTCGAGGGATGGGTGCAGAGCGATCACTTCACTGTGTCACTTGCAATTATATTAATGCTTGCAGATTGCAGATGCATGCATACCTGGATTGTAATGCGTGCCTTCTCGCCTAGGCTCACCCATCCTTTGTTCCAGCCGCCTTTCCGTGGCTTGCAACTTGTTCCTGCACGTCAATTCTCCAGCAATTTCCCTAGCCATTAGTTTCCCATTAAGGAAAGCTTTCGCAGGCATGCCGGGTCATTAGCGGGTCTACCTGACAAAAGAAACAGCTGGTGTCTCATTTACAGCCCCTTCTTCGCCTGGGAAGGCTCAAAGCATCTTAAGGGATTAAGGAAAAGAAGGCAATCCCAGCCCGGGGGTTGTGGTCTGGAAGAGACGCTACACAGAAGGAAGATGCGATGGGGAGGGAAGAGGAACAGATGCTTCCTGCCCTATGATTTGTATAAGGGCCAGGGAGGGCAGGAGAATGAAGATGATAGATGATAGATAGATAGATAGATAGATAGATAGATAGATAGATAGATAGATAGATAGATAGATAGATAGATAGATGATGGATGGTAGATGGATGATAGATAGATAGATGATAGATGATGGATGGATGGATGGATGATAGATGGATGATAGATAGATGATGGATGGATGGATGGTAGATAGATAGATGATAGATGATGGATGGATGGATGGATGGATGGATGGATGGATGATAGATGGATGATAGATAGATAGATAGATAGATAGATAGATAGATAGATAGATAGATAGATAGATAGATAGATGATGGATGGATGGTAGATAGATAGATGATAGATGATGGATGGATGGATGGATGGATGATAGATGGATGATAGATAGATAGATAGATAGATAGATAGATAGATAGATAGATAGATATAGATTCTTTATGTCCTATGATTTGTATAAGGACCAGCTAGAAAGGTAACTGTGAATGTTATACTGGGTGTGTTCATCTGGTACAGAATTAACTCATCTTCCTGGTTGGCAGAATACATTGCAATCCAGGGGCCTGGATTTTCGCGACAGTCAAAACTATTTAAAAAAGCAAAGCCAGACTCAAACTAATCGAGATCAGGAAATGGCACAAACGCAGCTGTGAGATTGGTAATCAGCCCGGTTCGGCCCCTTCCCCATCCACAACTCTGATGCCTTATCTTAGAATTACCGATCGATCGATGGTGCTGATCTCTAGCTAGGATTTAACCTGCAGGCTCCAGCCTCTTTTTCAGCGCTGAATGGAGAAGAAGTGAAGGAGGGCAGCCAAAACAAAACCAGGAAGCTTTCAATGGAGAAACCTTGGGATTTTCCCCCCTTCGCCGGCGTTACTTTAGGAAGCTCGTATTTTCAAAACAAGCCCTGGGTTAGACCCGGAAGGGCCAGACACCATGGCATTGATGCGTTAAAGGCCCGGCTTTGTCAAAACTGGGATGTCCGGAGCAGGCGACGATGGGGGGACAAGGCTTCTTTTGTGTTAGCGAGCTGGCAAACGGCCCCCACAGTTCGGCATGCGCCATTCAGGGTCTTGGCTCTGCCCGGCGCGGGATAACGCTCCGCCGTCCTCTTCCTCCGCAGCGAGCCGAGCCACCCCGACGGTGCTTGTTCTGATCGCTCTGCTCCTGGCCGCGTTGCTCGTTGTCGGTCTCTGCTGCGCCAAACGGCTCGGTCTCCACAAACGCCTCTGCCAATTTGGGAAGGGGACGAGCTGCCAATACAGGTAAGCCTGCCGGTCCTCCTCTTCCTCGCTCCCGTTTCTAGCGTTTTTCCACCCGAAGGGGCTCCCCCGGTTTCACTTGCCCAGGCAGACCGGCGCGGGCTCGTTCCGGAAGAGCGTGGTGGGAATCTTTAGGTTAGGAAAAAGAAAAGCCCTTGTTACAGGCCTTCACTCTTCCACCCTTCCTCTCTAGGGCTGACCCTGAGTCCCGGGTGCAATTCCTTCACCCAGCTGGAAGGTGCAAATGAGTATTGGTTTGGGGGTACACGTGCCCCTCGCTCTGCACGTAAAGCCACGGGGGTCTTCCTCGGTTGAAACAATGGTGGTGCTGGTTTAATCTTGGCTCTGAACGGGGACAGATTTGGGCTGGCTTGGGGGACTGGACTCTGGAGAGTGGAGCCGTGTGCGCCCTGCGAGGTAGTCCAGGCAAGAAGTACAACCAAGAAGTACTAGCTCTATCTTTGTTGTAAGGTTACGTTAACAGAATCTTGCAAGTCTGAAAGTACATCTCTCCCCCCTTGTCTTTACAATCCAAGAAACTAGGGAGGGTCCCTTCTGAGACGTTTACCATGCCCCCATTCCTTCTGCGGGCTCAGCTGCCTCTTATCCGACCGTTGCCTAGTCTGCGGCTCTTCCTCCTGTCTCCCAGGGTCATTCCCACAGACCATCTGGGGGGGGGGGTGTCTTCCGGATGCAGGAAACGCAAGGCATCGCCAGCCAACAACCGGCCAGTTTTTTTTTTTTTTGCTCCCCTCTGGTGCTGCTCCGTTTCAAGAGTGGGGTTTTCTTTTGAAAGAGAGAAAGCTTTCAATCTGGGGAGGAAATTGTTTGTAATTATGAAACGGGGGAGCCTCAAAGCCACCTTGAAAATAAAGGGGTGGCGGCTGGAATATTCCCGTGGCAGCTTCCCTTTTAAAAAAATATTCAGATGGGCAGAGAGTCGGCTGGAGACCTTTGTGGGCAACCTGGTGCCCGCGGGCAGCCAGTTGAGGACCCCAAAGCTGGGGGCGTGAACAAGAATGACTTCCTACGCTTCAATTGGAAAGAACAGGGTTTCATGCATACAGGGGGATCTCCCCTGCCTCGCTCTGCAGCTGCTGGGCCTTCGCGCCATGCTGTTTGGGGTGCATCCAAGACGCCAGAGCATTCCACATAGCTGGCATTCCTCCCACCTCTTCCGTCCTAGATGTTGGCGCTAAACTTCCTGCAAACTTCTGCAGGAATAAACCAAACGGGAGTGGAATGAGCCGCAAATGCGGTTTGCAGCCACGGGGCCTGTGGTGAGGGCCTGGTCCCTAAGCCTCTTTTCTTGCCTGGATTGACGCTCCTACGCCCCGCCGCTCTGCTTTCTAAGAGGACCGGAGATTTTTCTGCTGAGCTTTGAGGTTGAGTTATTCTGTCTTGGTAGGGTTCTTCCTAAGTTTGGCTAGCTGGAACTTCCTTGATGATGGCTTAAACCGCTCTTAAACCCTTGGCTTAGCAGAGGCTCTTCTGGGGATCTGGGAATTCGGTCGCTTCGCCAACCCCGCAAGGCTGCCTGGGAGGGGTTCGCAAACGGAAAGGACACGTGGCATGGATGGCTGCACTGCAGGCGGTGGGAAGTTTTTCACCCAAGCGGGCTCAAAATTCGGGATTAACATTCTCTCCCCTGACCCCGTTTCTGCAGGATCACCCAACCAGAACCCCGGAGCTACAGCAAAGCTCCCCCAAACCGTCCACGGCCCCCGCAGTGGAAACATAGCACAGAGCTTCAGCTCATGCCAACTTCTAAGGTAAATGGGGGGCTGCTGAGAGAAAGCCCCCCCCCTTCTGCTTATCCCAGAGAACCAATATTGCCTTTGGCGGACCTGGATGGAGTCGATCTGAGGAAGGATTTTCCAAAGCTGCAGCATCCGTTTGAAAACAAATCGAGAAAAGTCTTTGCAAAAAAAAAGAGAATTTTCCTTTCTCTGGCCCTCTTGTAGTTTGGGGTGCCACAAATTGATTTTGAGGGGTTGGACTCTCCCACGCCTCACGGAACCGAGGCCGGGAGGGAACGACGCCCCACGCAGAAATATTAGATCTCGTTTAGACCTTGGAATGTTCTGAATCGTATTTCCAAGGTTGCCGATCGAAGCGAAAGTTCAGCCGGGTAAAATGTGGGGAGATTTCCATGGGGTTGTACTTTGGGGCCCATGGGGGGATAATTCTGGGTGCAACTGGATAAAATAGGGGATACCCTCTGGAATTAGAAATCTGGGGCATTTGGGGGGGGGCCTGTTGCTATTGGTGGAAAATGACCGGCAAGAGCTTTTATCGCCAGTGATTGGAAAGGATGCTGAAGGGAGGCGGGACTTCTTGCAATGGGGGCGTGGCTTAGAACATGCAATAGAGCAAAGGTTTAGGGTCCGTCCAAAGTTGTATTTGTAGCCCCAAGTAGGTTTCAGGGCATCTCACGTCTCTTTCCCCACTTCTAGAAACCTGGATTCAGTTCCCCCCCCCCCTCTTCAAATTACTCTGGTCTTCTCACTTTTTCCCTCAGCATTCATATGAGCTAGAAACTTGACTTTTTTAAAAATAAAAATAAAGACGAACCCCCTGCCCCAAGTCTAGAGGCTTGCATCTCCATACTCCAAATTCACCAAAGTGATGATTGGGAAAATGCAGGTATTGTGCCAATCCTGGTCCTTAACCACCATGAAATAAATTTGATTGGGCGGCAGGAACCTTAACGGTCTGATTGGACCCAACAGCTTCCCACACACAGCAGGGTAGATTTTTTTATAAAGAGCTAGATAAACAGCTGAGCGGAAGAAGAAGAACCCTTTGTTGATTTAGAAATCTGTTTCCTTATGATTATTATTTTCCACTCCTCAGTCCTGGACTGGTAGGGCCCTCTGTACATGGGCAGAGTTTGCCCTTTCTTAGAATCTCTGAGCCACCAAAGAGAGGCAGCCGAGGAAGGAGTAAACCGGGCGGCGCAGGTCAAGATCCCTGCCGCCCCGCGAAATCTGGGCCGCCCTTCTGTTTCTGTCCCTGTCTCTTCCTTCTCTTGCCAGTTGGCGCATGAAGCATGGTTCCCCCCCACGCATGGCAAAGTCTGACTTACTTCCAGCATGTCACAAGCCAATGATCAGGCGCCCGGTCCATTCCTCTCTCTTTCTCTTTCTTGTTCTCTTCCTACCGTCCCTCGTGGCTTTCCCCTTCTGCCTCGCTGCAGCAGCCTGTTGCCCTGGGTGCCGCGCGGCCTGACCCACCCTCCAAGCCGCTGCCGCCCGACCCGATCCCAAAGGATCAACAGGTAACTGAGCCGGGAGGGGGAAAGGGAAGGGGGCCCCTCCGTGCGTTCCTTGAGGCTGTGGCATGTACCTTGCATGGTTATGCATGGACGGATGAGGCAGGAGACCCCCCCCCACGCACCTCCGTTTCCTTCACACTGCCCCCCAGCCCTTGCTAGTCTTCCCTGCTCCAGATTTGCGAGAATTGGAGGTAGCGGACACAGCGCAGGATCCTCGCACGCAAGGAGTCCGTTCTGCTCGTGCTATATCCTTTCCCAAGATCCCCTAAGCTTCAAGGAAGATTTAATGTACAGGTAGTCCTTGCTTAATGACCACAATTGGGACCGGAATTTCGGTCGCTAAGCAATGCGGTCATTAAGTGAATCACGTGGTCATTAAGCGAACCGTGTGGTTGTTAAGCAAATCATATGGTTCCCCGTTGATTTTGCTTGCCAGAAGCCGGCTGGGAAGGTCGAAAATGGGTGTCACCTGACCGCAGGATGCTGCAACGGTTTTAAATGCGAACCAGTTGCCAAGCGCCCAAATAGAGATCCCGTGACCACAGGGACACTGCAATGGTCGTAAGTGCGAGGACCAGTTGCAAGTCGGGTTTTAGCACCGTCGTAATTCCAAATCATCACTAAACGAATGGTCATTAAGCGAGGACCACCTGTAATGTTCATTGGCCCAGCAACCAATGAGTTGCTTTTTTCTACCAAATCTGGACCCTCCCTAAAAGGGCTGATGATTCTCCTTTGTGAATGGCCGTTCCCCATCTCCCAGGACTTCCCCTCTCCGAAAAAATAACCCCTCTTCAGCCGCGCATGTGTGCTCTTTGCTATCAGAACTTTTTTCTGCCCAGGCCTCCGCTGGGGACCGGCCAGCCCCTCCTATACGGCCGTTGCCTCCCGACCCTATTCCTAAAACTCAGGTAATTGTTTCGCCCTTCCCCATGGAGGTGAAGCTGCAGAGGGGAGGGGAGGGGAGGGGAAATGGCAAATGGAAAAGAGGGGAGAACATCCCAGAGACTCATTTGTGGGGAGGATATATGGGGGGGGGCTGCCTCGATTCTCTGCCTTCTGCTCATGGAACTTTGGCTCCGTTTCCCATAGTCTCCTGGCCCCCCCAAGCCTCCCCCTCCGCAGAAGCCACTGCCTTCGGATCCGCTCCCGCCTCAGCTGTCTGCCGTGCCCAGCTGTGACCCTGAAGTCCAGATGTTGCCATCCAGGTGAGCCCAGAGTTGGAAACGGGGCAACAAGAAGATCTGGTTTCCAAGGGAGGCTGAGGGAAATTGGCAAATTGGCAGAGCCTGGTCCAGCCCAATTTACCACGACGAGAAGCAGGGCAAAAATATTAAAAACGTAAACCTAAGGGGCTGAACGGATGAGAGCAGCCAATGGATGCCGAACTTCTAGTCCAGCGTTTCTCAAACTTGGCAACTTTAAGACGTGTGGACTTCAACTCCCGGCATGCTGGCCAGGGAATTCTGGGAGTTGAAGTCCACACATCTTAAAGTTGCCAAGATTGAGAAACACTGCTCTAGAGCCATCGAAAGTGCAACAATCTCTAGGCTGCAATCTTGCAGAGGGCCACCAGAGGGCAGCAGCGAGTCACACAAATGTTTGCTCCCCCTCGTGGTCGCCTCCATTTCTGCAGCTGAGATATTGTACAGATAGTCCTCACTTAACCACAATAGGGACTGGAAAATTGGTTGTTAAGCGGTGCAGTCATTAAGCAAGTCACCTCATGACCAGACCCGATTTTACTACCATTTTTACGATGGTTGTTAAGCGAATCACAGGTCGTTAAGCGAATCCAGCTTCCCCAATGGACCTTTTTTGCCAGAAAACTCACAAATCGCAATCATGTTGACCGCAGGATGGTTGCAACTGGTTGTAAATACGAGCCGGCTGCCAAGTGCCCAAATTGCGATCACGTGACCGCGGGGGTGGTGCGACAGTCATAAGTGTGACTACAGGTCATAAAGCACTTTTCCGGATGCCGTCGTAACTTCGGACCATCGTTAAATGAGCCGTCGTTAAGTGAGGACTACCTGTAGCCTTACCCATCGCTGAGATGTCTGAACGCTGCCCAGACTTAAGCTAAGATTCCGGTTCCGTGCGGATAATGCAATTCGGGGGGGTGCTTATCCCTACGATTGATTTTATTTCTCTGCTTTTCTGTCAGGCCAGCTCCTCTACCCCCTACCACGCTGGCCGGTTTTTCAGGACACCGTCGCGAAATTTAATCTGGTTCGTTTGGACCGAAGGAGCCATCGAAGTCACTTCTCGGCCCCCCGCCGTCCTTCCTGTTGCTCGCTTGGCTGATTTTGGCTGTAGATTTTGCAGAGCGCCACGTCCATCCGTAGCAAGCTCGGATCAGCGTTCGCGCGCCCGGGTGCATCGGGTTCGTGTGATTTTTGCCCAGCGGCTAGAAGTCCTAACTTGGCCAAAGGGACGCCCTTTTGGCTCCGCCGTCTCCTGCTTCGAATCCTGTCCCAAGGAATTCTGGGGAAAGCGTTTGCACCGGCAACGAGGGCTCTCCGTGATGCTCGCTGGAGGTGCAGTTGTGTACGTGTGCAAAGGGAACAGCACACGTGGGTCTGTGTGAGTTACATCCTGGAAGAGGGAGGCTGTTCTCTACGGAAGCGGATTCCTCTCCCATCTCCACTGGAATATATCCATCAATCTGGGTTGAGGCAATCTTTTCTTCTTAATAAAAACAGATTGACTTGCTTGGTTTTGGCACAAATTGTCTGTTTCGGGGAGAGGGGGAAAGGGTTTATTCCCCCCCCCTCCCGTCTCTGAGATGGATTTGTCTTGTATCCGCTAGATGGCACCTCACTCCACTTTCTCATTCTTTCCCAAGCGCGGCCTTTACTGTCATTTAATTAACTTGATTTATGAAACGTGTGGCACACAACATGAAAAGCAGATAACACAGCAACCGTGATCAAAAGACTGAAGCGACGCAGAAGGCTCGGCCTTTCCGTCCAAAGTGGCCTATGTCGTTTCCCCCCTCGAATCCCCCTAAAATGATAAAGCATCATTTTAGGTTTGCTGAGAATCTGGTCGAGGAGGCGGTGAGCCTTTGTTCTGCCTCGTCTGCAAGGCGGAGAGTCATCTTAAAATTTTCGTTCGGTCCCTTGCTGGTAACTAGAGGCCCTTTTAAACAGCGCTTGTTTGATCCGAGAAGCTAATAAGAGTACAAACTAAGGTTGGAGAAGAAAAATCGATGGATTGATTGATTACGTGCCATCAAGTCATTGTTGGCTCTTAGCGACCAGAGATAGATTTTCTGTATGATGATCTGTCCCTAACCTGGTCGTTCAGATCTTCCCATGGTGCCCCCATCGCCGGAGTCCACCCACTTTGCTGCTGGTCATGCCCTTCTCTTTCCTTCCACCTTTCCCAGCATTATTTATTTATTATTATTTCTAACTTATATCACATTATAGACTTCTCTAGAGAGCAGAGCCGTGTTTTTCAACCTTGGCAACTTTAAGATGTGCGGATTTCAACTCCCAGAATTCTGCTGGCGGGGGAATTCTGGGAGTTGTAGTCCACACATCTTAAAGTTGTCAAGGTTGAGAAACACGAGAGTACAGGTAGTCGTCACTTAACCACCACAATTGGGACTGGAATTTCAGTGGCTAAGCGAAGCGGTCATTAAGCGAATCTGACCCGATTTTATGACCTTTTTTGCAGTGGTCATTAAGTGAATCATTGCAGGCATTAAGCGAACCATGTGGTCATTAAGCGAATCACGTGGTTCCCCATTGAGTTTGCTTGCCAGAAGCCGGCCGGGAAGGTTGAAAATGGTGATCATGTGACCTTGGGACACTGATGGTCATAAATGTGAACCAGTTGCCAAGTGCCCAAATCATGATCACATGACTGCGGGGACGCTGCAACGGTTGTAAGTGTGAGGACCAGTCGTAAGTCGGTTTTCTCAGCACCGTTTTAAGTCCGAACCGTCACTAAACAAATGGTTGTTAAGCAAGGACTGCCTGTAGAGGGTTAGGATATCAATGATATTCATGAAAAAGCACAAAACGAAACATCTTTGGTCTGTTCCGTGCTGGAATTTGCCTTGCCCGAATGCACAAGAGGACTCATAGTGGCTGAGAGATGCGGGGGAATGCTGAAGTTTGGAAAATTTTAGGAAGATCCCCTCTTCTCCCCTCACGAAATGTCTTGCATTGGCTTTTTAATTCCGGCAAAGAGGTACTGACAATCCAGTCCTCTCCCTCACCGATACACCACCGCACCCCTTGTCTGGACGTGCAAGCGCCATGCACATCCCTGGCACGCTCGGTTCCGACACCTGCCCTCCCCGCTGTGGGAGAACAAAGGGCACGTTGTATTGCCAACCACGCAAAGCCACGTTGGTGAGCCTTTACACCCTGTAATTTCAGCAAGGACGTGATTTTTGACAGCAGCCGGAGCTGCCAAAGAGAAATTGCCATGACGCGCTGGCTAACTTGATAACAAGGCCTGTACATTTCCCTTCCCTAAGGTGGCCCGCTGCAAACTTTCTGGCCCGGTTCCCTCCGCGCAAGAAAGTCGATACGCCAAATAACACCTGGCCAACTTTTTGAACTTTTTTTTATTCTTCCCCCACCACCACCACCACCTTCTGGCGCTTTGATTTCTTCCCCCCACCTCCCCCGATGAAGGATTTGCAATCCAAACCTTTGCACACTTTCCCGTCGCTTTGGGGTTGATCTGGCGTAGCTGGGCATCCATTCCCGATAATACGAAGCGTGAAATAACAAATCGATCCCACTTAGGTTAATGAGAGCGAAGCCACAGGCTGCCTAAAGCTGAACATTGGATGCTGGAGGATTATTTTCACATCTTTAGAAGAAGAGAGCTGTTGCTGTTAAAGAGGGCATGCCGGAAAGGACATTTGCGATGACGAGCATCTAATTTCCCTCTTGGAATGTTGTCTTTGTATCCGTTTCCCATCAAACAAATATATCAGCAAATAAAGGGAAGCTTTGGCATATATGAAAATTGTGAATGGGACTGTTAAGGTAAAGGTAAAGGTTCCCCCCGCACATTTGTGCAGTCGTGTCCGACTCTAGGGGCCGGTGCTCATCTCCGTTTCTTAGCCAAAGAGCCAGCGTTGTCCGAAGACGCTTCCGCGGTCATGTGGCCGCATGACACATGCAGGACGCTGTTACCTACCCACCGAAGTGGTACCTACTCATCTACTTGCATTTGCATGCTTTCGAATTGCTAGGTTGGCAAGAGCTGGGGCTGGTGCGGGAGCTCCCTCCGTCACGCGGGGCTAGGGTCTCGAACCGGCGAACTTGCGATCTTCTGAGCGTCTTACCCGCTGAGCCACCACGCCCCATGAATGGGACTGTTGGGAAGTTCTAATAAGGAACTAAGTTTCTGCGGGGATCCAGAGGCTTAATCTGGACAGAAGCCCCTAAATCTTGCCCTGTTTAAAACACGAAGGCTAAGAACTGAACCATTTCAAATGAGAGGGAGGAAAAGAGAGCCTCTGAGCATGAGCAGAACGCATGCCTTTTGGCAACAGGAGGCGTGGGTGTAAAGACAATGCAACAATATTTAATTCCCCTGTTCTGTTTTTAAGGTCCTAGAAACCTGATCATGCTTGGGTGCTAAATTAGTACCTTTAGATTCTCATCTTTCACATAATACAATCTGGAATTTAGAGGGGGGGGAAGGTGGGGGGGGGACCACAAATATACTGTACAAGGAAGTTTCCAAGATTTTCCACCCTGCCTAACAATGCAAGAGTCCCTTGCAAGGGAGATGGGCGGGGAATAAATTGAAATAATAATAATAATCATCATCATCATCATCATCATCATCATCATCATCATCATCCTGTGTGTTTATTCCAAAGTAGGTCCCATGGCCCTATTTCCCTTGTGTGTATGGAATTGTATCTCAAATCCCTTCTGAATCTGTTAAGCCAAGATTCCCCCTGTTAAGGTGCCGACAAAACACCCTAAGGGTTTACTCATCTCAGAGGTTGGACTGCTAGCAAAGGCGATGAACTTATTTAAACTTATTTTAATGGCCGCTATTCTGCTTAAACGGGGCGTGGTGGCTCAGCAGGTAAGACGCCAGGCTTGTCGCCCTGCGTGACGGAGGGAGCTCGCGCACCAGCCCCAGCTCTTGCCAACCTAGCAATTTGAAAGCATGCAAATGCAAGGAGATGAATAGGTACCACTTCGGTGGGATGGTAACAGCGTTCCACGTGCGTCATGCTGGCCACATGACCGCGGAAGCGTCTTCGGACAACGCTGGCTCTTCGGCTAACAAACGGAGATGAGCCCCGGCCCCTAGAGTCGGGCACGACTGCACAAATGTGCGGGGGGGACCTTTGCCTTTTTATTCTGCTTAAACTGCTTTTGAGACACTGTGTTTTGAGCTTGTTGGATCTTCTGAGTAATCAATGCAAATCTTCATTAAACAGGATGGATTCATACCACCTCTGTGTTATGATGGGGCCACCCCGCCTGCAGTTTCTCAGCCCTCGAAACAGACCTGGAATGCATTGCACAGCTTATACATCAGAGGAAAGGAAGAATAAATTGAAAATCTTGCTGCATTAGCCTAACATGCCCAGTGTTATGGATCCAACTGTGGTCGGTCAAAAGCTTGGAGAAATGAGATCAACCTGTCATTATGGGTCTATGTAATTCAGTGTTTCCAACCTTGGCCACTTTAAGATGGGTGAACTTCAACTCCCAGAATTCCCCAGCCAGCCATGCTGGCTGGGGAATTCTGGGAATTGAAGTCCTCCCATCTTAAAGCTGCCAAGGTTGAGAAACACTGGTGTAATTACAATAGTGAACAACAGGCTTCTTTCTATATTACCACAAGATATAACTTCTGAATATGGAGATTCGGTTTTATCCAGATAGACTGCCTCCGGAGCTGAAGGTTCTGGTGGATCCAGATAGACCACTTCTGACCCTGCAGGGCCCCATCTGATCAGCTCTGAAGGAGGTGATGAAATAAAAACCAGCGGCTTACACTGTATTCTAATCTTCACCTTCCATAGGATCAATCCGGTCGGAGGGCAAATTTTTGGCTTTCGGAGGCGAACTACAAAGCTGGGAGGGATGAGGTCGATTACAGCGCCCCCCCCCCCCGGGGAAACAACGACGGGCTACATCTTCCAAGGAAGGAAGGAACAAAGAAATTGAGGGCGCAAACAGGTTTTCCTCCTTACAGGCCAGCAACAGTTGAGCGTTAATTACGCGAAAGGCAGCACTCTTCCATGGGACTTTTTAAAGCCTTTCATCTTTTGCACGACCAGGTGGAAAGCAAAGGGCAGGTCTTCAGCCCCGGGGTTGCCAACTGACCAGGTGCCCAAACCACCCTCGCTCCTCCTCGCGCGTCTTCTGAGCGCACGGCGCCGGGAGCTAAGCGCGTCCCGAGCTTGGTCGCCCTTCCCTTCCCTTCCCTTCCCTTCCCTTCCTCCCTCCCTCCTCGGGGTGGCAGCGGCTCCTCCGAGGCAGAGGAGCAGGGGCAGGCGGAAACGTTGGCCGCCCCCCCTCCCCTCGCCGAATGAACGGACCCAGCGCGCCACGAAGGGTTAACCCACTTCGCCTCCGCGCCCCCCGCCCCGCCCCTCTCCGCTCCATCCTTTCCTCGAAGTTTGGCTAAAACTTTTCTTCTTGCTTTTTTGGCTGCGGCGCGGCTCCCGATTGGCGGAAAGTTGCGAGCGAGGCGGGGGCGGGGCTCCGGCGGCGCTTTTTCTCCCCTCCCGCGGCGACTCGTCTGGCCGCCGCCAACGCTGAACCCCCGCCGGAGCGATGCGCCCCATCGACGCGCTGCTGGCTTTTCCCTGGGGGCTCCTCTTGCTGGGGGGGGCCCTCCTAGGCCGGCAGGTGCGAGGCCTCCGCCACAGCGTCTACTGGAACGCCAGCAATCCCAGGTAGAGAAAGAAAGGGGGGGGGGGGGGAACGGGGGAACGGGGCGCCGCCGGGGTTCCTTCGCCCATCATCCTCTTCCCGGGGGTCTTCCCGGGAGTAGCCAGCGCTATCCTTCCTCCTTTCCTTGGAAAAAATCTTTTCCCCCAGCCCTTGCGCCCCAGGGAGGCCTCTTCTTCCTAGCCCCCCGCATTGCTAAGACCCCCCCCCCCAAATCCTTGCGCGCGGGAGGGTGAGCGGCCCAGCGGCTGGACGCCCTTTGTCCGAGCGCAGGAAGAAAGCGCAACATGAAAGGAATTCCCCCCCAAAAAAAAAAACTAGGGAGGCCCTCCCAACTTAACCCCCATCTCTCTCCCCCCTCCGGGCCCGAGGCTCTGCTTTAAAAGAAGTTTCCCAAAGTTTGTTCGTGGGAAGGAACTAGTTAAAGCGGCGGGGCGGGGCGGGGGGAGGAGGAGGTCCGGGCCGGGGGTCTTCTGCTGTGCCCTCCTTCCCCAGCCGGCTCCATGTTGCGCGCTCAGCATCTCCTTTGTTTGAAGGCCGCCCAGGTGCCCGCGGCGCCCCCCCTCCGCTTTCGTCCATTGAGCGGCTGGCTTCCCTGGACTTCGCCCTTTTGGGGGGGGTGCTGATTTAGCCCCCGCGTCTGCTTCACGGGCGGCGCACTGGCTCCTCGCCCCGGCCACCTTTTTTCATTTGGCCGTGGGCTGAGCGCGGCCGGTTTAGGGGCGGCTGTGATTCGGTTTATCATTTGGGGGGGGCGGTAAGCAGGTTCCTCTCTTTGCACCCCCGTGGCCTTTCTTTCCAAAATCTGCATTTTTTTTGCCAATAGCTGAGGCTGGCTGTTGGTAGTGGTGGTGGTGGTGGTGGTGGTGGTATTATTATTATTATTATTATTATTATTATTATTATTATTATTATTTCTATTATTTCTCCTTCTTTCCAATAGTGGGGCTGGCTGGTTCTTCCCATATGATTTTTCTGGTTATTATTTCAGTTTGGAATGCCTGCTGGGGGGGGGGGCGCGGGGAATGCCTGCCCCTGAGAATGGGGACCTTGGAAGAAAGAGGTTGCATTTCTTAAAGCAAGAAAAAAGAAATTTGTCCCAGGTGCTGTATTTGGCCAGCTTTTCGTTGGCATAAGTAATTTGAAGGTTCAGCGCCTTGCCTCTGAACAAACCCGTGCAGAAATGCTTGCAAAACTAGCAAAGGTGGAAAGCTTAGGGAGAATTTGCCGCCCCATCTCCTGTGTGTTTTCCCTCATTCCTTCCCTGCCATTTATAATCTGTAAAGGGAATTGCAGAGGCCTTGTTTTAGGAAAAACACACCACAATTTTTTTTCTAATCTCGGCAAACTTTAGAAACAAAGGGGAGGGGGGGGGGCTCATATTTTAAAGCATGGAAGATTCCTGGGGTCACCTGAGGCTGAAACGGGCACCGGACATCAGGGCACGCTCTCTAGCAAAAGGCCCAGCTGTGTTTATGCCGGTGGGAATCTGCTGCTCAGATAGAATTTTGATTTTTGTTACCCCCCCTTTTTTTTCCTTTTCCTTCTGAGAGGGGCCCACCCAGGTAGGTGGGGGAGAGGCGAGTTTTACATTCCAGGTTGTTTTTGCTGTGCTCAGCGTGGGAGCAAATTAGTTGGCACTCTCCAAGTCGGAGGCCTAGTTAAAGCCACAGTAGGACTGGGAAGGGCTAGCCAGCAACTCCAGCTGCTTCTCTAGGGAGGAGTCAGCAGGTGAAAACTCCCAAATCGCTTTGTTCCTCATTGCACAATGTAGATTTTTTCCCTGCACCTAGAAATCTAGTATCTCAGGGAGAAGGCCTCCAATCTCATCTTTTCCTTGCAATGTCAACTTTCTGGGGTTTGCATCTGAAACCGCCTGTATATGTGTGTGTTCTTGTTTACGCTCATTTATATGTCACCTTGATCCAAGCAAGGCGCTAAGCAGCTTTCAACAGAATGCAAACATTGAAATAAAAACCTGCAATGGAATGCAAGCATTAGAATAGAAACGTGGTTCGAAACAATGGAATGCAAACATTAGAATAGAAACATGGTTGGAAACAATTGAATGCAAACATTAGAATAGAAACATGGTTCGAAACAATTGAATGCAAACATTAGAATAAAAGCATGCAATAGAATACAAACATTAAAATAAAAACATGGTTCGAAACAATAGAATGCAGACATTAAAATAAATTATTATTGGGTGCGATGGCTCCAAACAGATTTGGCCAGGGTGTTGTGTTCTTGCCAATCTGAACGTTTGAGTTTTAATTTCTGTGGCCGAGCAACAAATGGCGATGCTGTGATCCTATTTTTTGCCCAGATTTTTCGAAACCCTGCAGTGGCTTCAGTCTCCAATGCTCGGAAATAGAAAATCTCTTAGCGAAAGTTTGTGGTTGTACATCTACGGGATAAAGTTACAAGCCCCATTTATAACGTTCTGTTCATCCACTTCTTTTCCAAACGGCGTGCGTCGTAAGAAATATTCTTGCCCCCCCCCAAGGTCCTTGTGGGTGCAGGAGAAGAAGGCCGTAAGTTTGCAAAGGGCCATAAATCTGCACACGGTTTTCTGCCTGCGATTGTGAGGCAAAGGAAAGGGCAGCCAAGGTATATGGAAACCTCTCCCCGACTTTCGGTTTGTTTATTTGCTTTGCTGGGAAGCACAGCGTGGCCTTGGGACTGTGGCAGCAATCCCGTGGATCTTGTTTTCCAGCTTGCAAAAGGGGGGAAAAGTGACATTTTCTGGTGTCCCCACAGGTGAAATATTGAGGGGGCTTTCTTTCAAGGTTGCAGACAGATTTGGCAAGCAAGCAAATCCTGCCAAGGAATTCCTCCCCCCCTTTCCAATTCGCTTCCTTTCCATTTGTTCCCAGTGCCCAAAGCTTGTTTGCATGTCTGTGGATTTCAACCCTCGTGAACACAAGAGGGCTCCTGGGTCCTTTTGTAGCGTGACATTAAAGCTTTCCATCATTAGTTTCCTTCTCTTGCGGGGCCAAGATCAGTCAAAACTTTTGCAGAGTCAGTTACCCAGTGGGATGTGACATCTGGTAATGGGGGGGGGGGGTTTGCAGCCGGACGCAATTGCTTGACCAAAGTCCTTTCTGCTCCAAACTTCCAAGGGAACCTCGGAAACCAACTTTCCAGCCCTGAAAACAGCTCTGCCCCCCAGAAGCCTTTCAGCTTCATGCCAATGTCAGCTTGCCAAAGGAGACTTATGGGGCGTATCTGTGGTTTGGGGGGGGGGGTGTTCCACGTTTGACCGTGTCCACTTGGCCTCCAGATTCCTGATCTGGTGGTGCTGTTTTCGCCAGTTTGACTCCAGAGGTACGAGACCCGAAGCTTGCTCTATGTCACAGCTGGTCTGGCGCGTTACGTCACTGTCTCAGTCGTGGCTTAATGTAGCCGCTCTGCAGTTTGGGGCTTTCGGATCGCGTCTTCCTGTGATCCTCCTTGTTTTTTTTCTGGAGAATCAGCGTACAAGACTGCACATGTCGGGGCTTTGGAAATACAGCATATTTTGGATTCTACGTCTCCCGTGTCTTGTCTTTGGGGGGTGATGGACGGACCGGATTCCTAAATTGCGAAGGGGAGAGGCCGAAAGCTGGGACTGGGAGGCAAAACATCCCTTAGGCAAGATCGGTTCTCTCGTCCCTTTAAAGAGATCTCATTATTCTTCCCGGCTTTGGACTTCTTCGCTCTGCGGTTGCCAAATCCTTGCTTTGAGTTTTGCGCTTAATCTCTGCGTTGGCTGTTTGGTGGTTTAGTCATTGCGGCGTTGTTGTTGTTATTTTAATTTGGGTAAGATGTTAGAAACCTTTTTTGAAAGGAAAAGAAAAAGGTTGATTCAACTTGCCGGCGCCGTTCATCTGGCAACTGGGGAAGGTGTTAATCTCAGCGAAGGCCCAGCCCTGCCTTCTAAGCCACAAAACTTTAAGGAGAAATGCTAGATTAAACAGAGTTTTTTCGATCACATGCAGAGTGTGGCTGCTTCAGATGGGTGGTGGTTGGCTCTTCCTAGGGAAGAATTACGAATCCTAAAGCGTCTCTTTGGGATTCTGCAGGCCGACAAAATACATTGCTTTTCGGTAAAACCCCACATATATAATTGGGGTTCTGTTAATATATTTGCGTCACACACACAAAGAGCAGATTTTCTTCCTCCAAATACTTGAGAGTGCTTTTATTTTTAGCTTGCTAATCGCTTATCACGAAGTGTTGCGTTGACTTCCAAAATCCCTGTATGTCAATATTTGACTAAATTTGTTTTGTTCCCTCTGAACACCTCTCTGGTTCACCAGTGTGCCCAACTAAAAGACCTCTTCCTCCTATTAATGTTCAAGGAATTAAGCGTGGACTGGCTCGGTGGGGAGAGTTTAAATACCGGATCAAACCCAGGACTTTCCTACGGTTATATTAAAGCCGAACCAGAAAGGAAGAGATGCCTGACCTTGTTCACAACATCTTCACAATATCAAAATAGGTCATTGGCATTTCTAATTATCCAGCTGCTGCCTTTGGCTGCTAAGGACTTAAATCTCTCCGCCCCATGGCCCGCTTCCGCTTAATTTCGTTTCTTGCACAACCGGCACATGTTTGCACATTGTTCTTCAAAGCAAGCGGGGCCGGTTCACGGGCCACACCAAAATGCCGGCCTGAGAAATAATTGCTTCCATTCCTTCTATGCTAATCTGACCAATTTAGCAAAGGAGGATCAGTTTAGTAACGGTTTGGGGAATAGAAACCAAATCCTATTTGAAGGAACGGGATCGGTTGAGCCTAGATTTATAAAGGCCCTGGGAAGAATCGCAGGGAAGAAATAAGCAGCAAATAGGACGAAAGCCGTTTTTCTCTCTCCAATTTTAATGCTTTATTTTATTTTATTTTCCTGGATTTTTCCAATATGTCTATGAAGGTTCTCAGTCATCCAGGTGGAATTGTCTGTAGCTTGAATCATGTCAACTGGATTTCTATTTTCTCAGTGGAAACGTTTCGCTCCTTATCCAAGGAGCTTCTTCAGTCTGAGCAAAGTTAGTAAGGGAATCCTTAAATATGTTTCTAGGTGGCTGTGTGACCTTGCACCTGGGGCTAGGTCATGGTTATTTTGAGATGTTATTTCTAAGTCCCTTTATCATCTAAAGGAGGATCGTTAAGATTACCATGCTGCTGTTGAGCTTGTGAAATGGTCTTAATCTTCCTAGGCACAGAAGACAAAGCAGGAAGGAAAATAGGGGAAAGATTATGCCTGAGGCCCCCACCTCTATTCAAGGAAGGATTTTCCAAGTTGGTATAAATGGATTCCTTGACCCCTCTCTCAAACCACCTATCATCTCTGTCTAAAATGTGAACATTAATGTCCTCAAATGAGTGTCCTTTTTCCTTTAGATGAAGATAAACTGCTGACTCTGGTCCTGTGTTGTTACTTCTCCTGTGTTGGGCCATCCTCCTGTACAAAGGTTGTTTGGTTTCTCCAATGTAGAGTTCAGAGCACTCCTCACTGCACTGGATTGCATAAACTACATTGTGGATTTTTCCAACTTTCTCCAGTACGTTTCTCTGGTGTCACCTGGACACTGAAAGGCTGAGTGAGGTCAGAAGAATATACAGCTGTTTCCAAATCTCTAACACAGGGCCGTTGGTGTGTCGCCGCGGGAAAACCTGGAAGCGCTGGTGATGATCAGCGCTTCCAGGTTGTGTGGCGACGCACCAGACTGTGTGTGGCGACACACTTTTGTGTCGCGACACACCGTTTGGAAAGCTCTGCTCTAACACATTTTAAAAGTTTAAAAAAATATTTTTTCTCTGTTGCAATCCTTGAGGGCAGAATGAGATTTAACTTACAGGGAAAGAAGGACCATTGGAGCTGAACTGTAGGAGAAAATTGAGTTAAGAGGCAAAGGGGCTTTCCCATTGTTTTGGACTACAACTCCTATGCTTATCTTCGTTGGAAGTGGATAAATTGGGAAGGAGTCTGCCTGTTGCTTCCCTGTTTGAGTGATTGCTCTGTCGTTTAAAGGTGAGAGTGGGTAAGATGGGAAGGAGTCTGCCTGTTGCTTCCCTGTTTGAGCGACTGCTTTGTCCTTCTCCTTAAAAGATAAGGATGGATAAGCCGAGTCTCTGTAAGACGCTACGTCCAGATGAACGGATATTAATTTTCCCCCAGGAAGTGTGGAAGAGAGAAATCCCCTCTCCTGAGCATCTCTGGAGCATGTTGAGCCATGTGATGAGTCCGGGGATCCCGCTTGGAATCACAAGCTGTTTTTCTTTTCCGCTTCCAGGTTCTTTGATTCAGACGAAGGCTACACCATCCAGGTGTCCATCAATGACTATTTGGATATTTACTGTCCCCATCATGAGCGGCCGTTGGCTGCGGGAAACCCGGAAGCCTTCACTTTGCTGATGGTCAACGCCGAAGGCTACCGAGGGTGTTACGAAACGCCGGGGGCTTTCAAACGCTGGGAATGCAACCGCCCGTACGCTCCCTACGGAGCCGTCCGCTTCTCGGAGAAAATCCAAAGGTTCACCCCGTTCTCGCTGGGCATCGAGTTTCAGAGGGGCCAGGAATATTACTATATATGTGAGTTGAAGAAGAGGACCAAGTTCGATTGGGGTTGTGCATCTGGCTGAAGTTGAAGAAGCAGCCAAGTTGGTGGGAATAATGCAAACATTTCTTTTTCTTATGCGTTTGATTGATCTCCTAAGCCCCAGGTGGTATGTAGAAAGGGGTCCCCAACCTGTGGGCCGCAGCCTGTTAGGAAGTGGGCCGCGGGGCTCCCGCCTGCAAACCCCACCCCTGGTGCGTGCAATTACCCCTCCCCTGGTGCACGCAATTGGCCCCCCTGCAAACCCCGCCCACTGGTGCGTGCAGTTGGCTCCCACCTGCAAACCCCGCCCCTGGTGCGTGCAATTACCCCTCCCCTGGTGCACGCAATTGGCCCCCCTGCAAACCCCGCCCACTGGTGCGTGCAGTTGGCTCCCGCCTGCAAACCCCTACCCTGGTGCGTGCAATTACCCCTCCCCTGGTGCACACAATTGGCCCCCCTGCAAACCCCGCCCACTGGTGCGTGCAGTTGGCTCCCGCCTGCAAACCCTGCCCCCCGGTGCATGCAATTGGCTCCCGCTTGCAAACCCTGCCCCCCGGTGCATGCAGTTGGCTCCCGCCTGCAAACCCCGCCCCCCGGTGCGTGCAGTTGGCTCCCGCCTGCAAACCCCGCCCCCCCCCGGTCCGTGGAAAAATTTTCTTCCACGACCGGACCCTGGTGCCAAAAGGGTTGGGGACCGCTGATGTAGAACAGATCTGCCACCACTTTTAGCCTGACGACAACCCTGCGGGGTAGGCTGGGTTGAGAAATCAGAATTGATCCCTAGGCACCCTTAGGTTTCCTGTGTCCTTAGCCCAGATTTTAACTGCCCTTTGGAGCACACCGTTTCACTGATCAAGTTTGCAATGCGCCCCCAAGTATTCCCGATTTTCAACCCCGGGCCTTGTTTTTCCCCACCGGTGGAATTTATCGTATTCCCGCCTTTGCTCCTCTGAACAAAAGCTGCCCTCCCCAATTCGACGTGCTCCGTTAAAAAAATAAAAATAGAAACGGGCAAAGGGAGTCACGGTTCCTGGGCGTCGTGTCGCTTGGCCTTAATCATCGTGCCTTTTGGCCGAGTTTATTGAAATAAATATGCCTGTTAGTGGAGCTCGGTTGCTGCGCTGCCTGTTTGAAACGCACAGAACGAGGAGGGAGAAGTTAAATTTTAATGGCGAGGCTGCGTTTCGATGGCCTCGGATCCCAGACGGAGCCCTTTGGAGGTGGGCAAGGGCCTTTTTCTAAGCAATGCATATCTGATGGGGTTATTACTGTTATTACCGTTACTGTTATCGTTTGCAATGCATTGGGGGGGGGGGAAGCCCCTTTTGATGAATCAACTTCTCCTGGCTTAAAAACGGTGCAGTGCCCACTTAATCAGCTACGGTTCGAGTTGATTAATCTACTGATTGAAAAAATGGGTGCAAGCTGGGAATAAATTCCAAGTGTTAGGCATTGCTTATATTGGGCACTTGTATCCATCAGTATAGTTGCTGGCCTAGTTTCGACTACCTGTATGGTATGTGAGAAAGACCCTGAGAAACGGGCGAAGAGATGCTGCCAAGGGAACAGTCAGATAAGAGGGAGCATAGCCCACAGCTGCATCATGGGGGGAGAAAGAGGCTCAGAAGGGACCCTCCCTAGTTTCTCGGGCTGTAAAGGAGACGGGGGCGGGGGGGGGAAGAATTGTACTTTCAGACTTGCAAGATTCTGTCAATGTAGCTTTACAATAAAGTAGAATTAGCTTATCTGGTTGTGTTTCTTGTCTGGTGTCCCTCGGGAGCCTGACATCAATCTTGCAAGTCTGAAAGTACAATTTTCCTGCCTTCTGAGAAACTAGGGAGGGACCCTTCTGAGCCTCTTTCTCCACCCATTATGCAGCTGAGGGCTAAGCTCCCTCTTATCTGACCGTTCCCTTGGCAGCTTCTCTTTGCCCCGTCTCCAAAGGTCTTTCCCACATACCATTACATCACCCTCCCCTTCAGACTCATCCCCCGTCTCCTTTACAGCCCGAGAAACTAAGGAAGGTCCCTTCTGAGCTTCTTGCCCCACCCACTATGCAGCTGCGGGCTAAGCCCTCTCTTATCTGACCGTTCCCTTGGCAGCGTCTCTTCGCCTGGTTTCTCAGGGTCTTTCTCACATCCCATTCCACCACCCAACCACTACAATCTTCCCATTCACTTCTGGGTGTCTCTGCTGGGCCATCAACCTACATATCCCTTTTTAATGAAACCTCTCCCCAGTGTTTGGCTGGCTTTTTAATTTTGTTGGTTTTGCGGGCCAACTTGGACATTTGATCTTCTGCCCACTGTCCTCGCGCTCTTCCTTTCCAACAGCTATCCCTACGTCGGAGAGTCCCGGGCAGTGTTTGAAGCTACGAGTTTTTGTCTGCTGCAAAGCCACCACCAGTAAGTTGGTCTGTCCCTCCCGTTTATGGGGGTCTGTGATGGTGGGCCCATGAAATCCAACAGGGCCCTTGTTCTGATGCTCCTGCGTTCTCAGCCTGAGAATCCTGGATTCTCATCCCTCTTCTTCAAAATACAATGAAAGGGCGAGAACAAACCAAGATAAGTTCCTCAAAAGTTCCAGTTCTGAGACTCAGCGTTGCTGAGAACGTGGCACAAACTCCGTGTCTGAAACCGTGGAGAGGTTAACCTTGCTTAATTGGCCACCTTCCAGCTCTTAACCTGGCCTGGGTGTCTTCAGATGTGATGGACATGTTTTATTTTGGGGAGAACATTTTGACTGTGTCCTCCAGAATCAGTTAAACGGAGACCTATAAACGTAGGGGTTTGCGGTTTGTCCCTTTGGTGGTGACTGATGTTCAATTTTGAGACTCTGCATGGGGGAAGAGGAAAGGGGACCACTCTGTGCTTTTTGGCTTATCCCTGTTTCCTTTCTAGCCACAGACCCTGTCACAGAGGCACCCAAATCTCAACCACGTGGGGGAGGTGGTCCACAGAGTAAGTTTGGGGAATATCAGTGTTTTAGATTGGGGGGAACAAAGTCATATTGAAAAGTAATTGGCAGATACTTATCTAATTAATGCAACGGGCTTTTTTTTTTTTTTTTTTTTAAATCTAGGATGGAAGTCCATGAGTCCCAATTGAAAAGGGCAGGATGCATTTCATAAAAGGCCTGTGTGTGTTTGTGTGTGAGAGTGTGAGAATGAGAGAAAGATGAATTCTGTTTGGGCCCCGATAGTTCAGTGGAACCTCCCTCTCTAGGTGCAGTCTACCTTGCTGCTTGGCCCATAGACAAAGCAGGATGGTTTGGCAGATGGTTTTCTAGTCTGTGTGGTTTACTTGGGGGGAGCTGCAAACTAGGAGAGCTGTCTCTTGCGGGTCTGTGCTAGGCCCCCAGGCGTGGAATTTCCATCCTCTGAGCATCTGTTCAAGCCTCATGTGGGTGATCGTCTGTATGGATTTTCCGGTCGCCTCTGGCGATTGGGCAGACGTTTTTAAGAGTGCGGCGGGATTCGTGGCTTCGCCTGTGGACGTTCTCGCCTTTTGTGGAAACGCTCTGCGAGTTCAGATGCAAACTGGGATTGCCGCAGGATGAACTCCTGTTTTGCTAGGCGGGCCTCCCATTCCAATCCCTGCGAGAGGGGCTGTTGTGGTCTCGTTAAGAGGGATGGGGACACACCCCAAAACTTCAGGAAAACCATGCAAAAGTGATTCGGAAAGATCTAGGGCAGCTTTTCTCAACCTCTGACACCGGAGGAACCCCTGAAATAATTTCCAGGCCTCGGGGAACCCCTGCCCATTCAGGCTCAAATATAGGCCAGAAGTTACAAAACTATTCTATGCGTTTCATGCATCGGCCTGTCTATAAGTATTAACCGTGTTCTTAAACTGAAAATAAGGGAAACTTCCCTCTTTAAAGTGAAGTTGCCCAAATTTGAAATCATTTCTTAAATAAATTGTGATCTCCCAGGGAACCCCCGGTGACCTCTCGTGGAACCCTGGTTGAGAACCCCTGATCTAGGGGGAAACGAGGAAGGAAATCCCCCGCAATCTCTTCCAAATTTCGTGCGAGTGAACCCCACCGTTCTCGGCACTGCTTCCGTCCTCTTATTTATTTATCTTTCCTTCTGCCCCAAGACGCGGTCGTCGTCCAAGGACACGGTTCTGCCCCGGTCCAGCTCGGCGGTGCCTGTCTGGGACTTCTGACCGTATCCTTCCTGTGGCTCTGACTGCGGGGAATCCGGATGACGAGCCCCCCCTGAGACTCGGGCCGGGCAGGGAGCGCTGCCAGAGGGATTCCTCCCCCCCACTGCTACCCCCACTGCAGAGACGCCGATTCGTCACTTGGCAGTTTAGGCCCGGCCGGGGACCCCCCTCCGATTCTCCTCCGACCACAAAGCTGCGTCTTGGACGGGCAGCGTTCCCGGCTGCCGAAGGACAGGATGTGCCTCTTTAATCCGGGATGCCAATCTCTGCTCCCATTCAGGCTCAGGAGGATCTTCAATGGGAGCGTAAGTCTGGGGAAAGGTGGGTGGGAGGGAGGGAGGGAGGGCGGCTTGGAGGTCATTTAGTCCACCCCCCAGTTGGACGTCGGGTCAGCATCCCTAATAGATGGATGTTTGTTTCCTGCCAACGGGCCCCTTTGAAAGTCCATTCACTAGCAAGGTGTTTCCGCCCATCTTTAGCCAGGATCAAACTCTGATTGGGGGGGGGGGGGCTCTGCTCACCAAACCGGCAGGGGATGACCGGAGAGAGAACCAGATTCCGTAACCATCGTAGCTTCCCATTGAAAGAAAACTTCATGTCTTGAATCTCTTCTTTTCCCCTCCTCCTTCAGCGGAGCCTCTTTGATAGCATTGCCGGAAAAAGCAGCGTGTAAATAAGTTTTTAAAAAAAAAAAAAAAAAACAACCACCCTAAATTAAGCATAGAGCAGCAAAGAGAGCAAACCTCGTCTGCGTGCCCTCCTTCCATCCGAGTTGGGGAGCCAGATGCTAGACGAGACAGAGCTCAGATACGTCTGCCAATTTTTTCCCTGCAAGGATTAAAAACATGACGTTGCTGTTTAAGCGAAGAAAAGATTTTAACTTTTTTTTTTCAGCCGAGAGTCTAAATTCTCAACAACAACAACAACAAAAAAGCCAGCCAGCTAGCTGCGCCCATCGACGGAGTACTCCATTCTGTTCCCTAGCCTTTCGGGATCCTGTGGATCACATAGGGCCATTTTGGAGATCACTCTAAGCTGCTTCACGGCATTAACTGCCCAGGGTCCCTCCTTGTGGGGGAGATGGGCGGGATATAAATATGGCAAATAAATAAATTACAGGTAGTCCTTGCTTAACGACGGTAATTGGGACCGGCAACTGCATTGCTAAGCAGTGCGATCGTAAAGCATGACATCACATGGCCACGCTGGCTTACGATGGCAATTCTGGCACTTCTGGTTGTGGTCGTTAAGTGTGAAGTCATGTGGTCGCCATTCGCGACCTCCTGCCAGCTTCCCCATTGGCTTTGCTTGTAGGAAGCTGGCAAAGAAGGTCACAAATGGCGATCACGTGACCGCAGGACACGGCAGCGGCCGTAATTTCACGCCGGATGCCAAGCGCCCGAATCACGAGGACGTGACTGCCAGAACTTCGAGGACCACTCGTAAGTCCCACTCGTTCAGCACTGTCGTAACTTTGAACCGTTGCTGAATGGGTGGTCATTAAGCGAGGACTACCCGTAATGTATGGTATCGGGCTGCCCAAAGACCAGCCGTAACCTCTGGAGCTGAGAAAGGAAAGTCACCATTAACACAAAAACAACTTCGAGCTAATCACAAAACGGCGACAGTTGTCCGCCTGCTGCCAAAGGCCACCGCAGTTGGAAGGGCAAAGGCAGAAAATTACAGAACAAATTGGGTAATCTGTCGAGGCCGAGCCGAAATCAAATAACAGACCCATGAAAATGTCAGAAGTCAATATGAAGGAAGGGGGACCAGTGGTGTCAGCAAAGGACGCTGCTGAAAACATTATGTATGAGAACTGGGGAGAGAATATCTATACATATTAAGAATGCGGAGAAAATTCATTTGGGTCACTGCAAGCCGACTCGGTTTGCCCCCTGGTTTTAGATGCAAACATAAATTCATTTCGACACGGCTTGGCTGGTTTTTTTTCCAGGCACTGTGGTTTGCCTCTTCCAAACCGGGGGCGAAAATAGGTTGGAGGGTCATACGCGCAACTGTATTGTACTGGAAGCGGGGGGCTCCCTTCCCCCAAAGTGTTGCTTAAGGAAAGTGCAAATCGAGAGAGAAACGCATACGGGTGTGCAAATGGAGCTTTTAAGGGGAGGGAGAGAATGCGTCGACCTGCCCCAAGAATGGAGGGAATTAAAATCGGGGGGGGGGGGGATTGGGAAAGGGGAGCAATTTAACGCAGGTCGGCGTGGACCCGCGCCAGAGAGAGAAAGCAGATTGGCCCGTCGTTGCAGAATAATCGAGCGCGGCGTGCAAATCCTGATTTTGAAGGTCGCGGGGTAGCTGGGATAAATCTTGAAACCTGCTCAAGCGCCCCCGGCTAAAAAGCCGACCGGAGAGGCGGCCGAGAAAGAACAGGGGAGCTGGAAGGGTCCCTCACCCTGGGGCCTCTGTCTGGCTAAGCCCTGAGCTTTGATTCTCAAAATTAGAATTAGTCTTTGAAACTCCACACACACGCCGCCCAGCACATTTCTGCTTCCTAAAGCTTTGCACCACTCGCTTGTAACAAGCTCTCTTTCTCTGTCTTCCCCTCCAGGCATTGTGTCTTGTTCCCACCGGATGTCAAAGCTGCGCTTTCTCCGGGGACCGGGCTTCCCTCCCCGTAAAGAAAATCCAGATTTGAGTTTCTTCCAGGGGTCTCCAGGACTGCACGCCAAAGTTAGGAGATTTCCCCCCCCCGCCCCCTCCCCCCCGTTTGCAATTTCTGATGACCTAAAACATTGTTGCTGGAATGGAGGAGGTGGGCTTCTCCCCCCCCCCCCGCCAAATTTCCTCTTTAGGGTGGTCTTTGAGCCCTGTGTTCCCCCCAGCCCACCCCCCAAAACATCTGGACCATGTCAGCCTCTCAGCCCTTTTCTGTTCTCAACGAGAACGACCCTCACGACGGACGGCTCCGTTTTTATCTTCCGTGAAGATGCCAACTTCCCATAGCTGGCGCTGCCCTTGTTTTTAAATTTGGTGGTCCTCGGCGACCAAGCCAAGCAATAAATCCATTTTAGAAATGCTGTTCCTTGTTTTCACTCCCCGGCGTCTTTGTCCCCTCGTCCTTGAAAGAAAAAGGTGTAGGGAGGGGGGACAGGAAAAATGTTGGGGAGATGGTGGTGGTGAGAACGAGGATGAGGGGGGCAAAAATGGGTATCGTTGATAGCTGCAGACGGTGTTGCTAATGCGGCTTTTAATCTCTGCTTTTAAATCCCAGGGTTACCCCAAAGAGGTAGATCCTTGCCAGCCTGGACCTCCAAACCCACATGGAATTAAAGGGGTTCCTCTCCCTCCCTAACTGATGATGGGGGTCTTTCTCTCCTTGGCGCAGCTGCCTTGGAAGATCCCAGCAGATCGGCCAGCGAAACGTCGTCTGCCTCTCAAGATGGGGGAATCCCACCAAATTCTTCCCCTTAGTGGTGCCTGGATCTCTTTCCCCAGCTGGGGTGTCTGTAAAATAGCAAAATCGGACCGGGGGCATTGCCCACGGGGGGTCACCGAGTTGGGCCCGGGAGGACAAAACCGCAGAGCCCGTTCTGTACTGCTGTTTGATTTTCAAGCAGACAGCCCATGCTGTAGATTCCAAGGGCCAGGCTTGGGAGTAGCCAAGACAAGTCTGGTAGGGACGAAATGATGGTTTACACTTCGGCGTGCTTCCCCCGCCCATCCGCCCCCGTTCTGCTTGCCTCGTTTCCTCCAGCCCTCGCTTGGCTTCGCGACCTCCGAGGCGGCTTGGATTAATTGCCGTGTTTGATATTGAGATGTTGGGGAAATGTCACAATGGAAGTTTTAATTACGGATCGCCTGCCAACAATTAGCCCGGATAGCTGGGTCTGGCTGAGATGCCGGCACAGTGGCCACAGCCGGACGCGTCGCCTTTACCAAGTCCCTCGGGGGATCTGTCTTGTGAGGTGTGGGATACAGCTAGAGGGACCCCGTTTCTCCTGGGGAAAAATCAAGGGCAGAAAACATGGAAAGGAGGACTTTCCTATCCGTGAAATAGGATAGGCTTCTTTGAGGCAAGAATCGAGACAGTTTTTCCCCGCTAAGCAAAATTCATCCGGCAGTCGGCTTGCCCAAGTCCAGTTGGAATTGATGTGTTCCAAAAGAAAAGCACACCTACCAGGTGCAAAATTCTGACTTTAGCACTTTTCAGGTCTGGTTTGTTTGCAAGCTTGGAAGAACAGGTTACTAGTCCTTACTGTGGTAGAGAAAATGATCAGGCCAAGGCGCCGGTGTCCAACGGGGGGGGGGGGGGGGGGGGCTTTAAATTGCATGCCTCTGCCTTCTGCCCAGGGAGCGAAGCCAGAATAAACCAGAACTGATGCATCGCTTTCTAGACAGATTGCAGGATTTTTGCCCTGGTGCGTTCATCACGATTTCATCCTGCAAAAACATATTTTGCCACAGCGATCCATGGTGCCAGCGTGCTTTTCCGCAACGGCATCTTAATTTTGTTGTGCTGCTCTGGTAATGGCCACGTTTAACGGGGACTTTTCCCGATGGTCGTGGCTGTGGATACTTGATTGGACCGGAATGATCGGATGGGAGGGGAAGCCGAGGAACAATTGTTGGTCCGCGCACAAAAGAAAAAGCACGCAGCGGTGGGGTGATGGCGCCGTGGCCCGTCCTCAGCACCGAATTCCGTGACGCCTCTTCCTGCCCTCCCCAATTGTCAGATGCTTCCCCCAACGTCCCCCTCCCGAAGTCTCCTGCACAGCATGGCGTGGTCGCCTGACGCTTTATGGCTCTTGGGCCACTCCTGCACCTAAACGAAGCAATTAGAGCCATACCTCTCTCCCCCCCCCCCCATCACAAATTGGGGCTAGCTATAAAACGCGAAGGTGGTATTTGTGCCGGCCTGCGTGCGCCTCCCCCGCCCGAGCCCTGCCGCTCAAGAAAATCAGCCGCACTGCAGATGGGGGGGTGCGGCGGGAGCGCGGCTGTCGCAAAACGTTCAGATGCCGCGTTTCTGTCCCGGATTCCAGAATTGGGTCTTTGCTTGGGAAGGGTGCTGCGGCGGGCACGGGAAGTGGGGCGATCTTGCCTCTAGGGGGCGCTGGGAAATCTCTGCCGTTTCATGGAATCGGAGCATTGGGAGGGACCTTAAGAGGTCGTCTAGATGGATCGCTCCGCTGATGGACAGGTGGCCTTTGAGTGGACTTCGATGCTTCTGCGCAACGCCCGGGCGTTCTGTGGATGTTGCATTGGAACCAGCGTCCTGATAGATGGGGCCTTCTATCCACCAGCCTGAACGCTGCTGGGAGAGGAGGATGCCATGCGATTCTGACTTTCCCAGACGTGACGGGCACGGCTAGCTGCTTAAATGCTCAAGGAAGCCCCCAGATGGCTTTGCTAAGTCCGGCAGTCCCCTCCCCTGATCAGATGCGCCTGTGGGTTTAATCTATGCTCCGGGGTGCCGGAGGGCAAGCTGATCAACGACTGTAACAGCGAGAGCCTGGCACAGCGTGTTGATTTCACGGGCCTCGATGTACAGATGCAGCTCGGTTTCCTCGGCTTGGCTGCGGCTACCCAACCTGCTTTCCAGCTCCCATCTTAGTTGTATAACTTGAATGTATCCCTAGATTTTTCTCTTGCCTAAATTTAGCCCCCCCACTTGTATCTGTTGATACCTCGGTCTCATTCCCTTGCTCGATCATGCAGTAGGGGAATGCTATAGATTTTCCAGAACTGGGGAATAAGTTCTCTTTCCCAGTCCTGAAGATGGAAGATGGGGTCTTTGGCGAGCAAATTTGCCTACTGAGCTAAGGGTTTTTCTGTAATCAAGGGTGTAGTCCTCATGGTTCTAAACAAAGGGATGAAGATGAAATGGGAACATAAGTGCCCTCAGAGATGGCAGGCCAAATCCAGATGTTGGGGACCAGGCTGGCTGTGGCTTCTGGGAGTTAGAGTTTAAAACCCTTTGGCTACGCTAAATAGCTGCAATTCCCTGTATTTTTGACCAGGGAGTCTTACTCAGCCCTACCTGAAAATTTCATTTCATTTATTTATTTTCTATCTCGCCTTTATTATTTTTATAAATAAGGCAGTGAACATACCTGATACTCCTTCCTCCTCCTATTTTCCCCACCACAACAACCCTGTGAGGTGGGTTGGGCTGAGACAGGGACTGGCCCGAGGTCACCCAGCCAGCTTTCATGTCTAAGGCGGGATATTGGGTTCTTAGCTCACAAAACAGGTGAGTAAATATTCTTGAATTATTGTCCCTTAAATACTTTTACCGAGTGATTTGTGCTGCCCCGGCCCGCCAAACCTGACGACCAACCGCCCTTCTGCCATTTTACAACCTCTCTGTGCAAAAATTGCCTCCGCAGGTAGCAGGACCTCATTGTCCTGGTTGGATGCTCAATACAGTCTGACCTGGTTAGGGGATGGAAAGGAGACCACCAGGCTATGCCAGGGCAGAGGGCCAAAATGGGAACTCTCAGATGAGGGCCAGTTTTATTCTATAGGCAAAAAAAAAATCATGGTTGTGTCTGTGAAATTGCTGGAGTTGAACGTTGTCATTTGACAACCTGAAGTCCCAAACTGTTAGTTCTTTTTCTTTTCTGCCTTTGAGAAATGCCTCGAAATGCATATTAAACCCCTTCCCCCCTAGAGGGCGCTCCAGACAATGCCGATGGAATGCCGGCAAGGTGGCCCAGAATTCTATCCCTACAGGTCAGCTGACTGAGGACAGCCAATCCGGTGTCGCCGCCTGCCATAAATTTTCAGGCTTCGGTCCGCCCACATCTCTGTCTCTGCAGGTTGCCGGGACGGTCGGGTCTGTGCTCGTTTCTACTCAATTTTAGCTGCTGCAATGCAAACCCCAACGTGCCTTGTGCTTTTGGCTGCTGAGGCCCGCCCGGTTCGTGGGGAACAGAGGCTGGTGCCTTGGGGGCGGGGCCTGTTGGACATGGGGGCGGGGCTGTGTGCAGATGCCCCAGCAGCTGGTTTCAACTTGATGCTCAGGGACCACTTTATATTCAACGCACCCAATTGACAATTGTTGCATTTGCATATTGCAACGGGAGGCGCCCCATGTGGATTTGGGGGGGCACTGGAGGCCATGGGCTGACCCAAGAGATCTTCAGAAGATGAAGGAGATCAGGGAGCCAATTCCAAATTACAGAAACCAGGTTTAAATCTAGCTTCATCCTGGGCAATGAAAGGCCAGGTGCCTTTCCTGGTTACCTTCCGGCCTGGCTTGCTAACATGCTGGCCCGCCCCTGAACAGCCTCCCTTTTCAGCCAGATTGCTCCTTCCTGGCTTAACAACGCACTGCGGAGGAGGACGGCCAGACCCCGCCGAAAGGGGTTTTATGGTTTTGCCTGCAAGCTGCTGACGTCTGCTGCCACGGGACGCCGCCTTTCTTTTCCCTGGCCCCCTCCCCAACGTGGCTGGTTGCCCAGGGTCTCCGTGGCCGCCCACCCGCCCGCTGCAACCAGCCAGCCTCCGTGAGAAATGGGCGAACGACCCGCCTTTCGGGAAACACTCCGCAATTTTTCCAGCAAGGGGAGAATCGAGATGACCGTCACCGTGAAAACGATGTAGCCCTGCCTGTCTGAAATGAGGTGAATCCTGGTTTCCAACCCCTGGCTGGCTTTCTGGCCTGGTTCGCCCGTGCTAAACTGTAACCTGATGCGGTTAGGTTGGCTCCACGGGTGACGTTATAGTGGTTTGCATCTCCCATGTTGGCTGAACCCAGAGAGTTGCAGTTTATCTGACAAACAAGGTTGGGGGAACGTAGGGATCGATGGGTGTTGAGCTGTTGCGGTTTGTTCTTGGTATAGGGGAGGGTAGCACTCTGTCCATGTTCAGAAGTCTTGATGCTAGTTTTTTAAATGGGATGCTTTGATTTTCTGCAAATCTTATGGATTCCAGCCACCCAACGCAAGTTCCACCTGCCCGCTTTACAGTGCCAGGAAGATATGCAACCGGTAAAAAAACTGGGTTAATTTTGAGCAGACTACACCAAAGCTGGGGGCCTCTACTTCTCAAGGCCTCCCCCCCCCCCCAGTTACAGGCTGAACCGTAACAGGTGGAGCTTTGCAGGCTGCCGTCCTAGTGAAATTCTGCCTGGCCCTGGTTAGCATCACCAGCCTGGCACTGGAGCCTGGCCGGTTGGTTTTCTGCCTGTCTCCCCCACCCACCCACCCCCATTGCAAGGGCCGGTTGCAATTTGCAGCTTTCCCCGTCTCTCCTTGGTGGCGAATGAGAAATGACCTCAATAAAAGCTAATTGACGGCGGGGCCTAGCAAATCGAATTGCTCGCCCCCCGAGCGGGGAGAGCGCTCTTCCACCCTGCCAGCCTGTAGCTGCCCAAATTGAATCTATTAAAGGTAAATTACGCCATGAAGCTCCCTTGCTTTCTCCCTTGGGGAGAAAGGGGTTTCCACTTAATGCCGCCCCAGGGAGACGCCTGGACCAGAATCTGCAAATGAGATGGGAAGACAGGCAGCCGGCGTGTGTGTGTGTGTGAAAATGGACAAAGCCAGCTCAGCGGGGTGGCCTCCGAGCATCTGGTCCCTGGGATGAGATTTTGGGGTGCAAGGCAAACCCCCAAAACGCCAGCAGGACCAACCAGGTTTTGGCAACGCTCAGAATTAAGCGGCCCGTCTTGATTCCAAGCCTCGAGGCTTGGACTTCCTTGGTGGTGCAAGAAAAGGAGGGGTGCCAAGGCAGATTGGGTCTTTGCCTCTCGCCAGGGCTTGGGGTAGACTGCCTCCGAAGGGGGAGGTTCCCCTGAGCCGCAAAGTGTGGGCGGGGGGGGAGGGAAGAGGGAATGCGGTGATAGTTGTGATCCTGCAACATCCGGACTTGATCCAAGGAAACGTCTCTTGGGTCCGATTCCAGGCGTTGTGGCAAGCTTTAAGATCACATCGGGCTGGGTCTAACCCTGTTTAGTCCATATACTTGATGGTGGGGGGGGGGCATCCGTAAAAAGGACAACCCTCTGCTGTTGCACGTGGGCGGGGTTTGCCCACCGGGGTAGACTGCCTTGGGAGAGGGAGGTTCTGCTGAGTTGTCAAGAACCCCCGGCAACGGCTGCCCCCTCCACGTGGGCACTGATGCTGACAAAGGTCCTGTTTTGGGCGTCCACCAGGCTGCTGGGCAAGGGCGTTTAACAATCCTCGGTGTCTGCATTGATGAACGATGCCGGCTCTTCCCTCCGCGCCTAACAATGTCATTTATCTCCCTTCGTTTTCTCTGACCGCCCGGAGTCTCTGACATTTGTACTGCATCAGGCCTAGCTGCATCTTTCTAAATCTGGCTGCATTTGGTTTGCCTCCTTGTCCGCGCCACGTGCCACGCCGGGGCTAGCTGCTTCTTGCCCAAAGGGGTGGTGTGACCAGGCCCGACATTTCTCCCTGCGGCTTCTGATTTCTCTGGAACCGGTTGCCGTAAAAAAAAAAGTCTGGCTTTTTTAAATAGGTGGCCTTAAAAAGCATACGCTGTTCAGCTTTCCACTTCTAGCTCAGGTAGCCTGCTCCTGACCCATGCTGCTTTGTCAAAATGTCTGCTTACCACCTCCGGGGGAAATTGAATTTTCCCGTAGTAATTCCCACCTTTGCTGGGCCATGATGCCGGAGCAGGGAACCTTCAGCTGCCGGACCCGCCTCTGTTTCCCCCGAAGGCCGGCTATCGCTATTGATTTTTAAATTTTATTTTTGCTTTGGCTTCTCGGCCAAGCTGGGTTCTCAGAGCCACTTATAACAATTAAAATCCAAGGCAGAGATATTGGCAACTCCGGGGACGAGACAGAGCTGGAAAGAGAAAGGGGGGGGGGGGGATGCAAAACTCACAACCTGCCAAAGCGTGCCTTCCAGGTCGATTTCTAGAAACTCAGGGACGTGATCGGAAGGTTAGCAACGAGAAACCGAAACGCACCAGCCTGCCCTTGCGTGCATCCCGAAGTGCCTTTTAGGTCAAGAAGGAGGAAATGGCTTCTAACGCCTGGTTTACATGCAGAAATAATAAAAGTAGTAATGATAATTTATTAAACGTGTAGACCGCCCGACTGTCAGCAACTCTGGGCAGCTCACCGCAATCAAACAAATGACAACAAAATCAATCAAAGATGGCACGTGCGATGAAGCAAGGGGTCTGGAGAGTTGGCTGCAAGAGAGGTTTAATCCTAAAGAAGGAAGAATTGGGATTTTGAAGGAATGAACTTGGGGGGGGGGGGGGGGCAAAGTGTCTACTTTTTACCAGGGGCGCGGTGGCTCAGCGGGTAAGACGCCAGGCTTGTCGATCGGAAGATCGCAAGTTCGGATCCCTAGCCCTGCGTGCGTCTACTTTTTACCTATCTGTGAAATGGGCTTCCGTGAGCGTCAAGCACCAAACGGGTGGATTTGTGGACAACTCTCTTGATCAATGAGTTGTCATTTCCAGCGCCGGCTCCCCCCCCCCCCCCCTGTGAAAAGGGACTGGCTTGGTCTCTTTTTTTAAGCCATGTGCACCGATGCACATGAAGACACTGCTGGGATTCCTAACCGCCTCTCTGACTCGTCTCTTTGGCCGAGGGACTTGGCTATTGAGTCTGCATCGGGCCACAGAGGTCAGAGCATAATTTCCACCAGGTCCCTGAGTTTCTTGGACACTAAGTCGAGTTCTGGACGTCGCGGTGGCTCCGATGGCCGTGGGGCTCAGCCGTCCAACTACAAACAAATATTGGTTTCTCGGCAAGCTCCCTCTAAAATGGCTTCCTTGTCTCTCGTATCGTGCTATAATCCAAGATTGGACCTCACCTGAAACAGATGAGGATGAGATCCAGGGCAGAGAAAAGTGGAGCTTACGGAACTCTCTGCCACAAGGTGACGGGGTCAGGGTAATTTTAAGGAGAAGCCAAGGACTCAACCTTTGGCCCTGACGTGTGTCTCTGAGTACCGGCTGTTGGGTGACTGAGATTGCAAAGGTGACCAATAGGAATCTAGCAAGGATCTGTTTTCAGTTCTGATAAAACTGCAGGCAGGATTGCTTGGGGCAAAGCCCAGAGTGAGGAAAAAGCAGATTAAATCTTCACCACCAGGCTTTGATCTCAGGCCAGCCAAGGAAAATACTCCTCTCTGAGCCCTTTCCTTATCTTTATTAGCCCTAAACTTAATCTTTTCTTGGCTGGGGCAAGCTGCAGAAGTTGAGGACTCCCCATCCTATCAGTCCTGCTGAACTGCAGCAAGGAATTGTGGGAACCTTGGTCCGAAACATCTGGAGGGGACCAGGGCGTTCCCCCAGGATGCCGGCTCGGGGCTGCTTCTGCAAAAAATGGTGTCCTGGGTTCGTACCTCTGGACTATTCTCCACCGAGGTAGACAAACTTCAATTTAGACGTGGTTTTGGAGCAGGGCCAGAGGTAGCGTGGATTTGTTCGTGGGAAAAGAGCGTGCCCTTGCAGCGTGCCCGTGTTTTCTTTCGGCCCCGCACACGGCAGACCACGCACGGCCTGCCGGAGTTGGGCGCGGCATCCGCTCAGCCCGCGTCGACCCAAACTCGGCACAACGCACCGCAGGGCCACCGCTATGCCCACGCCGGTGAGACTGATGGCTTCTGATTGCTGACTCGGCCAGCTGCGGCGGACGGCGGAGACGGTGGTGCCAAACGGCTTGCTTCCCCGTCACGTTTTTCCTGTCTGCCTCCCCATCTTCCCCAGCCTGTCTCCCCTCTGCGAGCTAAGCCTGATAGACAGTAATCTTTTCCAGCCGGTTGGAAGGGGTAGTCTGTCCACCCTGTCTTTATCTCCTGCTTCTGCCACTCGCATGCTAAACCCCTTTTTCATTGCCCCCAAGAGGAAGACAAAACTTGCCGCAGCACTTAAGCCCAGCTTTATTGCATCCTGTGTGTGCGTGTGTACGGGTGCACTTTCCTCAACAAAAAGTTTTCTTTGCAGGGGGAAAAGTCTTCTGGGTAGGAATGCCCAGCTTCCCCCCACTTCCCCCCCCAACGTATATTCGCTGTTTGCTTTTCCAACCAACGGTCGGTCGGTCCTCCAATCTCACAAAACGGTTGTTGGCGACTTTGTTAAATTTTGACCTCCGCCCATTTTGGCCGCTGTCCCTTTTCCGGGTTAAACAACGTGGCATCGGATTTGAAAGGGAGTAAGTCAGAGTAAGCAAAATAAATCCACGCCAAGAGAGGAATGGAAAGGAAGTTTGGAAAAGGGGTTTATACCAATGTTTTATCTCTTCTGTTTTTTTAAAAAAAATTATCCCGCCTTTATTATTTTTTTAAATAACTCAAGGTGGGTAAGATACCTAATACTCCTTCCTCCTCCTATTTTCCCCACAACAACCACCCTGTGAGGTGAGTTGGGCTGAGAGAGAGTGATAGGCAAACTTGCTAGATCCTCTCTAGGTTGAGATTGTAGCTTGCATAGATCCTGTGAGTAAAACGGGGTTTGGATTGTGCTTGTGGCATAAAATGTGCCCAGACTGACCAGTTACGTTGGGATCTGTTCCTAAATTTCTTGCAAGCCCCCAGAAGAAAAAAAATCTCTGAAGTTTATCCTTGTATGTCTAGTTTTATGGTTAGCTTATGGAACTCACTTTCACAAGATGCAGGGATGGTGCAAGGCTGAGATCAGATGCTTCTGTTGGATTTGCATGTCGAATCATCTGCATATGATGCGAATCATCTGCATATCATGCAAATGATCTACATATCCTACTAAGCTACACAGATGGCTGAACCGGAGGGCTAGAGTTGGTCATGGCTGCCAGGGGAAGCCCCCCCCCCCTGCCAAGCTTGAGGATTCCGACTCTGAACCCTGAATATCAGCTTTGTTGGCTGGAGCTGATGGGGTTTGGCGGCCTGGAGGTTGAGGCCGTGATGCATACAGCAAATGTCGGTGGAAATTGGTTGCAAATGGACCAATTTAACCCAGCTAACTTTTGCAAGACAGTTTTCCTTTCTTCCCTCCCTCCCCCCCTCCCCTGGTTTCCTTCCTTCCTTCCTTGTTCTTTTTCCTTCCTTCCCTCCCTTTTCCTTCCTCCTTGTTATTTTTTCCTTCCTTCCTTCCTTCTTCCCTCTGTTTTCCTTCCTGCCTCCCGTTTTCCTTCCTTCTCTTGTTCTTCGTTCCTCTTGCTCTTTTTTCCTCCCTCCTTCCGATTCTCTTTTTTCCCCACTCTGCCTGTTCCTTTCCGCCTCTTTCAATTTCCCTTTCCTTTCCTTTTTCTTCTTCTTTTCTTTCTGTCTCTTTCTTTCACTTTCACTCTCCCTCCCTCGCCACCTCCTCCCACACACATACGCCCAGTTTAAAAATGGCATCTCTGATCCTGCCCCGGAATGGAGTGGCTGGAGTTTTCCCATCTGTAAACATGCACCAACAGAACTGCAAATTGGTTGTCAAGGGAACTTATTAAAGCCAGGAAATACCTGTTTGAAATGTGACTGCAGGCCCTGGTTTGTTTGTAGAACTTGGCTGTATCCGCCCTGCTCTCGCTTGGACCGAGATGCCTTGATTTCTGCTGCTGATGGGAATCAGTTCACCTAATTTCTCCCCCCCCCCATCAGCTAATTTTGCAGCCTTTATGAGGCTTAGAATCTTGCACCTGCCCACCTGTGCTTCCTTCATGTGCAAGACCAGAACATAGGATAATTCACTAACCAGGTTTAAATAAATACAGCCACAGCTGTTCTGGGTTACTTCCACCAACTCACAAGGCGAGCTGTGGCACAGAGTCCCTGCATCTTAGTCCCCAGATTGATAACATCGGAAGAAACCCTTCTGAGTTTATTGGGGCTTGTTCCCCAGGAACTGGGTCTAATCAGTTTATCTGGTTTATGCAGCAACCTTTGCTTAGGGGGAAAAGAAATCTTGGTATGTTGGAATAGAATTGCAATGTTTTCCATCCACTGTTCTGAAGGAGACCTGGTTTTGTCCTGCAAATGCATTCGTCTTCCAGGTGAGTTTCCTAATTCCTCTCCGGTTTTGAATCCCCAGGAGCCCAGCCTTGTTGCCAGTGGGAAACTGGTTCACCTTTTTGATCACCCAGCATTGGTGCAAAGTGGAAAAGAAGGACGGCCTGGAGGAAGGAAGAACCATTTTCAAAGGACTTCAGCTGGGGGCAGGCCATTAGAAGCGGGCAGAAAATGAGGAGGTAAGTTAAAAAAAAAATATCAACAAGTGAGGGAGATGTTTGCAAAGGAATAGGATGGAAATTGGTTGGAAGACATCTTAACCTTTGGAGAAGCATTGTGGAATTCAAGCAGATGAACTCAGGATTGCGCCTGTGCGCAGATGCAAGGTGGGAACCCCGGCAAAAAATTGCAGGGTGGTGCTCTTTCCTTCCGGACAAGTGGCCACCTAGCGTCTTTGCTGGGAGATTCCGTTCCATTCTCTTTTTTTTTCCAGAAAGTCAATCAGCCAACATTCCTTTTTAGTGTATGTGTATTTTTATTTTGTCAGAAGCTGCTTGATCAGGAAATGTTAGGGCCAAGGAGGAGTTATTTTCCCCCAAACGTATCCCACCTAAAATTTCAGCAATACGAAGAAAAAGGAAGGTGGAGCGCAACCACAGAGTTAATATGATTTAGATAAGGAGTTTCATTGTATAGGTAGTCCTCACTTAACGACCACAATTGGGACCGGAATTTCAGTTGCTAAGCGAAGCGGTCATTAAGCGAATCCAACCCGATTTTACGACCTTTTTTGCGGCGGTCATTAAGCAAATCACCACAGGCGTTAAGCGAGCCATGTGGTTGTTAAGCCAATCTCGCGGTTCCCCATTGATATTGCTTGCCAGAAGCCGGCCGGGAAGGTCAAAAATGACGATCACGTGACCATGGGATGCTGCAATGGTCATAAATGCAAACTGGTTGCCAAGTGCCCAAATCGTGATCCCGTGACTGCAAGGACGCTGCAACGGTCATAAGTGTGAGGACCGGTCATAAGTTGTTTTTTCCAGCACCGTTGTAAGTCCGAACCATCACTAAACAAATGGTTGTTAAGTGAGGACTACCTGTATTATTCTTTTGCCCTGCTTACCACAACCCTGCAGAGTTGAGCTGTATTATTATTCTTCCCGTAATGCAGGTAGTTACTGAGACTGAGGGCAAAACTTCATGTTTTTCTACCACCATCTGGAAATCCAGCGTAATAGGAAGAGTCTGAGGATTTCTGGCGGGGAGTTCATTATATTACATTACATAATTACATTTCCCCCGTGCTAATGTCTTTTTTCCCCTTCCTGTAAAAACGCTATTTAAACAAAACCAAAAAAAAAACTTGGCTCCTTCTCAGGGAATTCGAGCTGATTCAGGGGGAAAAAATTAAAAGGCCTCATTTCATTTTGAAAAAGCGCGCGGGGCTTGTAAAGAAAGAATTGGGAGTGTTTGCAATTATTGGGAAAGATTTGTGGGGGAGAAGGAGAGAGTTTTTGACATCCGTGCTTCTCAAATTATCTGGGCTAAAGGACCGGGTTTTTTCTTTCTTTTAATTTTCAATCCGTCATGGATGGATACTTTTGTAAAATACAATAACAATGACTGATTATAAAAATGCAATGGAAAGCAAACACACACACACACACACACACACACCAAGGCATACATAAGACAAGCCCACATTTCTTCCTATTAGATTTAACAGACGTAAAATCACACCGCAATGATGTCAAAATTACTATTAAAGTTTCTAAAGGCTTGAATTCTTTGAATACTCTTGAATTCTTTACTTATCTTGGTGCCAGCTGGTCATAAGCCCTTTGCAGACCAACCCTTTCTAGCCACGTTCCTTCCTTTCTTTTGCTCCGGGATAAATTTAATTTAATTGGTCAGGTTTTAGCCAAGCCACAATGCCAACAAATCTCCGCAAATGTTGGGAGGGTTTGTGGATAAATATAGGAGGTGAAGATCTTAAGATCTTTGAAAGCAACCAAAACCCACCTTTTAACCCAGCTGCTGGGTTCAAAGATTTTTTTCCCCCCCTTGGAGATGCTGAAAAGGACTGACCTTTTTGGATGATAATCTGACTTTCTAATCAGGTGTTTTGGAGTCAGCAATCCAGCCTCCAGGCCAGAGGTAATGAGGGCTCAGAAGTTTTAAAACAAGAATAAAACTTTGTCAAGAGAGTGTTAATAACCCTGTATTGTGTTTCTGGAGGAACAAATGGTTGGCCCTCTCTCTTTAAATGTTGGGAATGGCTGAGAGGAGGGGGGAAAGGCCGGCTATCTGCCTGGCCTCACAAATATTTTAGTCTAAGGAAATAAGAGAGATTGGGAAAGGTCCCTGGATTGCTCTTCTAAAGCCAATGTTCAAGTAATTGAAATTAAATCTAACATTAAACCAAGAAGAAGCTTCTCCCCCAATTAAGGCTGATTCCTCGGATCCCGCTCGCGGTTTGCCTTGGCTTAAATCCACTTGCTTTCTGCTTTGCCTGCATGGTCCCCCCTTGATGGAGACCTTGATCCTGCGCCCACGGAATCTGCTCGCACAACAACCTGTGTGTTTCCCCACCTGAGCAACTCTGGATCTGAATTTCCAGAATTCCCTGCAACGGGCTTGCTGGTTGGGGCAGGCTGGGAGTTGAAGGCTGTCTACCTAGAAGGCGACCTTCCCCTCCCAGAATTCTTAGCGATAGCCCGGCTCGCTGGGGTATTCTGGGGAATGATCCCCTGTAGCCGAGAGTTGTCTCGTTGACTCCCCAATGTGTCGGACTGCGACTCCCATCGTCCCTGGCTGCCGCTGGGGGGTGCGGATGAGCGAAGATGTAATCCAGACTATTAGAGGGTAGCTGTAACTCTGAATATTGGGAGGGAAAGCTTGAAGGCATAACCTTTTCTTGGCTACACTGGCTGGGGCGGATGGGAGTTGTAGTCCAGCTCTATCCAGCCCCGGTCAGCATTTTTGGCTGGTGGCTGCTGCATCAAAACCACCTCACTAATCTCAGCAGTAGGGGCTGTTAAATAACTTTCAAAAAATAATTGCAAGCATTTGGGGCATAACTCCTCCCCGCTGCGTGCCATTTGCAATTCTCCGCCACCTTTTCTGCCCCCCCCCCATTGCACCAGCCCTACAAGTGGAAAGCCAGACGCTGGAGCAGCAAGAACAAAGATCGATGGTGTGAATAATTTAGAGGGGAGCCATTTGGGGGGGGGGGGCGTGGGGGATGGACACACCACAATGACAGATTCACAGCCCCCATAGGGTCCAGGTCAGCAATGCATTTATGGATCTCTCCCCCCCCCCGCCCCATAAATGCTGACATGCTAAAATTCCAGCCATCCCCAGCTTGAGTCAACCCAGACCCCCTATTTAAAAAGATTTGTGGGTGGGGGGGTCTTCGCAGCATCCCCACCTTGCCCTGTGCGGTCCTTCCAGGTGATATGCTGGGAGGAAGGGGGAACCTAATTTCTAAATAAAGGAAACCCAATTTTTGGCCTCCAGAATCCCCATTTTGCTGGCAAGAAACCACAGAGAAGAGGCTTTCCCAGTTGCAAAGCAGGAATGCCTCTTCCGAGCGATGCATGCTGTTTCATTTTTCAGTCGCTGAAATCCGAAATAGGTCCTTTTTCTGCCAGAGGCAGCGTCCCCATATGTGTAATTTGTGGTGGGGGTGTCACCAAATAGGGAGAAGGGGTAGAAATTTTCCTTTTTTCCCCTTTTTATCCCCCTGATTTTTTTTTCCTTCTCCTCCTCCCATTTTTTCTTTAATGCTTCGTTTTCCCTCGCGTTCCTCTTTCTAACGTTTGGTGCAGCGATGAAAGAGCTGGGAACGGCATCTGTGCAGGATTCTAATCTTAGTTCGTCTTAGCCCAATTTTGTGGCTTTGCAACAGAGATCGGGGAAATTTGGGGGGGAGGGATTTTCCGATGCCAGTTTGCTGATTCATCTCCGTATCCAAACTCGCTCAATTGTTTGAGCGGTGATCCGGAGCTGGGAGAGTTTTGCAAATCTCTGCTTCTTCATTTTTTAGGAGAATCACTCGGAAATCAAACATTCCAGAAGTTCAAAAGTGCCACATTTGACGGAAGTGGGAAATTCTTCACGGGCAAATTTGACCCGAGGAAATTTTAACCCTGGAAAACTTTCGGACTTACATCAGATCAGGCCAAGCCCAGCCACACGGTAGGTGTAGAGTTCAGCAGATTGTACAAAACTAGAATTTCTGCTAATTTAGAATCGTAAAGTCTTGTTGATACAGAGATGGGAGCCTGGAGCTGCCCTGCAAAAATGTTCTCTAGGACTCCCGTCTCGGTGGTTGGAGGTTCCCTGTGTAAGATGGGGGTACGGAGTGGGAACCGAAGGGTTAAATTCTGCCCCCTTTCCACTCTGAGCCCTCTGAGATTTTTTAAAGGCTTCTTTCTTCCTTCCTTTAATAAGAGTTTCCAAAAAGAAATTCCTCAAATGGGAGGTCTGGTTTGCAAAGAATGAGCGAACACAAATAGGGTGCCTGTTCCCCGTTTAATTGATGCAATTAATTAATGCAATTAATGTGAACACTGGCTTTTGGTTAGCATGATGGAGGCACAGCCCAATTCATTGCATCCTGCGAATGTCTCATCCTCCCTTTCTCGCTGGGCTGAAAAAGCAGCTGGGCCTTGCCAGTCATCGATCTCAAAAGCAAGGCAGAGGTCTCAGATGCAGGTGACTCTCCCTGCTCCGAACCATCTTATTTAAGATTCATTTAAAGAATAATAAATCAGCTGCCGGAGTCAGCGCCAGGCTGATCAAAATGCTGTTTTGTACATTAACATAGCAAATGAATTGACCCCAAACGTTGTTGCAGTCCTGATTTATAAAGCTCGGCTGTGCTGGGGAACAAACAGCCACTGGAGTTGCGATAGACCGTTGGTGTTACCGCTTAGGTAAAACAAAGTTGACACCTCCCCCAGTTGAGCTCCAAGTCCAGGTGGTTGTTGGGCAGAGAGGCAGAAGTGGTGTGGTGATGGTTTTTTCAGTCCCCCCCTCCGGGGGATCACCTTGTGGTCTCCCATCCCACAGGCCCCGCCCTGCTGCTTCTTTTGGACTCCTCCCCCATCCCTCCCAATCGCTGCTGCCTCTTAGCTCTTTCCAGCTTTGTGATCCTTAATATCTCTGAAGGATTTTCCTTTAATTTGTTGGATTTGTCAGCCCAATTAAAGCCACTCGGAGGCGTGCAGTATTAAAACCGATCAAAACAACAATTAACCAAAAAAAAAAAAAAAAGATGCCATGTTGTATTCTCCAGTTCTGCCTGGGTGGGAACAGCGCTGCATGTACATCCGATAAAGAAATATATAAAGCGTATATGCAAAAGGGGAATTGATGCCGATAAAATACAGGGGCGCCTCATTTGGTCGCTCTGGTCTGAAAATGAAGCCCTTGACTTGCTGTCCGCCTGCAGCGAAAGGCAGAGGAGCAGAGGTTGGTTGTCAATGTTGGCAACCTCGCACCGTCTCACTCGGGACTTGGAAAGCTGGCCGTGGGCTGAGAGGTTGCTATCTTAGCCGAGCTTCCAAGTCAAATGACGCGGCACAAAAGGAAAAACGGAAGGGGAAGGGTAAAAAGGTAAAGGTTCCCCCCGCACATTTGTGCAGTCGTGTCCGACTCTAGGGGCCGGTGCTCATCTCCGTTTGTTAGCCGAAGAGCCAGCGTTGTCCGAAGACGCTTCCGCGGTCATGTGGCCGGCATGATGCACGCGGAACGCTGTTACTTTCCCACCAAAGTGGGTCGGCTATTAATCCACTTGCATTTGCATGCTTTCGAATTGCTAGGTTGGCAAGAGCTGGGGCTGGTGCGCGAGATCACTCCGTCACGCGGGGCTGGGGATTCGAACCTCCGAACTTGCGGTCTTCCGATCGACAAGCCTGGCGTCTTACCCGCTGAGAGGAGGGGAAAAAAAGTAAAGAAAGATTTCAGCGCTATCCTATCAGAGAATTAGTAAATCGTAGAATAATCGAGCAGAGCGGGCTTTTATTTCTTTGTCACAAAGGGACCGCAGGCAGATGTTTCCTTTGCAATACGACCTATCTTGTTCTAGGGTATGCTGTTAAGTTTTCGGAGAAGGAGGCGGGAGGTTTCATCTGATTCCCAAAGGGTCCCCAGCACAAAAAAAAAGACCTCTGAGATTTTCGGAACAAGAACAGAAATGATAGCATCATAGAATGGAGGGGTTGAAAGGGAGCTGGGAGGTCATCTAGTCGTACCCCAACAAACAACCGTCCCTTTGTGTTGAAGCACCTCCAGGAAGGAGGGTTCACCCCCTCCCGAACAAGCCTGTTTTCTTACCTAGGACATGTCTCCGGTCCCCACCCGAAATCTACGAGCGTCTTGTCCTTTCAAGCCCATTTTCCCCCCTTGCCCCGTGTTCAGGGACAGCTTTGGACAATTCTGCCCCCGTCTCCCTGCCGTCTTCTCAACCCCCAAAACACAACAGTTCTGCAAACGTTTTTCTTCCGGCCCCCTATCTCCACTGCCTCCCTATAACGCGGCACCCAGAACAGGATGCCACGTTCTAAGGTGGGGTCCGTCCAGTGCCGGATAGAGAGGGTTCTCCTGATCCCAAACCGAGGGAGGAATCCGACCCTAAGCGAAGCGAGCCACTTGCTACCCAGCTGGGGAATCCTTCAAGGGGGCACAGCTGCCGGGCAGAATTTGAAGATAGACTGCCCCTGTCCCTGGAGGCTCCTTGTCGCTCCTCCCATCTCCGCCCTTGATTCGCAGCGTCCCACCTCGTCCTCCATCCCGTGCCGCTGTCGTCAGCAAGGACGGCTTTGTGCGCGGAGCGCAGCCCTGAACCCATCGGGGCCGTATTTCAGCATTACGGTAGAGCGCGCGCCCCTTGGTTCATCTCCTCCTCTCTCGGCCCCCTCTTCTTTCCCCCCCAGCCCCAGTTATTTATTGCCTCATTTTCTCCTTGGCGCCACTGGCTGCCAAGGGAAGGAACCAGTCCCCCCCCCTTCCCCGCCCGACGGTTGCTAAAATTGCTAGATGGCAGAGGAGTGGGGGGAGCCCAAGGTGTTGGAGGGAGAACGTGGCACGAGAAAAGAGGTAGCGCAGACAATTATTTTTTAGAAGAAGACAGCCGGGCGCGTGCAAGGAAGACATGTTTTTATGCACGGATGTGGGGGACGGAGCCTGATGATGGAGCTTCCCCTTGGCTGGAAGAATCAGAGGGGTGTTTTTTTGGGTGGGGGGACACAAGAGAAAAAGCTTTTAATCCTGATTGCTGCTGGATGCAAAGGACCCCAGGCCTTCTCCATCTTCCTTTTCTTCTCCTTTGTCCGATGTTTTTGCACAACATTCTGAAGCAGAGCCAGGAAGACTAATCGAGCTCCGGTCCGTTTGCACCCCGCGCAATGCTGGATTAGTTTTAACTGATGTTGTTACCCAGTTGGGTAATGAAACGTCTGCAAGCAAAGCACCAAGCTCAGAGAGCACCAAGGACTCCATAGTTTTAACTATGCTGTACAGGTAGTCCTCGCTTAACAACCATTCGTTTAGTGACTGTTCAGACTTAGGATGGTGCTGAAAAACCCGACTTACGACCGGTCCTCACACTTAACCACAGTTGCAGCATCCCCGCAGTCACGTGATCACGATTTGGGCGCTTGGCAACCAGTTCGCATGTATGACCATCGCAGCGTCCCGTGGTCACGTGGTCGCCATTTCGACCTTCTCAGCCAGCTTCTGGCAAGCAAAATCAATGGGGAACCGAGTGATTCAGTTAACAACCACGTGGTTTGCTTGATGCCTGTGGTGATTTGCTTAATGACCACTGCAAAAAAGGTTGTAAAATCGGGTCGAATTCGCTTAATGACTGCTTTGCTTAGCAACCAAAATTCCAGTCCCAATTGTGGTCATTAAACGAGGACTACCTGTAGTTTATTTAGAGGTGAGTTTTCCTTTAGGGAGCTTAGCGGACCATGCCAAAAAGATGTCACGCTTTCCTCAAACTCCTCAGATTCAGTGACGCCTAGATGTGTAGATGTTGGTAGCTCTTCATCACAATCCTGGATTTTTCTCTGCCACCTTGCTTTTTTTTTTTTTAATTTATAAATTTCCTGTCATTTAAAAAAAATATGGTACAGTTAACAACCATCTGTAACCAGTCTATAGACCGATGTTGAACTCTTGTTCAAAACCACTGCGTGTTTAAGAGAGAAGCTATTGAAGCTAATTAAAAAAGGAACAAAATACAAAAGACGAATAAAAAAATGAAGGAATAGAACACAATGTTAAAAAGGGAAGCTACTGAAGCTAATTAAAAAGAAACAAAATACAAAAGAACGATAAAATGGTCAATTCACCCAAAAAGAAAAAATAATGAAATGTCAGCCTGTCTCCACTTTTTCTTCACTGTGCAAATTCTCAAGTTGGTGTGTGGAACCACAAATTAAACTTGGGACATAAGGAATCAGATTACCTTGTTCGACACGAAGCCCGTTCGGAAGCTGAGCATTGAGAAATGTCATTCAGCCACATCAGTTTCAGATCTTCCCGTAACTCGTCACCAATAAGCACCATTTGGACTATCCCATGTTAAACAAGACGAGGACTTTGTCCTTTGTTCCTCCTAAAACATTAGCACTTTGCAATATTTCCTGCACCAGCGCTGGTCCCCATTGGAGCATCAGGAGTGCCAAAAAGTATTACTTATACCTCCCTCTCTGTAATGGTGTGTGGGAAAGACCTTGGGAGAAGGGGCGAAGAGACGCTGCCTAGGAACGGTCAGATAAGAGGGATCATAGCCTGCAGCTGCATAATGGGCGGAAAAAGAGGCTCAGAAGGGACCCTCCCTAGTTTCTCGGGCTGTAAAGGAGACGGGGGGGGGGGGGAGATTTGTGCTTTCAGACTTGCAAGATTGATCTCAGCCTTCCCAGGTAGACCAGACAGGAAACACGACCAGATGAGCTAATTCTTCATTATTGGAAGGCTACATTAACAGATCTAGGGGCGTGGTGGCTCAGCGGGTAAGACGCCAGGCTTGTCGATCGGAAGATCGCAAGTTCGGAGGTTCGAATCCCTAGCCCCGCGTGACGGAGTGAGCTCTCACACTCGCCCCAGCTCTTGCCAACCTAGCAATTTGAAAGCATGCAAATGCAAGGAGATGAATAGGTACCACTTCGGTGGGGAGGTAACAGCGTTCCGCGCGCGTCATGCCGGCCACATGACCGCGGAAGCGTCTTCAGACAACGCTGGCTCTTCGGCTAAGAAACGGAGATGAGCGCCGGCCCCTAGAGTCGGACACGACTGCACAAATGTGCGGGGGGAACCTTTACCTTTATTACATTAACAGAATCTTGCAAGTCTGAAAGGGCCTTGCACAACGTGCCCACCTTGGTTAATTTGGGCCTTGATTTTTTTTTTTCAAGGCTTGGGTGTTTGGGGAACCCCAGTCCCTTCCCGGAAAAATAGATGATGCTGGCGGCTGAGATAGGCGCGCGCTGCCTTTCTGTTTCATTAATTAAAGGATTTTCAGAGCTAATAAATAACAATGTCCAGCAAGGAGGGGAGGGGCCCGGGGGAAGCATCGGTCAGCACGTTGGTGCCCGCGGGCTCCAGGTTGCCTGCTCCCCGGCGTGGAGCTTTTGAACGGAATAAAATCCTCATTTGTCCCAAGGTTAGTTTGCATCCCAACCACCTCCTGAGGGTTTTCCAACATCCTCCGAGAACGGAGGGAACGGGGGAACCTAGTTTGCAATCCCTTCTGCCTGGATTTGCTACCTCAGCAGCTCACAAGATTGCTGCTGGCTCGGAGGGCGTTTGCCGGTCTCGGCGCGTCGGCTGTCTCGCCAGCTCACTCCCTGCAGAGCCCGTGGTTTCACTGGCGTGGCTTCTCCATCTCTCTTCACACTTTGCTTGGCATCTCCTTGGATGCCTGTTCCTTGCTGCCTCGCTTGGCCTGCGATGGCGCAGCTGGGTTGCAACGGGTTAAGCCCGCACGTTGGGGACAGAGAAGGGATGGAGCATTGCTCAATTCTGCCCAGAACAGTAGGTAGAACCAACATCAATGCCTCGATGGGGGCATTGGCGATCCAACGCTTCTGGGAAAGATTTGAAGGATGCCTCGATTCGGATCCTTAATCCCCAGGGGAACTTTATTCTCTGTGCCCCGCTGACGGATCTTCGACCTAAGGGGCTCCCCGCTAATGGTTTTCCTCTGAGGGGCTCCAGGCTGTGAAAGTGACACCCTGACATATTTTAATCCCCCCCCCCCAACAATCCTGCATATGTGCTTCCTCGCCAGGTAACACCGCTCCAGAAAAAACAGAAAGGAAACTTTTGTGGTGGCTGAGTGGTGTATAGATTGTGTTGTGTTGCGTTGCATTGCACTGCAAGGACTCTTGCCCCCCCACAGAGGGTTGGGTCTGGCCAGCTGGGGCGGGAAGGTGTAAGGAAAGTAGAGAGAAACGCTGGTGGAATTGGAAATAACCGGACAGCATTCAAATGTAGATCCAAAGAATTCCCCTGCTATTGAAATCCAAAACAGAGGGGAGTCCCCAGCAGAAAGGATGCTAATCCTTTGCCCCCATCCAGAGCTGGTTTCCATAATCCCTTTTGAGTTGGGAGTCTGGAAGTTGGGGAGGGGGGAGGGAAGGCCCCTTAAGAATTCCCTAGCCCCTCTCTCTTCCAAAGACCCCCCCCCTCCGCCGCCTTCCTCTTATAGGCTCAACCAGCATGTGAATAATATAGAACAGTGTTTCTCAACCTTGGACGTGTGGACTTCCACTCCCAGAATTCCCCAGCCAGCAAGGGTGGCTGGGGAATTCTGGGAGTTGAAGTCCACACATCTTAATGATGCTCTTGAGGATACTTCAAGATGCCAGGCGCTCTGAGATGCCCTTTCTTGCCCGATTACCTTCCATCCTTCCAGCCCTGCTGAGAGACTTCCGCACCCCTCCCCTTAGTTTTTCCGTCTAGGGGGATGCAGGGAGAAGGCCGACAGATCTTAAAAGACGCTCGGCTTTGTTCATACCTTCCTTGTCCAGCGAATCCTTTTTGGATCTGTGAGCCTGGATGCTTGGAGAGAGAAGCCGGTTGCAGATAATGAAGGCTATTGTCACATTTTGGGTAAGGGCCGGGGGGGGGGGGGGGGGGGGGGAGGAAACCCATGTGGGGGGAAATGGGCTCTTGATGAGGTTGCCCTGGACCTCAGCAAAGATCCCATATGGTTCACCTGTGAATATGGCTAGAGATTGCCTTCCTCCCTCCCTCCCTCCCTCCCTCTCCCATCCATCCATCCATCCATCCATCCATCCCTCTCTCCTTCCTTCCACCCATCCCTCTCTCCTTCCTTTGTTCCTTCCACCCATCCCTTTCCTTCCTTCCTTCCTTCCTTCCTTCCTTCCTTCCTTCATCTCTCTCTCTATTCCTTCCTTCCTTCCTTCCTTCCTTCCTTCCTTCCTTCCTATCTCTCTCTCTATTCCTTCCTTCCTTCCTTCCTTCCTTCCTTCCTTCCTTCCTTCCTTCATCTCTCTCTATTCCTTCCTTCCTTCCTTCCTTCCTTCCTTCCTTCCTTCCTTCCTTCCTTCCTTCATCTCTCTCTCTATTCCTTCCTTCCTTCCTTCCTTCCTTCCTTCCTTCCTTCCTTCCTTCATCTCTCTCTCTATTCCTTCCTTCCTTCCTTCCTTCCTTCCTTCCTTCCTTCCTTCCTTCCTTCCTTCCTTCATCTCTCTCTCTATTCCTTCCTTCCTTCCTTCCTTCCTTCCTTCCTTCCTTCCTTCCTTCCTTATCTCTCTCTCTATTCCTTCCTTCCTTCCTTCCTTCCTTCCTTCCTTCCTTCCTTCCTTCATCTCTCTCTATTCCTTCCTTCCTTCCTTCCTTCCTTCCTTCCTTCCTTCCTTCCTTCCTTCATCTCTCTCTCTATTCCTTCCTTCCTTCCTTCCTTCCTTCCTTCCTTCCTTCCTTCCTTCCTTCCTTCCTTCCTTCCTCTCTATTCCTCCCTCCCTCCCTCCCTCCCTCCCTTCCTTCCTTCCTTCCTTCCTTCCTTCCTTCCTTCCTTCCCCATCCAGCACCAAGCAACCTGTGACTTACCTTCCTCCCCTCTCTCCTTCCTTCCATTTTGTGGAATTGTGGCGAGGCGAGGTTTGCCCAAGCAGAGTTCAGGCTTCAGGGAGAAGGGAAGGAGGTCAAAGTTGGCACTAAGGGCACACCTTGAACACCTCCGATTCGAGGCAGAGTCAAGGTGACACTTACAAACTTAAGAGCGGCTGCCACCATTAGGGGGCAGCAGAGAGAGGGGAAAGTGCTCCATCTTAGCTGCCCTCTAATGGCCCAGTAGGGTATTGGACTCCAGATCGTGGTTCAGGTTGGAGTCAGCAGAAAACCAGGCAGGTTTTACCAAGGGAGGGTGTTCAAATCAGAGATGGAAGCTGAGCTGGGAGGGTCTAGCTGTGGGGGCGGAGCCAAGTCAAAATTTGGGCACTCAGGGCAGAGCCATCGGATGCGCTTCTAGGGGAGGGTGGAGCCAATGAAAGGAGGGGGAATGGCAGTTGGCCTTCCTTGGGATCAGGACGTGAAGATCTCTTGAAGTAGCGTTTTGTTTTTGCTGTACCCGTTTTTGGAATCGGGACCAGGGAAAGCCCAGCCTGTTGGTAGCTGGGCTTCAGGTGCAAAGCTAACCCTAACCCTGGCGTAGCCATCCCGGGATCTCGGGGGGGAATCGGCGGAGCACGGCAGAGCGGTGTAGCGGCGAGACGTTGAACGAACCCGACGAACCAGAAGGGCCTCATTCAATTTTAACGAGTTAAAAAGGGAAACTGGAAATAGAACAATGGGGGGAACCATTGGGGGAACCTCGGGGAATTAAGGGGTAAATTATTTGATTGGATCTTCCGTTTCTGCTTGATGTCGTTGGAGGGTAGAAGAGAAAGCCTATCTTCTTTGCCGGGAGAAAGAGAATTCCTTTTCAGGGTCTGCTGATCCTGCGCTATAGCCATTTGGCATTGCTTCCTCGCCCGCTGGCCCCGTGCACATCTGAACGGAGTTTGGGGATCCTGAGAGGGTGGCCGGAATGTCAGTTTCTCTGCCGTTGGTTGAAATTAAAAGAAACTACCTTCGCTTTGATCTGGGGGCCCTGGTGCGCTTGTGACTATCTCGTAGGAGCAGGTAGACTCTGCACATGGACAGTGGGCCTCTGCCCTTCTCTCCCACCCTCGCCCGATTGTGTATTTTCGCCAACCAGGCTTTGAAAATAACTCCTCCTTGGCAGCTGAGTGTTCGGGGAACCCCAGCTGCCAACTAATTGGAAACGGAGCAAGTTTGGGGACCCATGTGAAAGACTTGGGGCTCTAGGTTCCGCCTGCCAGGATTAATCCCGCCACCTTCTGCCAGGGCAAAGAGATTTGGGCATTGCAGGTTCCTAGCCCGGTCCTGCTCCTGAATCTCCAGTTACAGGACAGCCTGTCCTGGGTTGATCAGCTTGTCCAGAGTCCGTTGGAAAGCAAGTGGCTGATCCGTGGCCTGCAGAAATATAGATATTTTTTGCAAATTATTTTCCAGGTGCCAAATAATCCCTATGCCTACAAGATGCCCCCGGTTCTGCCCAGGCCTCTTCTTCTGGTCTGCTGGCCTCCACGTAATTTGTGCCCCCCCCGCCGCTGCACCTTTCCCACCTCCTTCAGCTGGGATGAGTGTCGGGGCGGCCGGAGCCCTTACGGTGCCCAGCCGCCCTCGTGCCAAGGCCTCTGCGCCACCCCGGCGGTGCAGTGCCCCCTCCCGCCTGCGCCTTCTCACGCCCACTGTATGTTTATTTATTTAATGAATAATTGATCCCACTCCGCTTGACAATCTCCATTATCACGCCCCGCTCCCCTCTTCACCGTGGCTTGCTCCAGCTGCAGAGCTTCGCCCCCCCGCCCCTCCCACTCCCGAGCAATGATTTATTGAACACTGTCTATGCACTACACGAGGAACTGTCACAGGAAGCCATGGTTAAATATTAAGCAGATCGGGAGGAGGCAAATCACATACTACCATTCACCCCCGTTGCAAACATACACCCTATGGATCTACCTGTAGAGGAGAGATTTCATATCAGCAGATTTCCCCCCCCCTCTCTGCGTGCCCAGCTCGTGAGAAATTTGAGAAGAACGGGAGGGCAGGTGAATCGGCTGACATTGTAGTTGCTGACTAGTTGCCGTTAGATCGGCTCAGCCGGCGCTCGGTCTCCTGGGCCACCCCGCGAGGAGGAATGTGCCGATGAAGCATTTCTTCTGTTTTCACACTTCTCATCTTGATCTCTGCCACTCCTGGATGGGTTTGTAGCTCGGCTCCCCTTTTTACGTCATTAGAGCTGGAGGCTCACCCGGCAAAGGAAATGAGAAGGTTAGGGCTCAGGCACTTCCTTAATATCCCCATTTCACAGGCCAGGAAAACCGAGGCTGGGGAATCTTTCACAGAGGCGGAATTCGTTCAGGCCGGGCCTTCGACTTTCTTTAGACGGCGCGTCCTCAAGGGCTTCTGAATGGCGTTTGGTCGCCCGGCATCCGTCTCCCAATCCACAACAGGGGCTCTGGGGTGGCTCGCTTCCAACGCGAGCGTGGCATCAGTTGGCAGGCCATTTTTTCTCTCTCTCCCTGGCGTTCCCCCAGCTGCTAGCATGTGGGAAGGTAGCCGCCTGCCATCAGCTCAGGAAAATGAGTCAGAGCCGAAAAGCGACAAATAGCCACCCCCTCGCGCTCCACCGAGCCAGATCCGAGCGGCCACGGTTGATCCCGATGGGTCGGCAAAAGGGTGAGCTTGGAGGGGTCCAGGGCCTGGCAAAGGGAGAGTTTGGGGCTAACTGGCATGGGGGGGGGGGACATTCTTCACCCTGCTGTTGGGTTGGAACGGTGCAGATAAAATCTCAGCGACCTTAGATACGTGTCCTAGCGTCGCAAGCATGCAGTTGTCCACATTGTCTTTCTTCTGCAGGTGCCCCGTTGGGCCGTGGGTTCCCGGCCTGCGTGGCACCAACCGTAGCGCACGTGGCGGTGCGCATTGGGGGGGAGGTGCGTTTGCGTCTTCTCCATCCGCAAACGCGCACTCTGCAAGGGGAGTTATTTCTGTGCCACCAGGCGTGCAAGAGTGGGGTTTTCCCCCTCCTGCGCACGGGTGACAGCGAATGGCAGAAGGTGGTGACTGGCACGCTGTGACAGACAGAAAGACAGCACATTTCTCAGTTTCCTGCCACGAAACAACAGCCGGATAACCCGTTCCTTGCTCCGTCTTTCACCATTCCACACACACAACAGCGTGCGCGTACACACACACACACACCCTTTTTTGGCTGGCTGCCAAGAACTCATCTCTCACTGGCACTGCCCGTTCTCGCTTTCGGCACTGGCTGTGCTGTCAGCCCGCCATGGTTCCTGACGGCTGCGCTGTGGGCGGGAGACGGGGGGGCTGGTTTAGCAAGCAGCGGGACTCAATCTTGTCACTGGGGGAAAGCCAACTGGAGGATGCCAAGCCAGTGCTGCTGGAATGGTCTCCGTCACATGGCTTTGGCAAACTCGGCAGCCCCACAAACAAATGGGACGGCGGGCGATCGGCGCTGCACGTCCGTTCTGTGGACGCCCTTGAGAGGAACAAGCGTAGCGTTCTCCAGCGAACCCCCTTACCCGCGCAGTCGTGCTCTCAAACAGCAGACTCGGAGTCCCGCAGGCAGCCATGTGTTTCTTCTGTGACTTATTTATTACATTTCTATTCCGCCGCAATTGCACAACTTCCCTAGAACATGTTCCCCAACCTCCAGAACATGCCAATATTGTCCCCCGCCAAACGGGGCAGATCTGAATGCGATATTTTTGCTGCGTTCCCCTTTCCTACAACGTTCACTTCATTCCGACGGCGAAAGGAACGACACCCTGTTTTCACCTTCACTGCGCCACCACGGAAGACGCATCTTTCGTCACGTTTTTCTTCCTCGTTTTTTTCATGTAGGGAAAACTGATCAGGGGCTTCCGTGGATTTTTCAAGTCCTGGGCAACACATGTGCTATCAGTAGCTTTTGAAGTGCTGTACTTGAAATGTTCGGCTCCGAAGTCTCTTAACTCTTTCGGCGCGGAGTTTGTGAAAACCTCCCACTGGGTTTTGGGGAAATAAATCTACAGCTGTCGTCAGCTCGGTTTAATTATCAGGGCTTTTTGCAAGTCGTTCCCCAATATTTTCAGTTTTCTAGGGAATGCAGCCTTCCAAGAGATTCAAGTCCTTTGATTGCCCCGATCTTGCGCCTGTCTGGTTCAATTCAGACGTAGCTGGTTTGGCCTATGGTGTATCACAGCAGGAGCAGCAGCAGCAACAGAAACTTTTGAAATGGGCGAGTTTTCCTAAAACAGAGACACATATTGCATCTTCGACGGTGTTCGTCGATCCGTCCTGAACCGTTCGGATAGTCGCCTCAATAAGAGATGGTGGGATTTTTGTTTGGGTTAGGGTCTGAATAGGTCTTCTTGATTTCCAACATCCGTCCTTCTTTGCGTTTTCTGAAGACGGAGTCGTGCCAAAGAGTGCGGAGCGTCTGGCCTCGCTGCCTTGGTGACCCTCCTTGGTTTAGGGCAGTCTACCTTGAAGGGAATCTAGAACAAAAGGCCCCGGGGGGGCGCTGTGCTTCTTGTAGGAAGTTGGAGAAAATGGGTTTTGTGATCCAGTGAAACTCAAATTATCATACTCCAGGGCAAGGGAAGTATGACTCAGGCTGTCTCCATCCAGGGGGCTCCAGATGTGCTAGACAGTGGCAATTAGGGGAGAGATGAATTAAGGAAGAGGGGGGGGGCCCACCCCACCCCACCCCACCCCACCCCACCCCACCCCCATTTCCTTGCCACCCCCCCCCCCACAATAAGAACAGCTGGGCAAGGACTCCAGCATGCGGCAGGTTACACACACACCCCCATCCGCTCCAACCACCAGCCCTTCAGAGACTGTTTTTTCTCCGTGTTGCATTTTCTCCACTTCACTTCCCCGAGATGAATAATTAATAGACGCTTTTTTTGGCAGTTCCGCAGCGTTGTTTCGCCAGCCACCTCCCTTCCCACAAGTTGTCTCCCCTCTCTTCCTCCTCCTCTCCCCCCCCCTTACAGGCTGGCATTGGAATAACTTCCTTTTCTCCCTCCAGTGCGCTCCCCCCCCCCCATGGGCAGAGACAGGCTCGCCTTCCGTTCCTGTGGATCGCCAGAGGTGAATATAGGTAGATAGGTAGGTAACCTCTATCCACACTGCAGCCCTCCAGGTTGCAAAGCACCAGAACAGGCCAAGGGGGCTTCTGCAGACTTGCCCCTTCGCGAGCAGAGCCCCCCCCCCCCCCCCCCGGCACCCTGGGCATTGCCACTTCCTGTTATTCCAAGCCCTCCCCCGCCCCACCCCAAAGTCCTTATTCATCCAACTCTTAGATCAGCAATCAAATTGGGCCCGGAAAGTTGCTGCTTCCTGCCAATTTGCATGATTACGTTGACGGAGGAGGCAGCACACACACACACACCCCGGTTTGTCCAACGCGCTTAACTTGGTTAGGGAATTAACCCGTTTTCTGGGTTGGCAGGAAAGATCAACTCGTCAGCTAACCAAGCCGGCCCGATTTGAGCGATGCGCTAAGCCACGGAAAGGTGACTCCGCTTGGCGTGTGTGAATGGAGCCACCGGGCCTTAAACCCGCTTTGTTGGGGTCGTGCATCCAGAATTGGAAGCAGGCCATGTGGCATCAAGGAGACTTTGGTTCAATCCCCCCTCCAGCCGTGGAAACTCCCTGGGGGACTCTAGGCCAATCAGCTTGGCCTACCTGGCAGGACTGCTGTTGGGGGGAAACGTCACGTATGCCACCTTGATTTTTGGGCTAAAAGGCAGGATCTATATCAGATCAGGAAACAATAAAGCCTTGTTTGCGGCCCTCGTTAAACCTTCAGAACACAATTTCTGCTGAAAATGGCCAGCCTGTTTCGCTGTCGCCCAAAATGGACACACGACCAAACTCCTGCAAAACAGCCGTTTCCGTTCCCGAGATTGCTCATCGCCCCCACGTTCCACAAACCTCGGTTTGTGCCTTTCTTTATCCCCTTTTTCTCTCTCCAGGCCGCCCCCGCGGTTCACGTTTCGGACTGGAAGCTCCTTGTCCGTGGGAGAACAGGACTGTGTTCACGTGTCCAAATCGTTGTGCAAATGGGGAACGTGGTCTATCTAACCGGGATGGTTTTGTTCAAGCTGGGGATGCCCAGAGGAACATGTGAGGGTAGGGCCAGGTGTAATATAAATATATATATATGTATATGCGGGCATACATGGGTGTGTGATTTCCCTTTCCTGTTACCTTGAACTTGGCAAGACGCCCTACCTGTTGAAGGCACCACACCACGCACACAGGGACTGCCCTGCCGCTGTCTCGAATTGCGAATTGCGCAAGCAGGGATTTGGCTCCAGGGAGGAGGGGGCGGGGAGGGGAAGGGGGGTAAGCAGCACCCAGGGCCTGGCAGAGCTTCTGTTACTCATCCTTTGGCGGGCAGGATCAAGTTGTCAGCAGAGGATCCGCAGAAAAACATGGAGTGGAAAGAGGGATTTGAAGGCAATAACAGAGGGGAGAGATATTCTCCTCCTCCTCTTCCTCCTCCTTTCAGGCTAGATATAGGGAGGGAGGGAGGGATAGACAGACAGACAGACAGGGAGGAAGGAAAAATAGATGGGGGGGAGGGAGAGAGAGAGATAGAGAAGGAAGGAAGGAAGGAAGGAAGGAAGGAAGGAAGGAAGGAAGGAAGGAAGGAAGGGATAGACAGACAGACAGGGAGGAAGGAAAAATAGATGGGGGGGAGGGAGAGAGAGAGATAGAGAAGGAAGGAAGGAAGGAAGGAAGGAAGGAAGGAAGGAAGGAAGGAAGGAAGGAAGGAAGGAAGGAAGGAAGGAAGGGACAGACAGGGAGGGAGGGAGGGAGGGAGGGAGGGAGGGAGGGAGGGAGGAAGGAAGGAAGGAAGGAAGGAAGGAAGGAAGGAAGGAAGGAAGGAAGGAAAAATAGACGGGGAGGGAGGGAGATAGAAGACCAGAGGAAGGAAGGAAGGAAATAAATCCCAAATATAATTGGCCAGAGGTTTGGAGACTGCTAATCAGTGCAATGCAAGTTAGACATAAAAGTAGTCCTCTAATAATGTTTTAATTGAGATCAGCCAGTTGTCTGTCTTAATAAAGGGCTCGCCTCACCCTGGGTTCCAGGCAGAAAAAAAAAGGGAGGCTGTGGGTGACCCTTCTCCCCTTTCTCCACGGAATGGAAACTTTACTCCGAAGGTTGCAGCAAATGGAGCTGCCGTCTTACTTTCTCTCTTGTTTGCGCAACAGCAAGGAAAGAAGAAAATCTAATAAGGAAATAGCTGTTAATTTAAGCAAGGAAGGCTCATGCCAGCAGCCGCAATCCAAGGGCAAGGCTGGCGGTGGGGCGCAGTGCTGGGTCATTGTGGGTGAAAAAGTGGGGGAGGTGAAGGAAGGAAGGCAGGAACGAATGGGCCGGATAATAGCCTGCTAAAAGGAGATGGGGAGGAGGAAGCAAACAGGTTGTTGTGAGTTGTGTGAATGCAACAGTGGTAGAAGCAGGAGGGGAGGAGGGTCCTGTTAACAGTGTTAGGTTTTGTGTAAATAGAAGGAAAAACACCCTTATCTGTACGTCAGTGGAAGTCTCCCTCTCTGAGACAGGCTAGCTCACTTTCACAATGGTGGAATGGGTTTTCCTTGGTAGCGGGTTGGCTAGATGACCCTTAGGGTTCCTTCCCGCTCGACTGGTCTAGGATTCTATCAGCAGGGAGGCACATCTCAGATCGGGGCCCTGTCTACACACAAGTCTAGCCAGGACATTAGTTTGTTTGTTTGTTTATTTAATTTTTATCCCGCCTTTATTATTTTTATAAATAACTCAAGGCGGCAAACATACCTAATACTCCTTCCTCCTCCTATTTTCCCCACAACAACAACCCTGTGAGGTGAGTTGGGCTGAGAGAGAGTGACTGGCCCAAGGCCACCCAGCCGGCTTTCCTGCCTGAGGCGTGACTAGAACTCTCAGTCTCCTGGGTTCCCATTGGCTCCTTCCTAGGGCTGAGAGAGAGTGACTGGCCCAAGGCCACCCAGCCAGCTTTCCTGCCTAAGGCGGGACTAGAACTCTCAGCCTCCTGGTTTGCCATTGGCTCCTTCCTAGGGCTGAGAGAGAGTGACTGGCCCAAGGCCACCCAGCCGGCTTTCCTGCCTGAGGCGTGACTAGAACTCTCAGTCTCCTGGGTTCCCATTGGCTCCTTCCTAGGGCTGAGAGAGAGTGACTGACCCAAGGTCACCCAGCCGGCTTTCATGCCTGAGGCGTGACTAGAACTCTCAGTCTCCTGGGTTCCCATTGGCTCCTTCCTAGGGCTGAGAGAGAGTGACTGACCCAAGGTCACCCAGCCGGCTTTCCTGCCTAAGGCGGGACTAGAACTCTCAGCCTCCTGGTTTGCCATTGGCTCCTTCCTAGGGCTGAGAGAGAGTGACTGACCCAAGGTCACCCAGCCGGCTTTCATGCCTGAGGCGGGACTAGAACTCTCAGCCTCCTGGTTTGCCATTGGCTCCTTCCTAGGGCTGAGAGAGAGGGACTGGCCCAAGGCCACCCAGCCAGCTTTCCTGCCTAAGGCGGGACTAGAACTCTCAGCCTCCTGGTTTGCCATTGGCTCCTTCCTAGGGCTGAGAGAGAGTGACTGGCCCAAGGCCACCCAGCCAGCTTTCCTGCCTAAGGCGGGACTAGAACTCTCAGCCTCCTGGTTTGCCATTGGCTCCTTCCTAGGGCTGAGAGAGAGTGACTGGCCCAAGGCCACCCAGCCGGCTTTCCTGCCTAAGGCGGGACTAGAACTCTCAGCCTCCTGGTTTGCCATTGGCTCCTTCCTAGGGCTGAGAGAGAGTGACTGGCCCAAGGCCACCCAGCCGGCTTTCCTGCCTAAGGCGGGACTAGAACTCTCAGTCTCCTGGTTTGCCATTGGCTCCTTCCTAGGGCTGAGAGTGAGTGACTGGTCCAAGGCCACCCAGCCAGCTTTCTGGCTGGTTACAGGACCCCCAGCAATTCTGGTCAAACCCAAGATTGGTCAAATCCAGTGTTGGCACCTAAAGAAGGACAAACGGCTGTTTGGTCCCCTTACAGAATATGTCATGCAGGGAAGACAGGAGCTTCAGAACAGGCCGGTAAAAAACAGGACTTGAAGTCCAACCAACCACCTCAGGCGTGTGTTTACCGGCGCCGGGCGGATGCACATCGTGCCCTTGCAACAACGCGTTCCCCAAGGTCTCTCAGCCCAGGATCCTGGTTTCAACAGTGGTCAGCCAATGCCTTCCGAAAAGCTGCCTTTCCCATGTTTGCAGAGGTGCAAGTTGGTAAATTTAGACTCTGGACATTTTGGGGGGGGGGGAGGATGAACTGCTGTCCCGGTAGCGAGGGGCATGATTTTACTGGAAAGGCGATCCGCCTGCTCCGGCTTGGTCGGAAGGGGTACGGCCCTTCGGCAGGCCAAATCCGGGTTAGGTTGTAGGCTCTGCGCCCCGAGCGATCGATACACACGTGTTTTGGAAAGCGGAGCTGGGTTTTGAAGAGAGGGACACAGGCCCCCCGTCCGTCCATCCGTCCGTGCAGCCGCTGGGCAAACCCGTTCGGTTTGGAAGGCCCTGAAGGAATGCGCGTTGCCGTTTTGTAAAAGGAGGGCGGCTGCCCCACGCGCCCCACAGAGGAAGGAAGGGTGCAGCCAGCTGGGGCTGGCTTGTCCGGCCCAGGCCACGGTCCTGCCCAGGCCTGCGGCTTTCCGCAGCATTCCTGGCGCGCTGCATCCAACACGGCCGCAGCCCGGCGTGTTCAGGCAAGGCCGGCCTCTGGCTGCTGCAGAGTCTCCCCGCTGGGTGGGCAGGCGTCTGTCGCACGGCCGCCTAGCTCAGCATTTCTGGGCGCACGCAGAGACCTGGGTGGCCCGGCCCTGACGCTCCCCTGGATCCTCACCCGAGGCTGACGTGGGACCTGCGTGGGGCAGGGCGCCGCGTCCCTCGTCTTGCGCCCTGGAGCGGGAGACGGGTGGCTTGGCTGCCGGCCGCGAGAGGCGGGGCGTTTGCACGGCCTCAGAGGCACTCTTGTCTTCCCTCCCGGCTGCCCAACTGAGTAGGGCTTCTGAAGCTGGCCCTGCCTCTGCTCTACTCCGGAGTTTAAAAGCTGGGAAGGCGCATAGCAGAGGCTCTTAATTAGCGTCCCAGGAATGGCTTGCATCTCTGTACATGCTCAGAGGCCCCTTCCTCTGGGGTAGTCACAGACCAATAGAAACGGGGGAGAAGAAGCATCTCGGGAGATGTTTTTTTGTTCCTTCCTCCCTACCTGGGGCAGGGAAGTGGGGGGGGTCCCCAAAGGGGGCGTGGCGCCGGAGCCTGGCTAGGCCCCGCCTACCCGCTCTGGCCCCGCCCCTCCGGGCTGGCTCGGCCGAGAGGGTCCCGCGCGTCGGCGAGCGAGCCGGGCGCGCGGGCTAGCGAAGGCGCAGCGTGGGGAGCCCGTGGGAAAACGCCGCGGCGCGCGGGCGGGCGGGCGGGCGGCGGGAGCGCGCCGGCACGAGGGGGCGGTCCCGGGCCGGGGGCGCGCGAGGAGGAGCCGGGGCGGCGCTGGAGGCTTCGGCGGCGGCGGCTGGGCAGCGCTGTGCTCCGGCGCTCCTCTCCGTTCCGTTCCGGGCGCGGGCTCCCCTCGGCGCGGCAGCCGGCGGGCGGGATGGCCCGGCTCTCGCTGCCTCCGCTCTGCCCGCCGCTGCTGCTCCTGCTGCAGCTGCTGCTCCTGCTGCTCTGCCGCGGCAGCTTCGGTAACCGGCACGCGGTGCATTGGAACAGCTCCAACCCGCAGTGAGTACCGGGGCCGGCGCGGCGCTCGCGGAGAAGGGCCGGGGGGCGTGCGCGCGGCCGGATAACGGGGGGGGGGGGTCTGGGCGCGCGTCACGGGACCCGGGGCTGTGCGGTGCAGGGAGGGTCCGCCGTCTTTCCGTCGGTCGCCGTCTCCGGAGCTTGAGATGGAGACCCAGATTGCTCCTTCCTCCCTCGTCTGGCGGCTGTCTGGACGGAGACCCCCGCCCCTTCCCCCCGCTCGGTTGCTCCACCCCCCCCCAAAGTCAAGGCATCGTGGCCTCTCCATAGCTGAAGATCACGGATTTGCAGCTGGCTGGCGGCGGGGGGGGGGAGATCGCTTTGCAAAACCCACCAGCGCTTGCTTGCTCCCTCCCTCCTTCCCTCTCTCCCTCCGGGCGCCGCTTCTCTTGCCCGGCGGCTGTTTCGTGGTCCGGTGCGGGGGGACGTGGGGACCCCTCGGCTGATGGGTCGGGAGAAGCGTGCCGTGGGAACGCGCGCCCTTTGCTCTGCAACGGAGGATGTGGGGGGCGGGGGCTGGTGGCCCCTGCTTCGAGGCGCGCGCGCTCCTGTCCCTGCCCCACCGATTGAATGCCAGCGCCGGCGGGCGACCCCCTTGCCCGGGCGCGGGCGGGGCCTCCGGGCGCGACCGGTGGGGTGCTTTGTGCGTCGGAGTGCGCGTGTCATGACCTATTTTCCCCCTGATTTCCCCCCCCCCCTTCCTTCCTCCTTTCCTTCCTGGAGCCTAGGTGTGACTGTAGACGGCAGGCCGTGGCTGGCTGGCTGGCTGGCTGGACCTGACACGGGCGCAGCCAGCTGTCTTGATCGACGCTCCTGCACCCACGGAGGGGGGGGGAGGGGAAGAATTCGGCGCTCCTGCTCTGGCTGCCAACCCCAGGGCACCCTGTGGCACGTGCCCAGGCAACGCCAGGCGTCCCCCGAGAATTGGGCGAGGTTGTGTATTTTCAAGCCTGCTCTCGGGGAAAAGGCGGGGGGGGGGGTTGATTGGGCTGCTGCAATCCGGCAGTGGTAGGTTCAGGGGGCAGGAACCCCCCAAGTGGCCTGGCCAGGCTTGCCCCCCTCCCTGCCCTTGGCAGATCCAGACCCCCCTGCAAATCTCTCGGGATCACCCTGTCTTTGCAAAGCTGGCTTGCCCCCCTCCCCTTAAGCTGGCAGCTCTACCGGTAGGAAAAGTGTGGCTTTCTTGGGGGGGGGGTTATTTGCCTTCCATGCACACGTGCCCCCCGCCCCCGCTTGACGTTTCCTCCTGTGGTTTCTGGTGCCCTGATCAGGATCCTGGGTTCCCCCACCACCACCACCACCACGGGGCTGCCTGCAGTGGGCAAGAGAGCGACCTTATATCACTTATGACACAAGTGATACAAACTGAGTGCTCGAGATGACTTCTCTATCTCTGCGTGGCCTGCTCAAATGCAGGATCCCTTCCTTCCTTCCTTCCTTCCTTCCTTCCTTCCTTCCTTCCTTCCTTCCTTCGCCTGGCAGAGCGAACCTGCTCTGATTTTTGCCCGCTGCAGACTCGGTTCTCGACTGGAGGGCCAGACAGCGCGAGAGAATCCTTGCATGCATGCACAGTACGTCCCCCGCCCCTTCCCCATGGTGAGGCTGCCTTTCCTCTCGCTTTCAGCCAGCCAGAGCAGCCTGGCTGGGGACTCTGGAGGTTGTAGTCTGGCACCGCAGATCCCAGAACCCAGCAGCCTAGATTTCCTTCTCTCCAAGGAAGGGAGCGCGTTGGCATTCTTTCTTCCTGTGCTTCCTTGGGCAATCTTTCTCTTGCCCCTATATATTTATATATATATTTATATATATTTATATATATATTTATAATAATAAATCAACGGCTGGTTGAAGCAATAATTTGGGAATTGTCATGGCTGCCGAGGGAAGCCGCAGGGAACCGGATCGGGGAGGGGGCGTGTGAGAACGGCATGTTGCCTGTTATCTCTGAACCCTGCTCACAGCCACAGAAAAGACCCACAAACCAGGTGGGGGGGGCACTGTTCAGATGCTGTCCCCCCTTGGTTTTCAATGGGCACGAAATGGCATGGGTGCCACCAGGCTCCGGGCACCCCCGTTCGCTGGGTCCTGCCCAACTTGCAGGTCCTGCAGCGTCCAACTCCGTGCGCGGAAGCCGAAGAGGACCAACGGGTTGGGCACCGGGGTCCCTCCGGGCTGGGCAGCTCTTGGCACCCCTCTCCAGCCCCAGCGTGCCTCTTCTGCCCCGTCCGTCCGTCTGTCCTTGCGCGTCTGGCTCTCACGCCCTCCGTCCGCGTCCCTCCCGTCTCCTTTATGCCTCGGGAGCACCGTTGCTTTTGAGAATGTCTCCTGAGGCGGAAGCCCGCGCCCATAAATTGTGCCTGTGAATCGGGTTCTGGCGGGCACCGAACAATGGCGGAGAGCGTGACGCGGGGGCCATTTTTTCTCCCCCCACCCCTTTCTCCCTCTTTTCATCCCCGGCTCTTGCTTGAACCTTGCTAACTCGGCCATCGCTGGCAGGGAGGTGCATAGGAATTCGAGACCCTGGTTGCTAAGGAGATGCTCAGGTGAAACTCTTCTGACGCGCTGCACCGCCTCGGCCGCCCGGGTCCCGCCAGGTCAGAGGTCCCTTTCCTTAATTTCCCCCGCAAAACCCCCCATGAGCTCCTGCAGCCGCAGCACGGCCTGCCTCCTCTTGGGCCTGTTCCCCTTCCGGGGGGAGGGTGCCCCTGGGTGGGGGCCCCATCCTAGTTGGGGTCCCGTCGGAGCTCCGGCCCTACAACACCCCGATGGGACTTTCTGGCCAGCTGAAGTGCATGGGGTGGGGGGACGCGGTTGCGCCTGCCGCAGAGCTGGGTTGCCGGCGCGTCGGGGATATTTATGGTGAAGCAGTGCGGCAGAGCTGGCTCCACTGCAGCCGCGCGACCTCCTTGGGCGCTGGGTCTTACTGGGCCGGCTCCCGAAGTGCGCTGCGGGCTATCAACTCATCTCAGCCGGCCGTTGGGCCTCCTCTTCCGAGAACATGGCCCGCCAAAGATGCAGACGTTTAGGTTGCCAGCGCAATTCTTCTTTCCTGGCACCGAGGTTGGATCCCTCCTTCTTCTTCCTTCTCCTCCTCCTCTCGGACACCGTTCCTCCTCTTCTTTCGGGCCCAACCCTTTGCCTTCCGCTGTGGCTGGTGATTTACGACTAATTGTACAATTCGGGAGGCATCGTGGGCTTCGTTTCGCCAGCCCCTTTTCCTTCTGCACCTCTGGCATGTCTGGCTCACCCTTTCAATCGAGCACGCACAGTTGTGCAAACAGCCACTGGAAGATCTCTGCCTTAGCTCTTTGTTCTCGCCGGTGCCCACTCGCAATTTCCGTCGGGCTGCGGACCTTCCGAGCGGTCCTCTGCCACCCGAGCCTTGATCCCGGGACCTATCCGTGTCCCCCTCATTTTCCCAGGGGCCTGGACCTTCCCTGGACCCAGCTTTCTGACTGGCGCCGTGGATCCTGCTAGGCTGATGCGGCACCAGCAGCGCATGGGCGTGCGTCTTCACCAGCGTGCCCCGGTAGACTGGGTCGGCCCCGTTCTCGCCTTACGCCTGCATTTTTTCCGCCAGCCACGTTTCTCCCCAGCCCACGTGGGACGGAGGTGGAATGGCCCGGGGAAAGTCCGGCTTCTCCGCCTGCTCTGTTCGAGGGCTGGTGGATCCTTCTGCTCTTCCTCCACCCTGGAATCTCTGCCTGGTCAGGCGCCCCATCAGAACCCTTTTCCGGGCTGGCAGCATCAGCGGAAGTTCTGCAAAATCTGTTCTTAGCAACTTGGGCGAAGCAGGACTTCGTATCTGCGTTTTCTTCCCAAATCCCTTTTGCAAGGAGTCCAGGTCACCTCCTTTGAAATTTCCCAGCTTTAACCTGCTTCCCTAGATTTGTTCTGTCCTCAGTCCACCGAAATCCTCAGAGATCCGCATCCCTCCTGTTTTCTAAGCTGGTCCTTGTGCTACAAACGTGCGGGGCTGCGTGTATTCTTCCTGGACAAGGGCAGATGTGATTTGAGTGCTGATGAAATGCGGAGCCACCCGGATGCATCTAGGAAGGGTGGAAGAGATTCCTAGGGTCGTCTTCTGCAGCTTGGGGACCCTCCCGAGAGATCAGCCGCTCTTCCTTTTAGGGGGAGTGCCAGGCAGGAACAACAGGTTGCAGTTGCGCCCTACAAAACTTCTCACCAGTTGTGCAGTGGAAAAGGTGCGCCGGCATTTTATTTGTTTAACGTGGCTGCATTTGATTAACACCATTCCCGGAGTGCCCGCCAAGCAGCAAGTAGCATTAAAAACCGGGAAGCTTCCTGAAAAATAGACCAATCTGCCTTTAACAGGAGGGGGAAGAATACAGGCTTAAGGCCATCCTGCTAAAGATTCCATGATGGGGAATATCCCGCCCCCCCCCCCCCCATCCAAGCTTTTCTTTGAAGAGAAAAGTTTTTCAGGCCAGAACAATGCGATGCTTGTTAAGGGATCCCGGTTGTCAAATTCAGATGCGGTCTGGGCAGGAATTTGAACCCACAATCCATGGGTGGTTGGTCACGTTGGACGTTCTATGGCATCTAGTCGAGCCGGATTTTTAAATCTTGGGTTATCAGCCACCGGGCTGAACGGCCATCAAAGGGCGTGCGGGGTTGAGCTTGAAAGCAGAGCACTCGAGCATGGGCAGAGTATGACCTGCGATGCCAAATGCTTTTTCTTTTTCTTTTTTCTTTTACACACCCTTCCTTCCTCTTGTTTCCAGAATGATTCAACAGATGAGCCGATTCTGACATTCAAAAGAGGCACGTGATGAGCTTGTGTGTGTCTGTTTTCTTTTTCCTGATGTGACAAGCTACAGTATTATCAACTGGAAGGGTCCCCCCCCCATATATGGGGGCTATTTTCAAAGAATCTGCCTTCTCTGTGAGTTCACAGAAAACACATTATGAATCCGCTTCCACGTCCGAGTCTCTACGTTTAGATTTGGGACAAAAGCCATTAAGAAATATTAAGAAATAAATAAATATTTTTTCCCCTCTTTCTCCTCCTCCTCTCCTCCTGTCCCTCTCCGAAAACCAATTTCGAGGGAATCGGCAAGCCAGAAAAACTGAAATACCAAAATCAAATGCCGGAATCCTTCAAAACGGGCGCTAAGAAATCGAAAGGCGATTGAAGAGCGATTTAATTCTTTATTTCTCAATTGTTAGGTGTATATTAGTGTATATTATTGTATATTAGTGTATATTATTGCTACTCTGGGTTTTCTTTCCACGCAGTTCTGTTTGCGCAAAGTGGCTGGCGGTTAAGACAACACGCGTGGATGCCAAATTATAGCTCAGGCTGTGTACCTGCAAACACATTGTGTGTGTGTGTATACGTATAAATATCTACATACATCAAGAGAGAATTTGGGACGTAAATAACATCACTGCACTCTCAAAACCTGTCCAACAAGAATATTTTGGCTGCGGTTCGGAATAGTCCTCACTTAAAGACCACGATTGGGACAGGAATTTTGGTTGCTAAGCGAAGCAGTCATTAAGCGAATCCAATCCGATTTTACGCCCTTTTTTGTGGCGGTTGTTAAGCGAATCACGCGGTTCCTCATTGATTTTGCTTGCCAGAAGCTGGCTGGGAAGGTCAAAAATGGCGATTGCATGACTGCAGGATGCTGCAATGGTCATAAATGTTTATTTATTTATTATTTAAATTTGTATTTAAATTTATTATTTAAATTTGTATTACCGCCCTCTGGCTGGAGGAGATGGGCGGTAATACAAATTTAAATAATAAATGAATAATAAAATAAATGTGAACCGGTTGCCAAGCACCCAAATCGTGATCACGTGGCTGCGGGGGACGCTGCAACGGTCGTAAGTGTGAGGACCGGTTGTAAGTCGGGTTTTTTCCCCAGCACCGTCGTAAGTCCGAGCCATCACTAAACGAATGGTTGTTAAGCGAGGACTGCCTGTATTAACTTTCTCTATAAAATTAAGCAAAATCCCATTAACGCTTTTGGTTTAGACCTTATTTTCTCCCTTTCTCTCTCTCTCGGGAGTGACGTGACTAGGCAGGACCTTGGTTTAGGATCGCGCAGTCGCTCGGTTCACCTTCCAGCCAGGAAACGTCGTCCGTTCAATATCCTGAAATGGTTTATAAATCAGATTTGCTTGATTCTGCGGCGTTTCTGGAAGCAGGCAGTACTTCCGCGCCCTGGCGTTAACTATATTCCCGGGATAGGGGGAGGTTTTCGGAGGCTAAGACTTTGACCCAGCCTTGGATCTATGGTTTCATCCGCATGTCCAAAGCCCCTTTTTTCTGTTTCTGGGCAATTCTTAGCAATCCAAAGATGTTCCTAAAGGGGGAGGGAAGCCCCGCCCCTCGCTTCATGCAGCCCCACCCACTTGTTCCCCCCCCTCCCCAGAGAAGGGACCTACAGCTCGGTTGCACCAAATCTTTGCTTTTGCAAGCGAGCGTTGCATGGTCCTTCCATTGGCAAAGGGAGATGCTTTCTCTGGAACCCCACCCCTAGCCCGGCTCCCCGCAGCTGCCTCGCATCCCACGCTGGCCAAAACACGCATTTTGCAAACCTTGCGGCCGCTGGATCGACCAGGCTGGCCCCGCCACTCGGCCCCGTGCTTGGTGCCAAAGGAAACTCAGCTCTTGCTGAAAAGCTGCACGGGGGGAGGTTTGGGGGACGGGAATCGGCTTCCCCAGACGGACTCTGGAAACTTGAACTCGGTTTCCCGGGACCGTTTGAGCGAGGATCGGGCGTTCCTGCAGGTGGGGCGAATCTCCCATTTAGGCCGGACGAACAGCCTGGCTGCGCATGGGAGAGAGATCCCCCTTAGGGATCCTTGCTTGCAAATGTTGTTTTCTCTCCTCATCCTGGCCGTTGGCACGCTGCCACCACCGTCTTTTTCCGACGACCCCCTCTGCCCACTTCTCGGCCGGCTCAAAAACTTCCACCAGTGCCATGGGGAGAGGAAGGGGGCCGCCCCTTGGCGGCTTGCAAAGAATAAATGACTTTTCCCTCCTCTTCCTCCTCTGTTGCTGAGACCCGCGGGATCCCCAGGGTGCTTCCATGCCTCCTCTGCCCGCTCGGACGCCGTGAGGCCACTGACAGCAATGTGCCAGGGAGGCCTGTGGTTTCAAAGGGAACCAAGTTGCCCTTGTGCCCGGCTGCCCCAGGGTCGCCGGGCAGCTGGAAAACCCACTTGACCGTCCCATTATCCTCAGCCAGCCCGGGTTGCATCTGCTTTGGGGAAATCTCTGCGTGTTGAGGTAGGTTTTAGCTGCAAGTGTGGGTCGGTTAGCACAAGTGGTCGGGAAATACGGGGAAAAAAAAGCAAACTAGGGACTGGATTTCTGCTTTGATCTGGAAGGGCTCTTCCGCAGAAAGTCTCTCCATTTCCCATTCCTTTTGGTGGTTTTAGTTGTTTTAGGCTCTACCGTTTGCCTTCCAAAATGGTTGACCCGGGGCGTTTGGAATCTTTCCTCTTCCCTCCCTTCCCTTTTTTCCTCTCATGTCGTGCCATTCAGACGGTCCGTCTCCAGGGCAAGGGCTGTCTTGTTAATTGATTGCATGCATGCACCCTTGGGGCTAGGAAGAGCTGGGGAGGAAAACAAATGTAAATTAATTCCTAGCATCACCCGGGAAGCTCTGCGGGAAGAGCAAAAGTTCTGGATTTTATCCTCTGGGTTTGGCAAATGGGGGGGGGGGTGTTATCTGAAAAATCCCTTCTCTGAGAGAGCCATTGTCCACCTACCCAGGTGATTGCCCCAGGCAGAATTCTTAATCTATCAAGAATCTGCAAAGGGCAAATTCTCCATTTATTAAGCATTTTGTTCTTCTTTTGCCCTCCGAAAGGTAAAGTGACTCACCCAGATCCGGACTCTTACAGAGACACAACAGGCAGCCTCTCCTCAGAGCAAGGAGTTCTGCTCTGCCTCCTTGAGGAAGAAGTGGTATCTTCTTCGGAGGTGCCTGTTGTGCGTCTGCATGAGTCTCTGCCCAGATCCAAACTCTTACAGGGACACAACAGGCAGCCTCTCCTCAGAGCAAGGAGTTCTGCTCTGCCTCCTTGAAGAAGAAGTGGTATCTTCTTCGGAGGTGCCTGTTGTGCATCTGCATGAGTCTCTGCCCAGATCCAAACTCTTACAGGGACACAACAGGCAGCCTCTTCTCAGAGCAAGGAGTTCTGCTCTGCCTCCTTGAAGAAGAAGTGGTATCTTCTTCGGAGGTGCCTGTTGTGCGTCTGCATGAGTCTCTGCCCAGATCCAAACTCTTACAGGGACACAACAGGCAGCCTCTTCTCAGAGCAAGGCGTTCTGCTTTGCAACCTTGACAGAAGCAGGGCCTTCCTCCGAGGTGCCTGTTGTGTCTCTGAAGGAGTCTCTGCCCTCGGTTGGCTTTCTTCCACAGCTGCAAGAGGCAGCTGAGATCTGAAGACCTCTGTCCCCCTGTTGTGATGCTTGGCCTCTGCACAGGATCCCTATAAAATGTCCAGATTTGGGATACTATAGCGGTCTTTTAAAATACATGTCACTGGCGGAACCGAAAATTGTTTTGTAACTGGAAGCGTGTTTAAAAAAGACAAAGACAAAACGATCTGTTCAATTGTCCCTGATTATTTTGAGAAGTGACAGGCCCGAGAGGGTGTTCCTATATTGTCTTGACATCAAGCTGTGCTTCGAAGCGCCCTTGCAAATCTCCCCCCCCCTCCCCGGACACCCTTCCAACATTAAAAGTTTGCTCGTCTGCGAAAGGCTCCCGTCTTAAATTCAGATGGCGTTGGGTTTCTTTCTGGCTCAGCACACATCTGAACCCGTCCACTCGGGTTTCTGTGGGAGAGGCCGGCCGATGGCGGCTTGCTCCAGAAGCAACCGTGGTTTAGCAGGAACGAGAGCAGGGGCCGCGGCATTGAACCCAGAGACCCTGGATTTGATTTGGAGAAAGATCGCTGCTGGCGAAGCTGTGTAAACAGCGCTCACCCTTTTCGTCTACCTGTTTAAAGAGGGATTACAGATCAGAGCAAGCAAATCCTAGATTTACCGGAACAGTTCAAGGACTTGTCCTTTTAACAGCAGGGAACATTCATCACCAATTTTTTTTTGGGGGGGAGGAAGGAGGTGCCTGTTGGTTGATGAGATCCCCAAGCCTCTCCAGCCACCAGGAAATGAGCAACCCTCATGGGAATCGGAATCGGCAAAGAGGTGGGGGGGAGACTTAATCCAGATTAACCCTAGGTTAGAGATTAAAGGGGCTTTCCCTGCCGTCCTCTTAATCCTGTTAAGGCTGCTCTCCTCTCCTCCTTCTGCCTCCCCTTTTTCTCCCCCCCTCCCCTCTCTGTTTGCAAAGCATTGGGAACTGGGTTGTGGGAATTACAAAATCATTTGCAAGGTGCCTTTTCATTGCATTAGTCAGGAAAGGTGCTACCAACCCCTGATTATTTTGTTTTCTGCCACCGGCTCTCCTGCCACAATCAAAGAGAATCCCCTGTTGTAGGCTGCAGCTTCTCACAAGACAGGTGTTGCGTTGTTAAGCAATTCTTGGGATGCTCTCTCTGGCTGGGAGCAAATTAAATGTTATGGTGCAGCAGCAGGCATTTTTTAATTCCTTCCTTCCTTCCCCTCCAACTCTTTTTTCCTTCCTTCCTTCCTTCCTTCCTTCCTTCCTTCCTTCCTTCCTTCCTTCCTTCCTTCCCCTCCAACTCTTTTTTCCTTCCTTCCTTCCCCTCCAACTCGTTTTTCCTCCCTCCCTCCCCTTCCTTCCTTCCTTCCTTCCTGCCTGCCTTCCTGCCTTCCAGCCTTCCTGCCTTCCTGCCTTCCTGCCTTCCTGCCTTCTATACATGAAGGAAAGGGAGGATCAAACACAATTCTCAACATTTTTCTCAACACAATGCTCAACCGGTTTAGAATTCCACTTTTATTTCGCAAAACCAGGCAGGTTCGAACGGGGTCTTTTTACCTGTAACAGCCGAAAGAGCAGAATATATTGTGTCCAGCCCGGGAGGCGAGCTGCATCCCGCTTTGCCCAGTACGCCCAGCCTTTCTTTGCTTAACGATGGTTTGCTGAGTGAATCAGCCATTGCAATAAGCCAGAAAGCCTGGTTCACCAGCCACGATGTTGGGGCATGTTAGCAAGCTGGCTCAAAGGCAAAGCAATTGCGTTAGGGTTGTATGAATGAGTCACAGCGCTGGTTCCTGGGAAACATGGATAAGGACCGACGCATCTGTTTGCGGCTTGCTTTTTCGCATCTCCTTGGAAATGATGCGCCGGCCCAGCCGACATTTTCCCTTGCTCCTGAATATCACGGTGAGGAATTGGGCGGAAGGCAAACATTTTGCTCAGTGGGGTTCGCCGGTTGCGCAAAGCAACCTCATAGGTCATGAACCACGGTTCGTGGCTTAAAGTGAGGCCAAACCGGGGCGATTGGGACCCTACCAAAGTGGAGAAGGATAGGGTGGCTGCACCAGGGGCGTAAATGAGATCAGAGGCTTGTTCAGCTAACCGCGGGGAGCAGAAGGTCCTGGTGTGGCGTGAGACACCTTTGCTCTTTACAAATCTCTTTGCTGAGCATTATCAGGCTGTCTGTTTATTTGCTTCGTTTTTCTGCTCCCATAGATTGGCTCAGCTGCTTAGGTTTGATCTAGGGCAGCCTTTCTCAACCTTTTGACCCTGGAGGAACCCTTGACATATTGTCCAGGCCTGGGGGAACCGCTGCCCATTCAGGCTCAAATATAGGCCAGAAGTTACCAAATTATTCTATGCGTTTCATGGGTAGGCCTGTCTAGATGCATTAACCGTGTTCTTAAACTGAAAATAAAGAACGAAACTGACTTCTTTAATGTGAAGTTGCCCCAATTTGAAATATTTTTTTTAATAAATCGTGATCTCCCAGGGAACCCCTAGGGACCTCTCGCGGAACCCTGGTTGAGAAACCCTGATCTAGAGTCTCTCCGGAGAGGAACGATGGGATTGATAAAACGGGGCAAGACGTTGCGGTCAGCGGGACATCGCATGGTTTCAGCCGCATCCATCGTCCCCCAGTCTGGCTCGTTGTCCTGACCTCTTGGCACCACAAACCCTCGTTTCCCACCCAAGTCTGAATCTAAACCACCATGCCATGTAAGAACCGGCCGGCCTTGCGTATCAAAGGCTGTTTGCGCCTACAGCGTTTGCATTGACAATATTAGCAGCAATAAACTGGGATAATCAGGGCTTGTGGCAAGGAATGGGCCGCTGCAGCCAGGGACTGGGGGAGGTCCTGAAGAAATTGGGGCTTGTCCCATATTTGCTTAGATTTCCAAACAGAAAGGCCGTCGCTGGCTTTTGAGTGAAAAGCCGTGGACGAAACGCAAGAGAGAACTTGGTCGTTTTCTTGAACAGGGAGGAGGTTGGCATTATAGCCCTTGGTAAAAAAAGGTGGGGAAGTTTGGTAAATGGAATAGTTGGTAAATATCCATAGGTCTTTCTCTTTGTTTGCTTTAGATTGTCCGTTTGTTGATAAGCTTATCTTCCTTTTCTTGAGGACTCGTGACTTGATTTAAAAACAAGATTTAAAAACAAGCAAGCCAACCGAAAGGGAGTCATTCTTACTCTGTTCGGTACACCTTTCATTGGTTGGCTTCAAGCTTTATCCGGTATTAACCATTTGTTGGGAAGCTTTTCTTCCCCTTCCTGAGGACTAGTGACTTGGTTTAAAAACTGAGCAAGCACGCAGACTGAAAGGGGGGGATTTCCCTGGAGAATTCTGTCCCAAGATTATTAGTGACAATAGCCAAGTGGAACCTTTGTGAGCAGTCTACCTTTGAATTCTAGCTCTTGGGGGATAGGGAAGGAAGGAAGGGAAGAACCGTGTCCCTGTCTGCCCTGGAAAATGTTTTTTTTAAAAGGCCGAGATGGGCCCTTAAGACTCTGCAAGAACAGCCATGCTTCTGAGTACGTGCAAAGAGCTTTTGTGGCTTCTCCACTGCTGGCCTGCACGCAGGATCCTGGATTTCTGAATCAAATGGGGTAAATTTTGGACAAACGCGAGTCATCCTCCTCAGTAGGCAGATAATCTAGCCTGCTTGAAAGACCCAGAATCACTTGATGGCTTTTCAGGAGCTCTGGTTTATACAGAGGGCCATCTCCAAAGCATCTTGTGGCAGGGAGTTCCACAAGCTTGTTTTCACCCGGCCAGAACCTTCTCGCACCCATTCATTTCTCGGGGGTACCAATGACTCTTCGGCACTTCGGCCTACCTCACAGGGTTGGTGGGGGAAATTTTACTACCTACCCCTGAATTCCTGCAAGAAAGGGGGGATATATATCTGATATGAGGAGTAAATAAATATAAATATGACAAATAAATAAATAAAATATAAATACATGTCAAGGTGCATCATTGGGGTAGAAGCATAACAAACTCAAGTTTTTTTTAAAAAAGACACAGTAGGGAAAACTATTTTTTTCCCCTTAATTATTCCATTCTTTCTGCCCACTCCAGGAATTTATACTGAGAGGCGAAGCTGGGTATTGGGGAAAACCCATGTCTACGTAGGGTTATGTCTGCCGGAACATACGAACATAAAGGAACTTTGTTTCTTGGGCTGTAGAATAGAGAAATCCTTGTGCTTTGAACCGGGAAACAGACCTTGTTCTTTTGCCCTGACTTTTAAGAATTAAAACCCTGTCCTCAACAGAGCTAAATAGCACCGCTGCTATTTTCAGTGTAGGGCCCTGTTCGATCTGTTCAGAAGTTGCTGCTGTTGTTTTTTTAAGCTAAAGAACATACCATCTAAAATAATAAAATAAAATAGGAACAGGGAGAAAGGATTGATCCACACAGAAAAGAGGGGCGGGGTCTCGGTTTCGTGGCTCGCTTGCCCGAAACCCTGCCCAAAGCTTCAAGTTTCTACACCCTATGAAGCGTTAACAGCCATGCCTGGAGCATGTGCAAAGTGTATTTCTCTTCCCTTCTCCCAGTTGAGAAACAGGGAGGGGACCCTTGAGCAATTTGCACTCCGGGCCTTTTTCAAAGCACGGCTTGTTGTTAGCAGAGATTGTGGGAAGCGGGGGTTGGATCCGGGCACCCCGTTTTCGACAGGAAGAGGCCGAGCCGGGCCCTCCGGGCAAGGCAGCGCCGTGTAGCTCGCTCATGACTCACGGCATCTCCTGGCTGGGTCCCATTACCGTATCACCGGCTTTTTCGGCAGTGTGATGTGGTTGTGGTTTTCACAACCGTAGGCGTGAAAAGTGGCGTGGGCACACGCCGGTACGAAAGAGACAGCTGGAAAACCCTACCTTGGCGTGTCGGGAATGCCAGGCATTTGGACCCGAACGAACGGGGTTCACAAAGGAAGAGGGTTTTCGGAGCATGCCCAGAAAGCTCTTAGGGCGTCTGCATTCTCGTGCATTCGGAGTCGGCCTCCCGCTTGGAAACGGGGTCATTCTGAGAAGGGGCCCACCCACGTGGAACCTCCATTGGCAGAGGAAGTCTACCAGGGAACATCCGCCCTGGAGAAATGCAACCGAGGGCCGGACGTTCCCTGGTAGACTTCCTCTGCCAGCGGAGGTTCCACGCTCTTTAATTTTATATCCAGTGGTATATCAGCGATTTGGGGCATCCCCAAGGCACCTGCCGTTGGAAGTCTGGGGAAAGAGACACCCCCCCCCCCAAAGCAGCTAAGCTTATGAGTCTCAGTGTTTGGGGGGCAAGGGAGAATATGGTCTTAGGAGGTGAATAGCCATACTTCCCAAGGCGGGGGGGGGGGAGATACGGGGGAGCTCTTAAGCAGTCGAGGGGGGTCATGGTGCTGTGGTCTGTTTTGGGGGGGCAGATCATATAGGGCCTCCTCCAAGCCACCAAAGTACCACCAGCGTTGGGCCACGCACCCTCCCGTTCTACAGGCCCATCTCCAGGTTGTCAGGCCGAGATTGATTGTTCAATTAAAGCCCAATTAAAAATCCTATTGATCTTGTTATCCAAAGCCGGTATATGTTTCAGCTTTGCTTAGGTGGGGGGGCTGGCTGGGAAGGAGAGAATGCCAAAAAGTGAATCTGGGGTGGTTTTTAATTATTAATTCCCCCCCCCCTTCTCTGGCCAGAATTCAGTGCCTATTTGGGGCAGGGCAGGGTTGGCGCTGGCGTGCAAATGGCCCCCGGGGGGGCAGATCTGCTTCTTAAAATTCCAGGCCCAGCTGGGACTGAATACATTTGAGAACGGGTTCACGGTAGCTTCTGCAACGACGGTCCTGCACAGTTGGCCTGGCGGACTTGCACGCCGGTTGTCACCCACTAGATGCCAGGGCTGGGAGGGCACCCAATCCTAGCCCCCCCCCCCAACTTCTCCGTTCACCAGCCTTGCTGCTAAACTTCCAAATTCCCAGCCTGTCTTGCCAGCGCCCTGTCGGTGGGGCAGAAATTCCCAGGAAACCAGGTTGGGAATCTGTTTCCAAACAGCTCATTCACCCAACCCTCTCCTGGGTTTTCCTTGGCACCTTCTTCTCGGTGGCAGAGCTGGGGGGGGGGGCGACTCTCTTCTTGCAGATGGATTGCTGGAGGTCACAAGCGGCATTCAGCACCACCACCCCCGGTTGGGTTTTTCTTCTGCTTTCACGCTCATCAAGCTGAAATTAATCAGTCTGCAAATGACACAAAATCGGACACGGGTTCTTCCAGTACCCCGTGTGAGTTCTGAATTGTGCCTGGTGGGGTCTTTCTCTGGCCGGGGGGGGGGGGGGAAGGCGGGCTCACCTAGCGAATAGTGCAGACTGGGTTTGGCCTACCTTCCCCTGGCATTCACGCCCCCCCCACACACACACACCAAAATCAGGTCCCCCATTTTTCTGTTCCTTTCCTTTCCATCCTGGCTTCTGCGCTATGCGCTTCGCAGGCGGAGAAACTGCGATCTGACCAGCATCTTTATCCAGCGCTGGGGATTAACCCGGTTGGCGAAAGGGGAATTCAGATTGCGAATCGAACGGCAGCTGCCCCAGCCTTATAAAGTGGGGAAGGGTATTCCTTTCCTGAATAATTCTGTCTCCCATGCTTTTGTTTTTAATTTATTATTTATTTATTTTATTTTATTAAATTTATATTACCGCCCATCTCCCACAGCGGGGACCCTGGGTGGTGCACAATCCCGAGGCACTCAGGCCAGCTAGCAAAAGTGGGGAGGCTCAATTCCAACTTAATACTTTTATGTGATGCAGGCTTCGCCTGTGGAACTCACTGCCACTGGGTTTCTTCGGTGACTTCCTGGGGAGCGGAAAAAACGCCTTTAGGAGGAGGAACAAAATGCCACTGTGCAGTAATTGCAAATGCAGTTGTATTACAGTTATAATTCTGCCTGGGCCTTGTTGTTAGTTGTTTGATCGATAAGTGAGCGCCCCCTTCAGAAAAAAGGGGGTCAGACAGAAAAAAGGGGAGGCCTGGCTGTCCTGCAATTCGGAGCAGCCCCGACCTTCTTTCCATCTTTTAACTGGGGGGGGGGCGTGATGCACAGGCCCAGGTTTTTTTTTCTTTTTTCTTTTCATGGAGACCAGTCCCTAGAATCCACACCCAGTCATCTCTAAGGAGGAAGGGATATTCCCATCATGCCTTGCTGTTGAATCCCTGGGTCATCAACAGCCGAGTGGGTTCCTCTCTCGGTCCCGGGCAGATACAGTGCAACATTTTTGAGCATTTCCGACATCCTGCGTCTGTTTTCCCCTCCCCTGGCACCGTCCGAATGAGAAGCCGCCCGCTGCAATGCCCACCCCGTGCCCGCCTCTCACTGGCTTGCGCTGCATCCTGTGTCTTCCTCCTGCGTTCCTGTCCTCCTTGCCAAACCATGCCGGGGGGGTGCTCCTCGGCCCTGGGCGCCGTGCCCGGCCTTCTCTCCCCTGCGGTAGCCCTGCCAGGATCTTCTTTGCCCGCCCAGCCCCGACAGGATGATGAAAAGCGTCATTGCCGTAAAAGCTGTTCTAAAAACCCAGTCGTGCAGAGGCGATGCCGCTTTGTTCTGCCTCGGGGCTTAACTCTTGCTCTGCCAACCTGCCACGGGGGGGGGGGGGGGCTAGCTCCAGTGAGCTTCCCAAAGGGGGGAAGCTATGCCCCCAACTTTTTTTTTCTTTTTGGCTGTCCCTCCTCTGCTTCTCAGATAGACTGCCTCTGAAGGTGGAAGTGCGGCGCCCAACACCCGCACGTAGGAATCTGCTTGTGATCAGCGGGTCTCCGGAATGGATTGGCATTTCCTCGCGAGGAACATCTAGGTCTCCTCTCCACCCAGTGCCGGAGAGAAGCAGCATCATTGTTCCTTGCCAACTTACTTGGCATTCAGTGGTGTGAAATAATAATTCCTTTTCCTAACAATTGCACAGAACGATCATCCTGCTGAGATTTGCCAAGCCTGCTTTTGCCTTATACGGCGACGATACTCACCCTTAAGGTTTCTTAAATCAGGGGAGCAACTCTTGAAAGGCCACCCGGCAGCCCTGCGAGGTAGGCTGGTTTGGTCTGAACCCCGGTGCCAAATGCTTTGCCTCTTTCCATGGCTGTCATCTGCTCCCTTCCCCCAGCGCTGCTGCAGCACTGAAGGTGGGAACTGGAGCCAAGCGACGCTACAGCTAAAGTGAGTTATGGTGTCCTTTCGTACAACGTTCTGGCCGGCGAGTGCGCGGCACGTCATACGTTCTGGGCAGAGCTGAGCATAAGAGGATGGAGAGGGATGTTGGGGCACCCTCCCTGCGCTCTCGAGCGATGGCTGGTGCGTGCTTTCCGAAGCGCAAAGCAGTCTCCAAATTCTTCCGAACTCGCCACGGGTCCTGTGCAGTTCCAGCGCAATTCTTAACGTGGTTTGCCTTCGCAAACGTTTGCAAAGGCAGCGTGGCAGACCAATTGCGACGTCTCGGCGAGGAAGGCTTCAAAGCCAGAAGCCATGGACCGAGACCGAACGGGACATCCTGCTCTGTGGCGTCCCAAACAGAGTTGTGGTTCCGCCATGGCAAAATGTCAGTGTGAAACGTCGCGCCGGAGCTGCAGCTTTTGAGGAAGGGAAGGGCAAGCTTCTAGTCCTCATTGATCTAAAGCAGGGGCAAGAAAGAATCTCAGGATTAGGCCGACGTTTCTTGCCTTTCGGTGCCAAGTTAACAAAAGTTCTCTTCTTTTGCCAGAATCGCCTAGGCTGGACTTGGGTATCTCTTTGCTTCCTAATGGAGCCTAATTTAAAAAAAAGAAAAATATTGGATTCTTTCTGGAAATGCAAAACAGCATAAAAGGCTTACGCAATCCTGCTTGTGTAAATTGGTTTAAGATTCCTCACTGGCAGAGCCCAGGTTTTGCTTAATATTCTGGATAAACAGTTCCTCTGCTGGAAAGACAGCTCTTTCCACTTGCAAAAATCTTTAGGCGTGCGCAGAGGCATTTATCTCCATACAAATGGCTGTAATCCGTGCCTGATCGATCTTTCTCTCTTTTTTTCCCCCTTCTAATTACTTTTTTTTTAAATAGGAATTTTCAAAACGTTGGCTCCTAAGACGGCTTCAGAGGAGGCAGGCGGCCCTTTGCGGCCTGCCTTCCTCGTTCCCCCGGCCTACCTTGCAGGGCTGTTGGGAAACTGAACTATTGCTTGAAATACAGCTGGGGGGAGAAACAAAGGGGACTTTTTCGAGGTGCGGTCGGCAGCTCACCCTCCCAGAGCTTTCGCGTCAACCCGTAAGTTCCTCCAAACATGTGCAGAGTTTTCTTTTTTCCTCCTCTCCCCTCTCAAGTCCCGGGGACACCAGCTCCCCATTTCGGATCGCCTCCTTTGCCTGCAGCTGTGAATCTCTCTCTCTCCCCTTGTCTGCCAGAGGATTTAAATTGCTGCTTCTGCCTCTGGGCAGGTGCAGAGTGTTTTTTGGTGGTTGTTGGTTCCTTTTTCTAATCTTTGCAGACCAAGAGCAGGGAAACATCATTCTCAGAGTGGCAAGCAGGCTTCAGTTTGTTTTTTTTACTAGCTCCAGCTTCTGGCTGGGTTTCGGATCAGCGCGCGCCCGGCTCCCCTTGGGAAAAGGGTTTCTCTAACCTGGCAGTTTATTATAGGGCCTGTTTACCAGCCTGCCGTGGTTTAATAGGCCCCATGGCGGGTGACGGTCTCCCGAGGTTTGCGCCAAACCCCGGCAGCCCCAGAGAGAAAACCGACTGGGTGTTCTCTGCACACCTTTGCGCCAAACGACAAGCCGTTGCCGCTGGCACGTTGCAGAAGCTCGCCAAAACGCCAAATACCTGCAGTGCAGGTAGATGTTCCACGGGAGACGTTTTCAGCCGCCGCCATTTTTTTTTTTTTGCCAGGCGCTGTGGAAGGGGGAGGAATAGAGCCTCCCTGGCAGAGGCAGTCTACCTGCGCTTTCCCATCAGCAGCGGAAAGGCAAAGATAAAGCAATCATCTCTTGGCCTGGCTTATTTTCACTAAAGGTGAACGTTTATCTCGATCCGGAGAGAATTTTTCTATCCTGAATTAGGGGAGGGGGGTTGGGATGACCCCCCCCCATCCAAAATTAGCCACACGGTTTGAGGGAGAGGGGAGTCCAGAAGGAGGAAAAGTGAGACTAAGCTTAATTTGTCTATTTGACTTTAAAAGCAGAATAAAACCTAATAAAATAAACAGATAAATGACTTGCCAGCTGACTGGTGAATTCCTTTGGGTTTAATTTTTTTCGCTGGGTGAAACAAAGGCTTCCGATGTACTGATTTTTTCTGATATTTTTCCCTCGGGGGGGGGGGAGCCGCGGCCCGGCTGGGTGGAAGCATCCCGCAAACCGTGGTTTGTCGAATAAGCCACGGTTGGCACCCAGCTGATCTTAGGAGGTTAAAAAAAAAAATCTAAAGAAACGCAAATTCGGCGGGTATGTCCATCAATGCAACCAGGAGTTCAGCCTGATGTGAAAAAGGGGTTATGATTTCAGCCAGGGGTATGTCGCGGGCTGAGCTGCAAAGCTTGGTTTGTAAGCCGTGATGCCCGTGTCTTGCATGCCTGCCAGCCCAACCACGGTTTGGAGGGGCCAACCCAGGCAGGATCTGACTCACTGGGTTGCATTTTTCACATGCCTCGTGCCAACCAGGGCCCGTCAAGGCTTGTCAGAGATCTAAATCTCCGGGAACATTCCCAGGCGTGAATCTTCAGCTGGTGGGAGGGCGGGCCTGTTCCAGAAACTGGGATTGCGCATGCATTGGGAGAAGGTGGCATCGGGCCGGAACGGGAATGGCTGCAGGCGGATCTGGAGCAGGAAATTCACCCCAATGGAGGGCAGCTTTTCTTCTTCCAGCCCACGGGGAAAATAACACCCCCGCACTCTGATCCTTCTCCTGTTTTTCAGGCCACCGATTTATAGGCGGCAGATGGCAAAAGATGCCGTGTTTTCCTTGGGGTTTTTAATCGATCGTCTGGATGGGTTGCCCACACGGTCCAGTCGGTCCCTGCCAAGATGCCTAGCCAGGCATCAGGGCTCGGGCCGAAACAGCCATGGCCGGGCTTCTGAGCATGCACAGAGGGCCTCTGAGCTTTTCCCTCAAAGGCTTCTGGAGCAACAGCGGGGCAGTCTCTGCTCGTGCTCCAGAAGTCCCGACGTTCAAGGAAAAGCGATGGGGCGGGACGAGGAGGGGGGAAAAAAAAAAAGCAAATTTAGGGCCGAGTTGTAAGCTGCTTCCACTTTGGCCTGGCGGTTCAGAGCTCATGACAGTCGCCAGTTTGTGCTTTTTTTTCCCATTGCTTCCAAGGGGCTATTGGTTTTTAAATTCCTCCTGAGCATGGCACTGCTTGCGTTGGCATCTTGTTGGCGCATTTTAGGGGGCACAAATGGGGGTTTCGTTCTGCAGTTTGGAAAGCTGGTTTAGGTATCTTGCGGCTTCGACTGATCGCAGGGTTGTGGGGGGGGGGGAAGAGACGCACCACTGCAGACGCCACCCTTCCTCCCCTTATTTCTGCCGCGTCTTTCCCCCGTGTCGCACGGAAGCCGCCGCTAATTAATTGGCGAGCCTCGGGGTTGGCGTGTGTGTGTGTGTGTCAGCGGGCCGCGTCTTGGGCTGTCACAATTATCAAAGCCGGTCCCCGATTAGACCCGGCGGGCGCCTCCCCTGAGCAGATCAGAGGCGGCTTGTGGCACCAGATCAGCCTAACGGAGGCTCCCGAGAGGCGCCCCGTTTGCAGGAACGGGGTAACAGGATTAGCGGTGGTGGAAGGAGAAAGGAGGGCGGCGCTGGGTTTCTGGATGCCGGCCAGCGAGCGTGCCAAACCCTGCAGCCCCTTTTCCCAGCCCAGCGCCCTCTGGCATTGCAGATCCCATCATCCCCAGCCCACGGGGTTACCCTGAAATTGCCTTGCAGGGTTGAAACTGGAGCAGCCTGCAAATGACGAAGGGAGGGAGGGAGGGAGGGAGGGAGGGAGGGAGGAAGGAAGGAAGGAAGGAAGGAAGGAAGGAAGGAAGGAAGGAAGGAAGGAGTCTCAAGAGCCCCCTAAGCTGGCCTTTCCTTTCCAACATCTGGGAAGCTTGATATTTCTTCCTCCCCGCCTCTGTTGCTCAAAGGTATACTGCTGTTGAACATGGAAGTTCTGCTTTACAGCAACAAGTAACTATCCTTGAAGGTTTAGGAGATGATGATGATGATGATGATGATGATGATGATTTGCATTCATTCCCCCCTCTGCTCCAAGGTACCTTATAGTGTATGGTACCCTCCCTTGGTATAACCCCAATCCCGTTCATGGAAGCCCAAGCTCTCTCTGTCCTCCTGTGGCCGTTGGTGTGCGCCATCTAATTCGGTGGACCTCTTTGCGCCACCTCAGCAGAGGAAGAAGGAACAGGAGGGTGGAGGAAACTGCTTTTCGGTTCCCCTTTCTCCCCCAGCACGCCCGTGAGGCTCTGCTCCAGATTGCCCCCCCCCACTTCCATTGCCTGCTTTTTCTCATGAACACACTTGCTTTAATTGCCTTGCTAGATTGCAATTAGTATCTCTTGCAACCGTGAGCGTGTTTGGGGCGCCTGCTTCTGCTGAGGAGCAACAGGCCCCGCAGGGAAGGATCCTCACGTTCTCCAGAGCCCCAAATCCCGCCTGTCCTCTTCAAACTGAATTCCGGAGGCCAGAGAAGCTGTTTCCTTGGTGAGAAAATCCACGTTTGCAAACCGCAAGTTTGGGAGAAAAACGGGGCTTCTCGACCTGAAGCCTCTAAGGCAGGAAATAAGATCACAGGTGCCTGGTCCTTGCTCTACACTCTTCTGCTAGAACAGTCTCAACCTTGGCAACTTTAAGACGGGTGGACTTCAATTCCCAGCATTCCCCAGCCAGCGTTTGAAGTCCACACCTCTTAAAGCCTGCTGGCTGGGGAATCCTGGGGGTTGAAGTCCGCCTGTCTGAAAGTTGCCAAGGTTGAGAAACACTGCTCTAAAATAAAAGTTTAGAAAGTTTGGAATCAGGAGGAGAGCCAACGCTGCCTTGCCAGGATAATTCAGGTAGGAGAAATGGGATGAATTTGCCAACCATCCGGTGGCTTGTGTGTATCCCTACCTGACGCACCACATGTGTGTTTTTAATTCACGGGCTGGTTTGCGTTGGAAAAACCTCTTGGGGCGGCTTTTTGCCTTTCCTGCCCTCGATTCCCCCTCCGCCTTGAAAGTCCGTAAAGCCCCATCCCTCTGCCCAGCAGGGCCAAGGGTGATGGGAGATGGGGTTAAAAAACGGGAAGGGGTCACACGGGCCCACCTCTCTCTTGTCTTTCCTGCCCCCCCAGGAGCTGGTGATGGCGATCCAGCCAGGAAGCGACAAGCACTCTGCGCATGCTCAGAAACCCCCAGCCGTCGTTCCTCCCCTGCCCTAGGGGCCAGATCCGGCTTTCCGAGAAATCCCGGCGCTCCCACCCCTTAAGTCGGCCTCTCGATCAGGCTGCAGATCCCCGTCTCTGCCGTTCCTTCCTATCTATCTATCTATCTATCTATCTATCTATCTATCTATCTATCTATCATCTATCTATCTATCTATCTATCTATCTATCTATCTATCTATCATCTATCATATTTATATCCCGCCCATCTCCCTCACATTCTTCCTCCCTATCCAACCTTCCTTTTTTGCGACTGCATCTAGCAGGTCAGAATTGGGGGGTCTGCCGTGTTCCCCCAACATAGAGGCTGGGGAGATTCATTTGCCATATCGGGAAGGCAGAATTAGATAATTTAGATGTCGGGCTTGTGTTTTTCTGCTCCGATCTGTCAGCTTGTCTCCCTCCCCCTCAAAACCCACCTTTTTTTCCCCTTCTCTTCTTCCCTTCCTACCCTCCTTACTGCCATCCCCTTTTTTAGAAAATCAAACCTGTTGACTGCTTTGAAATGCTTTGAGATGGCATCCATTGGCGAAATAATCAGGCGGGGGGGGGGGGGCTTCATTTAAATGTTCCCTTTTCCACCCGGTACTCGTACACAAACACGTGTGAATTTTTTTCTCTCTCTCCTTTTTTCCCTCTCTACCTTGCTAATCATCGAAACAGCTTTAGAGCAGAAGCGTTTCCAGTAAAAACGGGCACAGATTTCTTCTTTTTTTTTAATTCAATCTAAAAACATGTAATGCAGTAAACAGAAGGAACAGTCACATTTGAACAGCAACAGGGGGTCGCTTGCCAAAAATTGCGGAGAAAAATACAAACTGTTCTGAACTGACAATGGGAAGGAAGAGGAAGGAGAAGATGATTGAATAATATTTTACCAAGTGGGCTTGTAAAAGACCTTGCGGCTTTTCACGGCGAGGCTCTGTTGGATTGGGGCATGATCCCTTTCGGGGGGAGGAAAAGTTTCCAGGGATGAGGACATCCGACTCCCTGGGACTAATATGATTCCTAATTCATTTAAAGTCTGAATACTTTTATTAGTTTGGGGACTACCTATTTAGGGGGGGTGTGAAAATATGTACAGGTAGTCCTCACTTAACAACCATTCGTTTAGTGATGGTTCGGACTTATGACGGTGCTGAAAAAACTGACTTACGACTGGTCCTCACACTTATGACCGTCGCAGCGTCCTGTGGTCACCATTTTCAACCTTCCTGGTCGGCTTCTGGCAAAATCAATGGGGGACCACATGATTTGCTTAACGACCACCGCAAAAAAGGTCGTAAAATCGGGTCGGATTCGCTTAATGATCGCTTCACTCAGCAACCAAAATTCCGGTCCCCAATTGTGGTCTTTAAGCAAGGACTACCTGTATATGTATATACATCTCACATTCCCACCCCTTGACCCGGAACAAGGAACCCAGTTCAGCACTGAATATCCCCATGGCCCCTTCTGAAGCGTCATGCCTTTTAAAACCTGGAGTCGCCCTTAAGTTTCTAGTCCTCAAGACATATAGGTGCAAACGCTAGGCCCCGTCTTGGAGAGGAACAAACTGGATTTCTTGCGCGCAGAACAAGATTTTGCTCCATGTTCAAGTTCTGGACCAGGGAAATAACATTCTAAACTAGATAACTTGGAAAGTTGCATTTAAAGAAAAAGAGCAATGGGTTAGAGTCGGTTCCCCTCCGGTCCACCCTGGAACGAAGTTATTTTAGCGAACTAAATATATTTATGCAAACTTCACGGCACGGATGGGAGACTGGCACACGAGTAGGACGGGAAACAGAAGTGCGTCGATCTTGGCTGGGATGCGGATCTGGGAGGAACGTTGTCTGGTTTGCAAAGGCTTCGCCAACCTTGTGGCTACAGCAGGCAAGACGATTGGAGTCTGCTGTCCAGTCCAATTTAATGAGCTGTCCATCAACGGGGGGGGGGGGAGGGACCCCCGGCGGTATTAAAATCCCTGATGTCATTTAAACAAGGACATCTCGGAGCAAAGGCTGTGTGTGCGTGTGCTTTAATAAATAGATTCTAAAGCCGCCTTCCCCAAACAAATACGCCAAGCTTGAACAAAGAGGCCGTTTGGGTCAGCCTGGCCGAGACCGGCTCCTTCCAGTCTGGGGAAGATGGGAGTTGCAGTCTTGGCTGGGGAGGACGGGAGTTGTAGTCTTGGCTGGGGAAAGGAGGAACGGCCTTGCGGATGGTTGGGAAAGACGGACGGGCTGAAACCTGCCTTCTCTGATCAAAAGGGGTGGCGCTGATGGCTTTTAGCCTATTTTCCCCCACGGGGGGCTGCAGTTGGGGGTCGGATTAAGGGGGTGAAGGTCTATCAAGGCGAATAATTTTAATAAAAAGTTGTCCTGTGCTGCGTGATGCCTACAATCCGTGGAGCTGGGCAGCGTCTGCGTTTGGAAAAGTGGTTGCTAGGCGTCGAGAACGACTTTCGTTTTCGATGGCCCATAATCAAAATCCGTTTTTATCCGGTTTGGATTTTAAACCAACTTGGGCCATCCCCGGGTTTGGTCAACGTGGCCTATAATCAAGGACGATGGGAGTTGTAGTGCGAAACCGTGGGCAGATCCAATATTGAGAGTTACTTCAGTCCACCATCCGTTCCTTTTCGCTCCTCCGTCAGAGAAAAAGATTTAGGAAACTCAGTGAACATCCTGGCTAGGTAGAAATTTGAACCCGTCGCCCCGCCGCCATGCACCCATGAACCTAAATCCGCATTCTCCCCTCAGCCTGGAGCGGTTAAAAAAATAATAAAGGGGGTTTAGACATTTAATAAGGTCGTCACTTAATGACCACAATTGGGACTTGAATTTTGGTTGCTAAGCGAAGCGGTCGTTAAGCAAATCCGGCCTGATTGTACAACCTTTTTGTGGCGGTTGTTAAGTGAATCACCGCAGGCATTAAGGGAACCACATGTTCATTAAGCGAATCACGCGGTTCCCCATTGATTTTGCTTGCCAGAAGCTGGCCAGGAAGGTCGAGAATGGCGATCACGGGACACTGCGATGGACATAAATGAGAACCGGTTACCAAGCGGCCAAATCATGATCACGTCACTGTGGGGATGCTGTAACGGTCATAAGTGTGAGGACCAGTCGTAACTTGGGTTTTTCCAGCACCGTCGTAAGTCCGAACTGTCACCAAACGAATGGTTCTTAAGCGAGGACTACCTGTAAAGGGCTGCATTTTCAAGTGGGTAGACCATATGGGAATAGAGCACGTTTGCAGAAACGTTTCTCTCCTTGCTTTTAATCCTGGTTTCACCAAGTTTAATTGGGGGGGGGGGGGGGACTGAAGCCATATGATCCATCCAAGGGTATCTATCTGTCTTTGCTTTTAGGGGACTTTGGAATTAATGGCTGGGTGGAAAAATAGCATTCAGCTCCGTTGCGGCCTCTAGCGGCGGCTGCAAACATTGCGGGTTCATGTGGCTCCGGAGTGGCGATTTATCACACTGGGCTCGAGTCCCCAAATTAATTTCTTGCTGTGAATTGGAGGGGGGGGAGCCAGGGACGAGGTGGAGAAAGCGGCGATTTGTAATCTCTCTCCACGCACACAGCCAGACTGGTTGAGATGGGCTCTCGAGGCCATTTCTAGCCCGGCTGCACGTTGTTGTATCGATGCTCCAATTAGAGCGCGGGGGTCTCATCTTGGAAGTGGCAGAGTTGCTGAGGCCTGCTAAATGTTCCCCTCTCCCTCTGCCCCAAAGGTAGGTGCTGGGCCTGGTCTCCTGCTGCAAACGAAGCAGCCTCAGAGAAATGCAGCTGAGGGTCCTCTCCTCCCTCCCTCCCTCCCTCTCTCCCTCTCTCTCCTCCTCTTCTCTTTCTCCTTCCTTCTATCTCACCCTTCTCCCTCTCCCTCCCTCTCTCCCTCCCATCCCCACCTCCACTCCTCCCCTCCCTTCCTTCCTTCCTTCCTTCCTTCCTTCCTTCCTTCCTTCCTTCCTTCCTTCCTTCTCACCCACTCCTTTTCCTTCCTTCCTCCCTCCCTCCCTCCCTCCCCCTCCTTCTCCTCTTCTTTCCTTCCATCTCACCCTTTCCTTCTCCTTCTCCTCCTCCTTTTCCTCCTCCCTCCCTCCCTCCCTCCCTCCCTCCCTCCCTCCCTCCCTTCCTTCCTTCCTTCCTTCCTTCTTCCCATTCCCACCTCCACCACTCCTCTCCTTCCTTCCTTCCATCTCCATCTCCCCCTCTCCTTCTCCTTCCTTCCTTCCCCTCTCTTCTCCTCTCTTCCCCCTCTTCCTCCCCTCCCTCCCTCCCTCCCTCCCTTCCTTCCTTCCTTCCTTCCTTCCTTCCTTCCTTCCTTCCTTCCTTCCTCAGATTTCTGCTTGCAGTGTCTTTCCAGAGAGGGAGAGGACACTCTGTATAATGCACAGATACCGGTGTTGAAAAAGTCATTGTGGGAAGGACCTTCCTTAACGCACCTCCTCCTGGGCCCTCCACAGCTGACGTCCTCTTTTTCCTCCTCCCTCTCCAGCTTACGGCGAGAGGGTTACACGGTCCAGGTGAACGTCAACGACTACCTGGACATCTACTGCCCTCATTACAACACCTCGGTGCCCGAGGGACGCATGGAGCAGTACATCCTCTACATGGTGACCCTGGAGGGGTACCAGACGTGCGACATCAGCCAAGGCTTCAAGCGCTGGGAGTGCAACCGCCCTCACGCTCCGCACAGCCCCATCAAGTTCTCGGAGAAGTTTCAGCGTTACAGTGCCTTCTCGCTGGGTTATGAATTCCACGCTGGCCAGGAATATTACTACATCTGTGAGTCGTGCGTCTTTTCTCACCGTCGGCCCCTTCGCCCTGGTCTTTCATTGGCGGGATGCGTTGCCCTCCAAAAAATGATGCGCGCCTGGTTGTGGGTGGCCAGACGCTAGGCTCGGAAGGAAGCTGGCTTGATTCAGCGGGGCCACCTCCCCCTATCCAAAGGAGTTTGGGCAAATTCATGCAAGACGGGTTGATCAGGGGTTATCGGTTGTGAAGACTCCATGTTACCTCCCAGTTGCAGGCTGCGTCGTTCCAGATACCAGTTATGGGGGAATGATTCTGGGACCTGCGACCATCTCGGGCCTCAACCAGTGGGAGAAATCAAACGCCAAACTAGAGAGGCCGCAGGGCGGTGCTTCGGATCCAATAGCTCGTTGGCCATAGAATTGCAGTCTGACACAGGATAAGGAGCTTCATATAGGCTGAGTTCAGACAACCCCTGCCCCACCAACTAACTAACTGCCTTTAGCCTTGATGTGCAAGCTGTGGCTTGTCCATGGATCAGTGTGTGGGGCAGACCTTCAAAATGCAGTTAATTGCATAAACTAGGGTTCAGTTACCTGGGTAACACATTTGGGCTGTGTGAATGGGGAAAACGTGTCCCCTGCTTAGCATCTCCTGGGGGAAATTTTACATGGGACCGAAAGCCATTCCATGTAAATCCAAGCTCAACGTATTAGCGGTTTGACTCCTAAGGCTGACGCTGCTGTCTTTTTATTTAAATAAGAACCATGAGGACTAGAAACTTGCTTTTTTTTTTAGATAAGCCGTGGCTCAGGAACACAGGCCCTGCTCTGAAGGCAGAAGGCCCCGAAAAGAGTTTGATAGGTTCAAGGGCCTTTTCCCCCCCTTTTTTTTTTCATTTTCCTGCATCGAAGACCCAGGAACGCAGGGACCATTTTTGATGGAAACCTTCCTTAACTTTGTAGGAAGTTCTAGAAATCCAATTGTCTCATTTCCATCTTATTTTAAGAAGGAAAGACTTCCTTCTTTTGCAGAAGTTTAGTGGCTGAGCTAAGCAGGAGAATATGATTTTGGGCCACCAGGGGGTGCCCTTGACCAAGCCATGGTGAGGCTTCTGGGGCCCAGCCTGTATCCAGCCCTCAACCATTGGCGATAGGGATTTTTTATAGGATGAATAATTTTCCTTCCCACCCCCCCCCCAAAAAAAAAATTGCAATTGGGGGGCGACTTTTCAAAATGCCCAAGAGACTTGCATCCAACCTTTTAGGGTCCCTAAAGCCTCAGGTGATCCATGACATAAAGTTTAAGCTCGATAACCAAATTAAGAGCAGGTCGTGTGTTTCGTCCAACTTAAAATTAGCATTTTGAATGAAATTTGCTTGGATCCTCCTCTTCCTCTCAAAGGCTTGCTTTTTTTATTTCATTCCCCCCCCAGGCGTGCAAATATGTATAAGAGTCATATAAAGAGGAAGGAAGGAAGGAAGGAAGGAAGGAGGGAGGGAGGGAGGGAGGGAAGGAAGGAAGGAAGGAAGGAAGGAAGGAAGGAAGGAAGGAAGGAAGGAAGGAAGGAAGGAAGGAAGGAAGGAAGGAAGGAAGGAAGGAAGGAAGGAAGGAAGGATTCTAGTCCTCGTTGTTCTAAGCAAAAGACTGATGCTTAAAGAAGACAATAGGAGGTTGCCTCAGGCTGATCCAGCCCACCTAATTTTGCCCGCCTCATTCTGCCCTGGGTTTGGTTTAGGGGCTCCCTCAGCCCTCCCAGGGGTGAAGCCTTCTTCCTGCCAAGCAAGAGCTAGGCCAGGAGTGATGAAACGGGCCGGGGCGACCTGCTCAAATCCCGCCCTTGCTCTTTTTCAGCCACCCCGACGCACAACCACCGCCGGTCCTGCTTGCGAATGAAGGTTTTCGTCTGCTGCCGTTCCCGTGAGTGATCTCCTCCTTTCCCACCTTCACCTTTCTGGGCTCTCGTGCAAACAGTTGTGCGTCAGGCCCGGCACCTTCATCGCACTCCCTCCCTCTTTCTTCTGGATATCTCTGCTCCAGAAAAAAAAGTCCTGTGGGATTCACACAGAGGGCTTAACCTGATACTCTGTGCCCTTGAGAAATTCTGAACTGCTCTCGTCCTCTTCGAAATCAAGCCGCTAGTCCTCAGGAGGGCTGAGGTTTTTTCCCCCACCCCCTCTGTTATCACTGTGCGGCCTCTGAACCTCAGTACCTCTACATGGAGGTGGTTTGTCTTTGCAAGAAACTTCCCCAAGTGAAATCAAGGGGCAAAATTTACATTGTATATCATTGAACTGCCTGCTCCCCCCATGTGCCTGTAGTTGAGGCCTGGGGGGGGGGCAGCAAAAACCTTGCCAGGGGAGTGGGGTGGAGCACAGGCCTCCCCAGTGCCCCCCACCACCACTGGAAGTAATTCCTTCCCCCCCCTCTCCTGCCCACAGCGTCGTTTCCTGGGGACAAGGCAGTCCCAACCCTTCCGCAGTTCACTATAGGGCCCGAAGTGAAGATCGAAGATCTGGGTGAGTGTCCACATATCTTCGGCAGGGGAGGGGGGTCAAAGGGTAGCCTCCCGCCTCCCTGTGGATGGTGGGCGAGGCTGACAATTCTCCCAAATCCCAGATGCTCTTGAGGGTCGGTGCACCAGCACAGCGGCTGTCCTGAGCACCGTCCATCCCGCGCGGCGCACCGTATTTCCAGGGTGCCGAGAAAAAGCATGGCGTTTTGAGCAGGATTGATTGGGGGAAGAGGGCACACCCTACACTTCCAGCTCGGATCTCTCTGCTGCCCCCCCCCACATTTTTTTTATTCTCTCTCCCTCTCTTTTTCTCCCCCCCCCAACAGATAATTTCAACCCCGAGATGCCCAAATTGGAGAAGAGTATAAGCGGGACCAGTCCGAAACGGGAACACTTGCCTTTGGCTGTGGCCGTGGCTTTCTTCCTTATGATCCTTCTGGCCTCCTAGCTGTGCGGATTGGAGGGGTGGGGCCCCCGGCAGTAGCCCCCTCCCCGCACCGGCCCAGTCTCCTCCCCAAGGTTTCCTTGGCGTTGGTCGGCGGACAGAAAAAACGAAATATATTCCAGTGAGATTCCAGAGGGAGACACTTTAAGGCACGCGGTTGGGTGGGGAGGGATGGAGACGGGCAGAACCGTGGGCTTTCCTGGGCATACCCTAATGCTCCTCCGTCCTGCCACGCCAGCGAAGGCAAATCGTGGTCCCTGCTGCGGCGTCCGTCTTCGCTTTCCGGCCCACCGCCGCCTGCTGAGGGAGAAGCCTGCTTTCCGGGCAGGGGTCGTACCCAACCCAACTCCAGAAATTAAAGACACCCCCCCCAGAAAAATAAAAGGGGGGGACCGCTTTTTTTTTTTTTAATCGTTCCGCTATTATGGAACGTGTCGCCTTTGGAACGCAGGCCCGCGTCACCGCCGTCCCCCTCGCCTGGTCCGCAAGAGCGAGCGGCCCGGACCGGCGGACTTGCCCGTGAGATGCCCGGAAGGATGGAGTCGGGACACGGACTGTTTGTAAGCCTGGCCCGTTTGGGGAAGGGGGGGGCGGGGAAGGCCCCGCCCCGCGGCTTTTGACGTCCGAGATTGGGGGGGGGCGTCATCTCCCCGTGCCCCTCGAGCTGGAAGGACGCCCAGTACCTAGTTCCTGGAGGGTGGGGATCTTGTACATATCTCATGCGTGTTCTGTACAAAGAGGCACTCTATTATCGGTGTCTATAGATTATATAAAATTGTTCTTGTAGGGGGTGGGCACGGGGCAGGCACCGGCCTGCCTGTGGAAGCCAGAGTCTTTTCTTGGGGGGGGGGCAGTTCTTCCCTTCTGTCTTCTGTGAAGACCAGACCTATGCAAGTGGCACCGTCACTTTTTTTTTCCTTCGGGGCGGGGCGGGGGGGCAGTCAGGGGCCGGCCCAATCCACGCGGCCAGAAGAAGAAAGAGAAAAGGTCTCTCGGGGGGCGTTCGCGCGGGTTCGGTTTCGGTTTGGTTTTCTTCCTTAACTTTTGGGGTCGGGCTTGATTTGGGTTCTTCCCCCGGGAACTTTGGCTTGTGGTTTTCATATACTTCCTCTTAGTCTATTAAAAAAAAATTTAAATAAAAGGTGAAGAAAAAAAGATGAATCGGGCTCCTTCCTTTCCTTCCTCCGCCGCTGGGGCTTTATGGGACTGAGCATCCGAGGATGCTGGTTATGGGGAGATGGGCTGTTTCGGAGGCGTTGAGGATTCGGGAGGGGAGGAAAATGGGGAGGGGGGGTTTCGTTGATGGATGTTTTCGCCTGCTTTCTTCCTCTTCCTCCTCTTCCTCCTTCCTCTTCCTCCTCCTTTTGTCCTTCCTCTTCCCCTTCTTCCTCTTCCTCTTCCTCTTTCCTCTTCCTGTTCCTCCTTTTATTCTCCCTCTTCTTCCTTTTCCCCCTCTTCCTTTTCCCCTTCTTCCTCTTTCCTCTTCTCCTTCTTCCTCTTCTTCCTCCTTTTCCTTTTCCTCTTTCCTCTTCTTCCTCCTCTTGTTTTTCTTCCTCTTCCCCTTCTTCCGCTTCCTTTTCCCCTTCTTCCTCTCTTTCCTCTTCCTCTCCTTCTTCCTCCTCCTCCCATTCTTCCTTTTCCTCCTCCTCCTGTTCCTTCCTCTTCCTCTTCATCCTCTCCTTTCTCTCCTTCTTTCTCTCCCTCCTTCCTCTTCCTCTCTTTTTTCCTCTTCCTCCTCCTCCCGTTCTTCCTCTTCCTCCTCCTCCTCCTCCTCCTCCTCTTTATTTGCATCAAAGAGGTCTTCAGGGATGGGCCCCTTCAGATTCCAAATCCCATCATCCCCAACCACGGCTGGCTGCTTTCGATGAAACTCAGAGTCTTGCAAAGTCAAATGGTCTGCCGATAATGAACTGCCTTTGGTTCTACGCAAGTTTATTTACCCCTGCCTTGTATTTAAATGCGAGCTTGGTCGCCAGAGGCGAGCCGGGATGGCGGCAGGCGAGCAAGCAAAGGCGTGATATCCCTCTTTATCTCTCCTCTGGAGCCATAGAACGGATGAGCTTCCCAAAGGTGCATTTCTCAAGCCCAAATGCAACAATCTGGGCTGGAGAAGCCTGCAGTGGCAGGCTTGCAAAGTGGGTTGCAAATGGTGCATCTGCCAAACTGGATTATTCAGTTCAAACAGGTGCACGATATCTAGATCTGTTTTGGCCCAAAGTTCAGGATCAAAGCTGAGTCGGATTTCATTTCATTATAACTGGGTGGAAGATGAATGGCATTTAGCTAATGTAGTTGGAATACGTCCTGCGCCCTGAATACGTTTCCCCTTTTGGGACATAACAAAGTAAAAGTTGGGAACAAGCATCTCAAAGCTTTCGGAAGCTGGAAAACCCCGGTGTGTCTGATTATTCACCGCTCCGTTGGAAGGAAAAGGTCAACAACCCTGCCACAATAGCAGCTAAACTGTTAAACCCAATTCCATTCGTAGCCCTCTTTCCACCAATGGCCACAAGCCAGCCCGTGTGGTTCCCCTTCACGTCTTCCTCCACAACATCCCTGCGAGGTAGGCTCAACGAACATTAGGCATCCCGGAAGCTTCAGGGCCAATAAGGAATTTGAACGAGCGTCTCCCGACATGTCAACGGAGGCTCACGATGGGGAACTTTCACTTGACTTTGCCTTATTTTAAGAAACAGAAGGCATGCAGTCGCGAGGCATTCCTAAAAACACAATGCAAAAGAATTTGGGGGAATGCGGGGGGGGGGGGAAACATTTCCATGTGCTCCTGATTTTGCCCCTGAAAAACAGGCTCTTGCGAGTAGTCTGTCTTGCCCACAACCACAATTTTTATGCCACGCCTGAGACGGACTCTTCTGGCCCAGGAAGATTCTTGATCTTTCATTGGGTTTGTCCAAAATAGGTAACTTGACTTCCAAAGAAACGGATTTTTCCCCAGCCCGCGTGGTTCGTAGGGGGCCCCAAACAATATACCTGCTTTCTTCAGATCCCGTGTGATGCCCAAACACACAGTTTCTGCTCAAACGTGTTAGCAAGGTTTCTAGATCAACACCCTGCTGCCAAACACGGGGATTTAATCTTCACCCAGGCCTTCGGTGGGGAGAGCGAGACCCCTCGCTTCATCCACTTGCCATCTTTAATAAAGTAGTAGTATTATACACACAACGTGAAATCACAGCTGCTGCCAGTTCTTTAGCTGGTGCTGGCCTTCCTTCGCATCGATCGGAGGTCGTAATGTATCGGGGGTAATATATGTGCGGGTCCAAGCCGTGTGGCCTTTTGTGGTGGACAGATGGAAATTGTGTCCATGCGCAGATTTCCTAAGTGCCGTCCAAGGCTTTTTGGAATGGCACCCGGCGTGCCGATAACCACTGGGGCCACCAACGGTCGGTTTGTGCCATAATCTTTCCACTTCGATTTTCAGATCTTGATATTGTATGATCTTCTCCGGTTCTTGGTCTTCTCTTCTGCTATCCCCTGGCATTGCCACGTCAGTTATCCACACTTTCTTCTTTTTGTAAGTAAAAGGTAAAGGTTCCCCCCGCACATTTGTGCAGTCGTGTCCGACTCTAGGGGCCGGTGCTCATCTCCGTTTGTTAGCCGAAGAGCCAGCGTTGTCCGAAGACGCTTCCGCGGTCATGTGGCCGCATGACGCACGCGGAACGCTGTTACCTACCCACCGAAGTGGTACCTATTAATCTACTTGCATTTGCATGCTTTCGAATTGCTAGGTTGGCAAGAGCTGGAGCTAGTGCGGGAGCTCACTCCACACGCAGGGCTAGGGATTCGAACCTCCGAACTTGCGATCTTCTGATTGACAAGCCTGGCGTCTTACCCGCTGAGCCACCACGCCCCTTCTTCTTTTTGACCACGGTTCAATCTGGCGTGTTATGCGCCAAGGCTTTAATCCATTT